>LDDX01000273.1:71490-133036 GCA_012184315.1 Arthrobotrys entomopaga
AACCTCTCCTACTGATAATCTCGCCATTAATAATAGTAAAAGAAGAAAAAAAGAAAAAAGATCCCGATAAAAGTCTACAGAAGTAAACTCTCCCTCGAGTCCTATCCCATATTCCTGTACCAGAACAGACAAGCTCCTTTCATTTGAAAAAAAAAAAGCTCACATTAAGAAAACTTGTTAAGAAGGGGAGAAAAAAAGAGGATAGAGATACTAAAATACAGAGAATTGAAGAAAAGGGAAAGCGATAAGGAGATGCTTGACATGACAATACTTTGCTCAACAGGCAAAACAGACTTTGGAATACAACCCTCAATCGCATAGCATCCGATATATATAACACCAACAGAACACGAAACACCCACTTGTATTAACTCGTAGAAGTTTGGCATACGTCGGTTAACAGATATCTGACGACAGGCAGACTAGGGGTATAAAGAAAAATCTGACAGGGGGAATAAGGGGGAACAGGAGAAAAGGGTGTCTTAATGCGGAAGGTTTTCATGAGAAGGCGGGTGTGAGAAATGGATGTTAGTTGGGAGAGAAGGAAGAGTAATGGAAGAAGAGATGCGTAAAATCTCTCTGAATGCTGAAAATGCTGCAGATGAAAAAAACAAGTTCGAAATTTTAATGCCCTTTCGCCGATAACGCCGATTTGTTGTTAAGAGAAAACAGAGGATTGGGCCGATTAATGATGTAAAAACAGGAGAGAAGGATTGCCGATAATTTGATGGAACTCCGAAAAGAAAGAAGAAAAAAGGGTTGAAAGAGAAGCCCAGGGTCATGACAGGTCGTTAATGCTGATAGAATTTATTTATTGAATGCAGAGAGGGATAGAAAAGAATTCGGTCGTTAATTTAAAAAATGAAGGGTATCGTCGCTCGAGTATGCAGGGAAAGAAATGTCGTTTCATACGGTCATGCTATCGTGAGAATCTTATAAATGCTTAACCAGGACGAAGGAATTTAGCGGATTTGATCCATCCCGTCCAAGAGGCTCAGGGTACGAGTCTTAGATTTGTCCTTAGTAAAGCAATTCCAGAATCGGAGGGTCTCGTCGCCGGCACCAGTAACGATTACTTGGCCGTCCGGACTCATGGCAAGATACAAGACTCTGTATGTATGACCAGTAAGAGAAACAACTTGCTGCATTGAAGGGTACTTCCAAACGACGATTTGATTTTGACTGTATCCGTGCGTTGAAACAATTTCGTTGGAATTTTTGGACCAAGCGAGGTTGCAAACCTGGGATCCTGTATCGATCTCGTTGGTTCCAATACCACGAAGAGTGTCCCAGAATTTGATGCGACGATCAGCAGTACCACCACCAGAGGCAAGGGTACCGCGCGCATGCGGACTCCAAGCGATGGCCTTGACAGCTGCAGTGTGTTCATTAAACTTGTACAGGGGTGTGGTACTCGTCTTGTCCCAAACGTACAACCGATTGTCGTTGCCTCCGGAGGCGAGCTGATTGTCGTCAGAGTTCCATTTGAGACCACAAACCTCCTGTTTGTGACCGACAAGCTTTGCCATGAATTGATCCGGAGTACGGACGTCTCTGTGATAGATGGTGCGATCTCTGGAGCCCGATGTCAGGATATGCTCGTTCCATGCCAATGCACCTATGATATGTTAACAGAGTTACATAAACTTGAGGTTTGGAAAGTGTTACTCACCAACACGCATCGTGTGCCCTGTCATCGTCCTAAGACGACGGCAACGCTCAGCATCCCAAATTTGGACGAGTCCCTTGTTTGTGCCAATAGCAACGTGGGAACCCTAAAAATAATCAGCGGGGTTTCAAAGCTCATATTATAAGGGGAAGAAAGCTTACCCTCTGGATCCAGGAGACACTCGTAACCGAGTCTTCACCCAAGTCACATAACTTGGTGACACGGCCGGAAACAGAGTTCCACATATAGACTGATGAACCAAGCCCGACACCGAGAATATTGGTGCTACCCCAATCAACGAGGTTCAGATAGAAATCATCTGCCAAGTCAGGGGCATCTAGAACTTTGTATGGTACTTTGGAGACTTGTCGAACCTGTCGACGTGGGGAAAGGAGCATCCGTTGCGAATCGTAACGGATGGGTGAGAGACTATAGATATCAGCACGGGGATCCATATGGCGCCGGCCAGTGGATCTATTAGATATCGGAGAGCCATAGGAAAGAATGTTAGAAGACCGAGGAGTTTGAGGAATATCAAAGTCGACGGCTCTAGTGCCTTGGTGGATAGAAGGAGGGGTGGCAACAGTGGATCTCTCGGTGTAGTTGGTGATCTCTCGACTATCTGGGGCCTGTGGGATGGAAGGAAAGATTTCACTTTTCAGGACTGATTGATATGTTCTGTCGGCTTGCTCCTCTGTCGAACCGTTATCGTTAGTCTCCGTTTCATCCCCAGGTAGAATTTATGTGGGGTTCGCGTCCTATATTGTGAAAACGCGAAAACAAAAAAAAAAAAAAAAAAAAAAAAAAAAAAAAAAAAAAGTCTGGAGAGCCAGGGTAGAAGCGTAGTTGGTGATGGTGTTGTCTTTGTTTTTGGAAGAACGTCTTGAGATTTTGAGACCACCACCCCCCACCTACCCCCTCTCACCACCGATGAAACTGAAAACAAAACAAAAGACAAGGACTCGGCGAAGTCCATTTTGTTTCTTCATCTTCACAAATACGACATTTCAAAGACGCGTTTTCTCGAAGGACTTACTTTGTTGATGGTTCAATTCTCCATTCGGTGCTCTCTTGCGAGGCTTAGATGGAGTTGAAGGAGATCCAACGGCATTAGCCAGGTTGAATGCCGCTTGAATATCCGCATCTCTCGATGGGATATACCTGTTTGTTTTTCATCATTTTGTTAGCCCAATTTCCCCACTCCTTCATCAGGAATGCTAATGGAATTATAGGATTTGAATTCCACGATTATCGACAATCGACAATCGACAATCGAACGAGCAAAGCTGAGTGCACTGCCCATTCCACGAGCGATGGAATTTCTCCACCATATACTTCCGAGACAAAACATTCAGAAAGGAAAGATAACAAAGGGGGATCCGCTTACCTATCGCCGTACACCTTAATTCTCTTACGGGACGGAGGGGTCGCAGCCGGAGTTGTAGCAACCTGGGTGAGCCTTTGCATCAATTCATCGCTGTCCAAATCAGATCGATCGCCACGAGGCGTCGTCTTTGTCGGTGTCTTTGGGACAAACCCCGCCGAACGTCGAACACGACGGTCAAACTCCGAGCTAGACATTTTGCGAGACAAAAAAAACTAACAATAAATGGATACAAGAGAGAGGATATGTTTAATAATACAGGAAAAGACGAGACCCTGTTGGTGAAAGAGAGAAAGCCTTCTTGCAGAGATTACGGCAAAGCTTCGGAGTGTCGACAAGAGGACCCCAAACAGCTTTGGTCTATAGACTGAAGAACCCTAGAGGTCAATGAACTGACCCCGGCACTGTCCCTCTATAGACGATGGTCAATCTCAGGTGAGAAAGCTCGTTGACTAGAACATTCGGCTTCGGATTAGTATTTACGTTAATTTCCTTGACAGGATGTAGCTCACAGTGTCTGTACAAAATATATGGACAGTCGTCTGCAGAGTGAGCAAAACTTACAAGGAAAAGGAAAGAAGCGCCGCAACGCCGAAAGCGATCGAAATAGCTATCAGAGGATGATTCGCAACGCTGAAGGAATCCTGAGGTGATTTCAAAAACAACCCAAACCACAACCAGCCGAAAGAACGGGACTGTCTTTGCTCGACACGAACCACAACAGGGAAGCAGATTTGTGGAAGCTAAAGATCACCAGATGTTTGGAGAGTCGGATTATCGGATAGACCTGCTGGAGAGCTAGGCTTTGATATAGGTAGTTACGAAAAAGTCGGAAAGGGGTTTGATGGTGTCGATGAGTCAGTTGGGAAGGCGATGGAGGATGGAGATGGAGGGTGAAGGGTGAAGGGTGAAGAGTACGTTATCAAAGAGCTGACTGTGGTGGTGTATGTGTGTGAGTGAGTTTGTGTGTGTGCAGGTGAATTATATTCGAATATTGAAACTACAGGAAGGGTTTCGTGGGAAAGACTGATTATCGAAGAATGGCAAAATGTGGGATGAGCCCTTCGAGGGTGTGTCGGACGGGCGATCTGGTGGGGTTTAGCAGTCGCAGGGTTGTTGTCTTGTCGCTTTATCAACCAATCTAGGAAACGCAGACGAGGTCCAAAAAGCTATTCTTGCTTTGTTTTTTGCACTACTATCAAGCGGAGTACGACCAGGAGATGACAGCACGGGAATGATATATTGAGAATGAAAGCAGGGCTGATTGTTGAAGATGAACTGTGGCTGGGGAAGGAGCAATAAAGAGCGTAGCCATCAATCACAAAAACAAGGGCATGAAAGGTTGTCGATGATGATAGCACGATTGATTGTGTAGGAGACAGATGGAGAAGATGAAATGATAAAAAAAGGAAGGTTAGGGTGAGGTTTTGTCGAAGCTGGAGATATGAGAGTGCTGGTGGTGGTGATGGGGGTGAAGATGGTATTAACTTGGTAACTAGGAGCAAAGCAGCACAGCGATGAGTTTAAACGGTGGTTGGCCGTCAAACCCAGCAAAACGTAAACATTCAGAAATTGCCCAAAACGGCAGTCGCTTGGCTCCAATCGGCACCACAATAACAACACAGCAACACTTTTTCCTTTTCCATTCATGCACCCTTCCCCCCCCCAAAAAAATTAAAAGTATAATGTGGGCTCTCTACTCCGTACCATACTCTATAATTAATTATACGCTGGTGCTAATTATTATTATTATAATGATTATTATTATTATTCCAGCGTCTATTTGCGGGACACACCTATACCATTTTTTGATAGCAAAGAAGAAGAAAAAGTATCCCTTGTCCAGTCTACTCCAATCAATTCAATCAATCAATCAATCACAATACGGAATACTAATTACCCTTAGTGTCCAGCACGGTGGGGGCCATGAAATAGGAAAAAAAGAGCCAGCCTCTCCTATTTTTTTTTTTTTTTTTTTTTTTTTTTTTTTTTTTTTTTTTTTTTTTTTTTTTTTTTTTTTTTTTTTTTTTTTTTTTTTTTTTTTTTTTTTTTTTTTTTTTTTTTTTTTTTTTTTTTTTTTTTTTTTTTTTTTTTTTTTTTTTTTTTTTTTTTTTTTTTTTTTTTTTTTTTTTTTTTTTTTTTTTTTTTTTTTTTTTTTTTTTTTTTTTTTTTTTTTTTTTTTTTTTTTTTTTTTTTTTTTTTTTTTTTTTTTTTTTTTTTTTTTTTTTTTTTTTTTTTTTTTTTTTTTTTTTTTTTTTTTTTTTTTTTTTTTTTTTTTTTTTTTTTTTTTTTTTTTTTTTTTTTTTTTTTTTTTTTTTTTTTTTTTTTTTTTTTTTTTTTTTTTTTTTTTTTTTTTTTTTTTTTTTTTTTTTTTTTTTTTTTTTTTTTTTTTTTTTTTTTTTTTTTTTTTTTTTTTTTTTTTTTTTTTTTTTTTTTTTTTTTTTTTTTTTTTTTTTTTTTTTTTTTTTTTTTTTTTTTTTTTTTTTTTTTTTATTTATTTTCTTTCTCCCGAGTAATAATTATTATTCTGTAGTATTATCACTCCCGCGTGTCTGTTTTCCTTTACCCCCCAAGCCCTTCCCTTTTTCTGCAAGGGCCACTTCACCCTTCCCCCTCAATTGTGGATACTGCCAAATCGGATTGCATTGGACCCTGGAGGGGAAAAAGAGAAAAAGAAGAAAAAGGGTCACCCGACGGACGTGTAAAGTGAGTGTATCAATAGCCTCACTATCGTCTTTTCGGAAATACAAGCATAACAACTAAAAAAAAAAAAAAAAAAAAAAAAAAAACATCATTTCTCCATCAATTACGGTATTACCCCATCACATTGCCTATTCCAGCATAAATATCTACAAAAAAAAAAAAAAACATAAACACTCATCAGAGGCTCGCTTTTACATTATTCGCTAGAGAATCCATGGATTCAGACATTTTTCCGGCCAGCTAATCAGACAAATCGATAACTCATTGATTGGCGATGCCAGAAATCATAAACACCCCCCAAAATACAGTCCGTTCCAACGGTCGATTATTATTACTTCCATTTCATTTCATCTTATTTTATCTGTCGCTCGCGGGACGTTCCCCATCTTCCTTTTTCGTCCCGCAGGGCCCGGGCCCATGCTCTAGCCGCTGTTACATTACCTTGTACTTCTTCCCAAATTATATGTACGTAGGATTGAGATTACATGTGCATGAATTACTTTTTTAAAATCGATAGGTACTTAGTATTCAGCACGCGCGTCCGTTCGAGTTATAGTGTGCGCGCGTAAATTGTTATCTCGTATTATTATTGCGCCCACATCACCCGCTTCCGAAGATACGCTAACGAACCACCCTTCCCCCAGAAAAAGGAAAAAGGAAAAAAAAAAAAAAAAAAGGAAGAGGAAAGAAGAAAAATAAAATAAAAATAAAAATAAAAATAAAAATAAAAATAAAAATAAAAACTATTCGATTTAGGTGATTGAGTATTTTTTTTAACAACAAAAGCGCTGAGGCCCGTGTCATGGTGGAAATAAACATTATGAAACACAAGATGAGTCCGGGGAAGTTCGGATGACCTACTCAAGTACGTACGTAAAGGAACTATTGGGATTTCCAGACCCTCAGTTGGGGTCAAAAAAGCCGACGAAACGAGTAAAGCCACAGGAACAGCGGTGTAAAAGGTTGACAATACGAGAAACGATTGATCAAAGTGCCCAGAACGTGCGGGTGCCCGCAGCTGCCGTGGGGTGGTGGGTGGTGAGCGTGTTGGAAACGAAAGGAAGGCCCTGCCCAACCCCACATCAACACACAAACACGGCTATCGATCTCAACGTTAACCCTCCCGGATTTCACATGCACTCCGTAATCCGACAGCAAGCAAAGAGTATCAAGCACGGACGGCTATATTATAACATCAATATCAGCGGCTACATTTCCAGAAGAATGGCCTCATCTACCTCCAAAGCATTCGCACAGGGTCTCATCGACTTTATCAATGACTCTCCCACCCGTATGTGACCTAGCACCCTACAATATCGGATTATATCATAAACCGAGGATATGATTCTCCAACATGACCAGATCGATACCGATTGACCTTTTTTTTTTTCAATATAAAATACTGAGCTAACTGGCAATCAAACCCTCATCTTTCATCACAGCCTTCCATGCCTGCGAGTCTGCAAAGAAGTCCCTCATAAAGGCAGGCTTTAGTGAGATCAAGGTACTTTCTATTCTCATAGTAATCCGTGCATATATTATATATTTCAATATTATAGCTAATATAATTATATTTGTTTTTCTTCTTGAAAAAAACTGCTAGGAACGAGACGCATGGGCTGGTAAAGTCACCAGCGGAGGTAAATACTTTCTCACCAGGAACGGCTCGTCTATCATCGCTTTCGCAGTCGGGAAGCTATGGAAGGTAAAAAAATATATTCCCCCAGAATATTTCAATACAATACTCAAACGAAAACATCAAGTTAAAAAAAAAAAACTTAACGAATGTGTGTTATTAATATATAAAATATATATATATATATAGCCGGGTAACCCCATGTCGATTGTCGGTGCGCATACCGATTCTTGCGCCCTGCGGTTGAAACCCGTATCCAAGCGAACCACGGAGGGTAACACCTTTTTACAAGTCGGGGTTGAAAGTTACGGGGGTGGATTGTGGCATACATGTAAAAAACCAAAATATTACTAACGCAGAACTAACGTTTTATACGTTATATATATATATATATATATATCTGTTGGAGAGATGGGCTAACCGGTACGGTGGTATATGCAGGGTTCGATCGAGATTTGAGCATGGCCGGTAGGGCTATGGTACGCCAGAAGGACGGCAATATCGTATCCAAGCTCGTGAAGATTGATAAACCGAGTATGGCGTGCCTTTTCACCTCGAATATTGATCTAACTTACTGGTTTAGAAGCGAACTAATATATATTGTGTGTGTGAAATACTTTAGTCCTGCGAGTTCCAACCCTCGCGATCCATCTCGACCGACAGGAGAAGTTTGAGTTCAATAAGGAATCTCAACTATTCCCAATCCTCGGTCTCGTCTCCGCCGAGTTGAACAAGGATGCTCCAGCAGCTGCTGCAACTGCTACGGAAGACAAGATGGATGTGGAAAAGAAGGAGGAGGACAACAAGTCCGACAAGCCGTTCGCTCCTCTCACTGCCATCACCGAGCGACATCACCCTGCTGTTGTCAAGTTGATCGCAGAAGCAACAGAGTCAGAGCCGGAGGATATATTGGACTTTGAGATGCTTCTTTACGATGTCCAGAAGGGTCAATTGGGAGGTCTGAATGATGAGCTCATCTTTTCCGCAAGACTAGACAACCTCGTAAGGTCTAAACATCATAAAAAATACTAACCCTAATGATAATTTATAACTGACCGGATACTATATAATATACATGTGTGTGTATAGGGAATGACATACTGCTCTGTTGAAGCACTGATCGCATCCTTGGAAGCAGCTGACTCTCTGGACAAAGAAGCCGGTATCCGCATCATCGCCTGCTTTGATCATGAAGAAATCGGCTCGACAACCGCACAAGGAGCCGACTCCAATCTTCTCCCAGCAGTGTAAGCAAATTAATCTTTCGAATTTTCCCCACCTCTATATACCTAATCTACACATCAAACCAACCAATCTAATAAATTTCCGGATAACTAGCGTCCGCCGTCTCTCCGTCCTCTCCGGTGACAAGGACTACGACTTTGCCTCCGTCTCCTCCTCCTCCGCTACCTCCAACTCTTCAGCTTCAGCAGGAGTAGGAGCAGACCACCTCTTCTCCGCAACAACGACATACTATGAAGAATCTCTGATAAAATCCTTCCTAATCTCCGCCGACATGGCACACTCGGTGCACCCAAACTACCCGGGAAAATACGAATCCCACCACCGCCCGGAAATGAACAAGGGTACCGTCATCAAGATCAATGCGAACGCGAGATACGCCACAAACTCACCGGGTATCGTTCTCGTTCAGGAATGCGCGCGGGAAGCAGGCGTACCGTTGCAGTTGTTTGTTGTAAGGAATGATAGTTCTTGCGGGAGCACTATCGGGCCCATGTTGAGCGCGCAGATGGGGATGAGGACTTTGGATTTGGGGAATGCGCAGTTGAGTATGCACAGTATTCGAGAGACCGGGTAAGTTATACACACACACACACACACACACACACATATATATATATATATATATATATTTCGATTTAATATAATATATAATATTGAGGGTGGGAGTTGCTAATTTCATTTGTGTAACAGTGGTGCGTATGATGTTGAACATTCTATCAAGTTGTTCACTACTTTCTTCCAGAGGTATACCGCTTTGGAACCTACCATATTTGTCTAAAAAAATAAAATAAAATAAAAACACCACAGAGAGCTCGAGGCTTTTTTTTTCATGTTATTTTTATATAAAGATTGACGACGACGCGTGGTGTATTTAAGATTCGAACATGATACTGCAATTTAAAGATTCAATATAGGATGGACGAACTGAAAAAAGGATATCAAATTTCCATTTCTATTCGTGTAAAGAATATATGTATTTAAAAAACAAGTCCATTCTGTTCGAACCCACCGGATTCAATAATACAACCACAAGGTTTAAAAGAACGTAACCCCCCATACAAAAAAAAAAAAAAAAACTCAGTACCGATAAAAGACCCTTCAAAGAGCCCAAAAACACTCAATCTGACAACTATGCACCTCACACCTCCACCCGGGATACCTCGCCTTCATAACAACCCTAATCTCATCCCCACCCTCCAACTGTCTGATAAACGCCCCGTTGGCCAGTTTCCCCCCTCGCTGCCAATACTCCCTCCCCCCGTATTCCCTAATAGTATTATCCTCCCACTTCAAATCATCATCATCGTCCAATTCATCCTCCTTCCAATCCCACACGACCTCATGATGGGTCGGTTCCGATTCGGCGTGTTTATTACGTTGTAATAACCAACTACCCACCATATATTTCCCTTTATTCATCTCCCTCTCCTCCTCGCTTTCCTCAATCACCTCCTCTTCTTCTTCTTCTCTTTCCTCACCGCTCGCATCAGTTTGAGTTTGAGTTTTAGGTTCAGCTTCGATATCCTCTTCAAGCATAGCCGGACCGGATTCCGACAATGGTAGTGGCTTTGGTTTCTCTCCAACCCTCCAAAGTTCAACCTCCGTCCAACTCCACGTTCCACGATAAGTACCCTGATCCCCCCGAAAGCTACTCCACCCCTGATCTCTACTCGCCATCCTAAACACCAACCGTCTCACCTTCCCCTGTCTGCCGCCCCCGATACCGCCTTTCCCACGGGTACCCTCATCGAAGGCTTCAAAGTCGGGGATATACGTTACTAGGTATATTTTATCACCGTCCGAGACGGATTTGGTCTCGTTTAGGGAAGCGATGGTTTTATGGGGAAAGTAGGATGCTTCGTCGAGGATGGCGGGGATCAGTTCCGGTGGGAGTTTGTGGGAGAGGATTGAGGTTGCTTCTTTGGCGGCGGTTTCCGGGAGATTATTATTGTTATTGTTGTTGTTGTTTTCATTCTCGGGGTGGGTTAGGGAGGTCATTATTCTGTTCTGCGGAGAGTGAGAATCTATATTTTCTTTTCTTTTATTATTTTTTATTTTTTTACTTTCTTTGAAAATAGGGGGGGGATTGGGGATATATATTATATACTTAAGTATATCTAAGTATATATAATCGGAAGTGTGTGTGTACGTAACGGGTAGCTGGGAAGGGGATATAACATACCAATGCAGCCGTTATCCTTTCCAAAACCATCTCCGATGGATGATGATTCTAACTCTCCGTTATTATTACTACTCTTACTATCACTATGCTCTACCACCTCTGAATTATTCTCAATAGTATCGTTTCCGACCCCTCTAGGCACTAAATGGCGTAAATCCAACCCAGGTTTCCTCGAATAATCCGGTTTCCCGTTCAAATCTGTCGGTACGGGGATGGTAACGATGGGACCCGGACGACCCGAAGAAATCGAATGGTTGATGCGAGCTGGCGGGATGGGTGTCCCCGTGAACGAAACGGGGGAGTTTAGCGGTGGTAGGAGAGGAGGTGGGTGCTGTCCTTGTCCCGGTGGTGGTGGTGGTGGTGGTGTGGCGGGGTTGTTGTTATCTTTGCTGGTGTTGGATGTGTGGTGTTGGTCCGTCATGAGCTTTTGTGCTTTGCAGATAAATGCAGGTGGAAGACGTTTCAGAAGAATTAATCAAAAACAGTTGGTTTCGTATCAGCTTTTTTCTCAGTTCTGGTATATGATATCGATCGAGTTGGTTGAGGAATGAATGAATGGATGGATGGATGGATGGCGCAGTAAAGCACGTCGTCGGGATGTTAGTAAAGTGCCAGGCCAGTTCAGGCCAGTCGTACAGTGACGTCATAAGGTAGGACCCTGATTCGCTGACGTAAATTTAAACCCCCACCCACCCGACAATTGTGCGGCGGGCGCTTCTTTTTTTTGTCCATCCGAGAGATTCGAATGCACTCGATTGGCCTGGAAAGATTCAACCGAATGAATGCATGTGAGTCGTGTCTCGTCTCATGCAATCCTACGTGTCGGATTGATTAAACCCCCCCAAAAAAAGGTCACATCTTGTTACGCTCGAGACTACTTCTTTTACTCTACGTTTGTTTATACGGGAAAAAAAAGGGTATTAAAAATTTGACCAGGAGGCGGCAGACTTCAGGCCCGCCATTTTCTCCCCTGGTCTTCGTATCCATTTGATTTCTCTGCCTCTGTTCTGTCGATATAGTAAAAGAGCTATACACATATGATATCGCCATTTCCTATACAGTTGATCTCCTCTCAGAGATACTAGTGCGCCGCTTTCCAAACAAAAAACGTAATAGGAAAAAGGAGAAAGAAAGCGCGCGCACTGACGAGAACGAGAATATAAAAAAACATCA
Source organism: Arthrobotrys entomopaga (assembly GCA_012184315.1). Taxonomy (NCBI): domain Eukaryota; kingdom Fungi; phylum Ascomycota; class Orbiliomycetes; order Orbiliales; family Orbiliaceae; genus Arthrobotrys; species Arthrobotrys entomopaga. The sequence continues at coordinate 83,483 of LDDX01000273.1, forward strand.
ACTACAAGAAAAAAAGAAAAAAAAAGCAAAAAAAGCAATGATAAAACATGTATGAAAGAATCGAAGAACGAGTGTAAAAAGCCTGCCTCCCTAGAACTGAAAAAAAAAAAAGAAAACTCCAAAACCATGTTGTAAATGTAAACAAAAAAGTAAATAGAAAATGAACAATTAAAAATTGATGTAGAAGCAATGGGTAAAGAAGATATGATAAAAAAAAAAAAAAGACAAAGCTTGCTGCTCTATTGGGGTAACCGAAGCGAATGTGAACAGTTTCCAGTAAAGGGGGGGTATAATGCTGGACGTCTTTGGAAGAATGAAAAATGAAAAGAAACAAGCGGAAGAGAGGAAGCTATACACAATTCCAAGGAAATTCGTGATAAGAAAAAGAGAAAAACGCCATTCCGTGATCATCAAGTTCGAAGGAGATAAGAAAAAAGACCTCGACTGCTCTGTAAGAAAGAAAGAAAACCGATCGTTGACCCTCCCGTTCGTGAATGCATTTATGGGAAAAACCAAAAAGAAGAAAAGAGAAAAGAAAAAAAAAAGTTTAAAAAGGGGGTAGCAATGTACAATGAGAATGGAAGATCTATTAAAAAAAGATATGATAAAAGTTGAGGAAGCTGGTTTAGACGGATATAACAAACTTGGGTGGTGCGTTGGCACCCAGTCGTAATTTACCCATCATGCCAACTTCTCTCATTTTCTCCACTCCTTCACCAGCTTCGGCCTTGTACTCTCGTCGTCCGTAAACGTGCTCACGGCGTCGCATACGCTTCTTCTCGAGACCCTTGAAGATGTCAAGAGCACCGCGACGGAAAGTGATGGCCTTGGAAGGTGGAGGGGAGGTGGAGGTGACACCAAGACACTGTCGTCTACGATTGCAAACTCCGTTTCTCGGGAGAGAGGTGGAGCGGGCGAGGGATGATTTAGTGTTGAAGTCAAAACGAAGTCTGCCAGCGCGGCCTTGAGGCGGTGGGGACTTTGAGGTGAAGGAAGGACGTCTCTTGCTGGGCGACATGCCACGGGAGCCACGGCGAGTCATCGGTGGGGGAGAACGGCGACGGTGCATTGGAACTGGGGATCCACGAGGGGAACGAGAATGACTGGAAGGAGCCGCATTGGAGCCACGGCGGCGGATGGGGCGACGTTCCTCCTCCTCTTCCTCCTCATCGTCGTCATTACCCTCGGTTGGGAAGCTGGGATCGATATCCTGAGGGCGGAAGATCTTGTTTAGAGATTTCTTTTCTTCCATGCAAGAAAGATAATAATCTTCCATAACCTTGTCCTCATCAAAGGTACCAGGAACAAAGTCGGTGCTGTCCGGGAGAACTGGGGTTCTCGGACGGATGGAACGGACGGTGGTACGGTGCTCGCGTTGGAACGAGCAGAGACCAGGTTTGCTGCTGGAGTTATGGATGGAAGCGAGGGAAGAATCGGATGTATTGCGGCAGCAAGTAGGTTGGCCCGCTTGACGGTCAGGGATGGCGGTTCCAATCTTGGCTGGAATGTCATCCTCTTCTTCATCGGAGTCCATGGCATCCTCCTCCTCGTCGTCGTCTTCATCGTCATCGTTGTCTTCATCCGAGTCGCTCCACATTTCGTATTCCTCATCCTCTTCATCCTCCTGGTATCCGTCGTCTTCCTCCTCGTCGTCATTGTAGTCATCAACATCATCGGCTGGTTCCTCCTCCTCCTCCTCGTCGTCCTCCTCCTCAAGGGCAGCTTCGTCGTCCACTTCTTCGCTCAATTTCCTGATTTTTCTCTCCTTCTCCAAAAGGCAGTCGACCTTGAGAAGACGGGATGGGAACTGAGGAGCGTTCATCCAAGACTCTACAGACTCGTCGACAGAGCTAGCGAATTCGTAGAATCGTGGGATGCTGGCGGTGGAAGAGACGCTACTCGTGAGGTGGGAAGACTTGCAAGCGATGGCACCTTTCCTCTCGTCGACAACTGTAGCAGCTGAATCACGTCGGTGATGTCCGTTGATATTAACGACTGGTGATCGGTGAAGCTTGTGTGCTGGTGGAGGAGGAGGCGATTGAGGCTTCTTGGGAGCTTTGCAGACATCCTTGACATCACAAGCAAACTTGAGAGTGGTACGTCTGACGGGAGTTGGCTGTTCGAGCTTTGGAACGACGACGACGGCTGTGGCCTTTTGGGAGACAGGATTGGGGCAGGCGAAGGTGATACAACGCTTGCGTCCAAGGGCCTCGAAGACCGGATTAGAGTCAGCTCGAACTGTCCTGTGAAGTTCATCATCGCTATGGTCTTTGATGACAACTGTATCCTTCTTTGCAATCGGAGCGATGAGTGGAAGAACAAAGACGGGTCCGACACGAGGACTCGGGGAGCTCAATGCAGAACTTGGAGAGTCACTGGCATCGCTGGTAAGGTCTGCGGTAGAAGGCATGCTGGAGGTCGAAGTCGTAGACATGCCGCGCTTGGGAGAGCGGAAGGAAACTCGAGAGTAGATTGACGGCTGTTCGTTGGAAATAGGTTCCGAATCGCTGATGATGGCGCGGGTGAGAAGAGAGTCACCCTTGTAGGAGCGAGCAGGTTGGAGGGATTGTTTCTTGTACATTTCGTCTTGTTCTTCTCGTCGTTGCAGCTTGTTTGCAAACAAGCTGCGCTTACAATTGTCGGAAGGTTCGTCGGATTCGGCGGGGATCTCGTCGTCAGCGGTTGAGTGCTGGTGAAGCGGGGCGACGGAATCCATGAGAGAGTTTCCCATGTTGAATTGGATGGGAACGTGGTCTCGCTTGTTGTCATTCATGATTATATAAATCTCTCTTTCTTTTTAAAAAAAAAAATATTCTCTGCCTTGTCGCGGATTTGTGGTTTATTTTTTTGCTTTTCCGGTTGATATAATGTGGATCAAAGGTGAGAAGGATTAGAAGGCGGCTCGTAAGGTAATTGATTATGAGAAGGAAGGGAAGGGAAGGGGACCAAGAGCTGTCGATGTCTAGATCGTGGTAGAAAAAAAGAGAAGAAAAGAAGAAGAAGAAAAAAAAAAAGGGAAGACTCGCCGATATAGCAAGACTAAAAGAAGATGGGGAGTTTTTTTAATGATGAGATAGGGAAAGTGTGGAAGAGTGTATTTTTTGATATTGGAGGAGATATATAAGGGGAGGACCAATCTCAAGAGATTGAAAGAAGGTTACTGTTATAAACGTAAACCCTGCATGATGGAAGGAGGCCCTTTTTTTTTTTGTTTTTTTGTGTTTTTATGAGGGAGATGCGAGAAGATCCGAAAGAGCGAATATATCTTTCTCGTCGTGAAGACTTGGAGAGTGGTGGTTGTGGTGGTGGCGGTGGTGGTGGTTTCAAATCAGATGAGAGAAAAGAAGCAGAAGGAAAAAGGAAGAGTTAGTTCTCCCCGAAACGGCGGATCGGATTGACACGAGGTTAAAAATAATAAAAAAGATTTGGGTCGGGTTTTTGATTTGTCGGAGGAATTGGAATGATAGTCGGTTTCCCTCCCCAAGGGAAAAAGATGGGATCAGATGAGAAACGAGAAACGGAGAAGAAGAAACTAATCCAAAGGTAGGAATGGATGGGATGGGGTGGACGGGTGGTATCTATAAGAAAGAATCTATATTTACGGCGGCGGGAAGGGGAGTTGACGGTTAGCTTTTTTAGCTTTTTGGAAAACGTTTTGATAGTAACTTTTTTTTTGATTGTCCGAATGAATGGAATATAATGATAAAATGAATGACAATGCGCATGCAAGTACATGTATGTCCTCGAGACTAACGTATGTATGTATGTGTGTGTGTATGTATGTATGTACGTACTGTCAAGAGGCAAAAAAAAAAAGGAAACATGCAAGAAGGGGGAGGACAACAGCAGCGAAGGGAAGGATGAGAATGAGAAGAAGAAAAAAAGAGAGACGAAGAGTTCGGATGCAGGGCCTCGTTTTCAATGTGCGATCATCATCGCCAAGTTTGACGAACGAGACAGCTAGCAAGCCAAACGGGAGGAAGGAAGTAGGAAGTAGGAAGGAAGGAGGGGGGTGGGACGAGGGGGGCGGAGGATGGTTGGATGGATGGATGGATGAATGGATGTTATTTTAATGCCTCGGATTTCAAGTACGATGATGTCGACGACCAAGCTGATCACCACATGTACTAGTATAGTACTAGTAGTATCCACCCCACAAACAAAAAACAAAAAACTAAAAACTAGCCACTTGGAAACTGGGAAAAATTTCAATATCCTTACAAGTTGTGTGATCTTTTGATGTTATTTTCTTCTTCTTGTTCTTGTTCTTGTTCTTCTTCTTTTGCTCTCTATCTCGTTGATCGGTAAAGTAAAGTAAAGGTTGGGTTTCAAGGCTGCTGACTCGCGCTAGTTTCGTTGTCGGTTTTCGAATTTTGTCGGATATTTCTATATATATTTATTATTTATATTTGTTTGTGTGTGTGTGTATGTGTGTTCGTAGTGATGGGACGATGCTTTTATTATTAATTTCGTTGGAATGGATGGATGAATTGTCGTTAGGAGGAGAAAAGAAAAAATAGCAGAGACGAGATGGATAAATATAATATATATATAAAATATATTTTGTATAAAAAATTGTATAAAACAGATGGGAAGAAAAATGTGGGCGGAGGGAAAGGGAAAGGGAAAACGGGTGGGTTTATTATTTAACACACTCTATTACCTACTCTCTCTCTCTCTCTTTCTCTGTCAGTCTCTCTGTCTTGTAAAAACCCCACCCGAAAAGGAATAGAAAGAGAAAAAAAAAAAAAAAAAACGACCAGGCCAAAGAAAATTCGCTGCAGCTTCTTCGGTTGTGTTTTTGATTTTGACTTGGTCCGGTTTGGTTTGGTTTGGTTTGGGCTGTCTGCACTGGCTGGGCTGTTTGGGAGGAGAGGGGGGGGCTAGCTAAGCAAGTATTATTACGGCACACACCCAACCCAGAAAAAACTTTAAGCAGCAGCAGCCAGCAGCCAGCAGTAGCTGTGGGTGGTTGTTGAGAAGGTAAAAAAAAAACAAAAACGGTCCAAGAAAAGAAGAAAAGAAAAGAAAAAAGAAGAAAAAATGACTAATTATTAACGGCCGCAACGAATTTGACTCCCCTTCAAACAGAAACACACGCATTCATTCATACAATACATACAATACAATACAATACAATACAATACAATACATACATTACTCGTTCAATCAGCCCGTGAATCCTCCTTTCTAGAATTCTTCTTCTTCACATACTTCCAGCTTTAAAATCGAAATTGGTATCGGAAACTCGTGTTTTGCCATTAACCCTCCGCACTTTGTACTTGTAATTACGCTATCACGATAGAAACCAATAATATAAGTAAGTATATATTTTACAAGTTAAAACACAAAGCCGAGAGGTTTATTTTTTTTTTAAAAAAAAAAAAGTGCTCTGTTTCCCGTTGTACCGTGCTTCATGCAATAGCTCCTTTACGTTATTAGATTTGATTTTGATTTTGATTGATTTGATATATATAAATTTCGGTCGCATTAGGCAATGGGGCAATGGGGCGCCATGGGGCTCCTCCTCCAGTATCTCGCGGAACGCTCGACCTTTTTTTTTTCTTTCTTTCTCTCTCCTCCCTTTTCTCGATAACGCCCACGCTAATTATTGTTGTTCAAGAAGAAGAAGAAGAAAAAGGAAAGAAAACGGGGACGGCGGACCCTGCTGCTGCTGGATATTGCATACATATTATTATTGTTTGAGCGAGCGAGGTGAGTGCGAAATTTCCGTGCGCCATTCTCGGCTGTTTATTTTGCGTATCCCATCCCCCATCCATCCCTTGGCCTCTTCTTTTCTCCCTTCCCTTCCCTTCCAGCCCTGCAGCCCCATCAGAATTCGAACCTACTTTCGATGGGACAGCAAAGAAAAATAAAAAATAAAAAATAAAATAAAAAAAATAACAGAGCTCTGCAATAATATGGGCTGGGAAAGACTGCCTGGTGTAGTACTTCGTATGCACTTTTTTCCCCCCCTTCTCATAACCTCAAACTTTGATCGTCGTGACTTCCGACGGAAGAAAAAAGAACATATCATATCATATCATATATTATCAAAGCCAATACAAATAAAAATACGATATATGATTATTATTATTGAATCATGTATGTTTCCTGCCATGAAGGGTAACAGACCGAGGTTTTTTTTTCCTTTGCATTTCGATACTGCGCCCAGCGATGCGCCTAGTATACCCCCAGCAAACGTGGACAACAATATGTCAGCAAAAACGTTTTTTTTTTTTTTTTTTTTTTTTATCCACCGAGGAATGTACATAATGTACATAACAATGTATGTATGTACATACGAAGTACTGCCCTTCTCGTATGGGGGTTGCTATTTTTTGACGAAACCCGCCTCGGCTTCGGCTGGATTGGATTGCATTTCGCGTGGTGCGCAAAGAAGGGAATATTTCGCCCAAAAGGTATAACGCAGACGAGGACGGATGTATCATATATGTAAATGTTCGCATACATACATAGTATACTTTAGTAAGGCACCAGGTGTCATATATCGTTCGTTTATTCATTATCATCATCATCATCATCATCATCATCATCATCATCGTGCAGTATCCAAACATGTTAACAGCCAGCCTTACCAGCCAGCCCAATTTTCTTTTTTCTTTTTTTTTTTTTCTTTTCCATTCTTGTGTCTTCTTGTCAAAGCTCGTCGGTAAAGCTTCTTGCGTGTCATATTTTTACGGCAACATTTCCTCTTTCAAACCTTTTAACGAAAGGGTGAGATTCCACAAGAGAGAGAGAGAGAGAGACATGGACCTGAGAAAAAAAAAAAAAAAAAAAATTGATGCCTCCCTTTTCACATCCTGCAGAGAGGGGGGAAAATGTTTCCGCGAGATGAGCATTGCAAGAAGAAGGGTTTTTCTTTTCGGTTGAGAGTTCAAGGCTTCATACGAGATGAGATGGGAGAGAGCGCGCGCGCTCCGTGACTAAAAGCTTTGATAATAATAATATGAGAATAATCAGGAATGAACCGAACCGCACTTAGTTACCGGAGAGCTCAACCAACTTCTTCTTCTCCAACCACCACAACCACCACAACCACCACCACCACGGATCTTCGGCTGCTAATATGTAAGTGCCCTTTTTCAAACCAGCGAAGCGCGTGTGCCTGGTGGCCTCAAGGGAAATGAGCGTCACGATTGGCACGGATTTTTACTCAAAACTTGAACCGACCGAGCGAGCCGTAAAAACTAAAAAAACTACAATCACGTTCCCCAAGACAAGCGTAATTACTTACTTGGTTAAGGTGAGGGTCTTCCGGCTTCCGAGAAAGCAGCAAGCAGCAGCCACATTTGATCTTCCTGCTTGTCAATCGGTGAGCTGTCATATTTTTTCTTCTTCTCCCCGTATTAATACCCCTTCTTTTAGAGAATGCTACCGTTTCTAGCGCTTTTCTTTTCTTTTCTTTTTTTTTTCTTTTCGCGTGGGTTTTCAATTCGCTGCATGTCATTACCGACATTTCAGGAGCTTGGCGACTGTGGCGGGTCCATATTGAACCAGCATTTTTAGGAGTAACCTGTCCGTTTACGACCCTCAAAGAGGTTTAAAGAGCGCAGGTCCATTGTATTTAGCAGGTTTATCGCGACTCGAAACTAAGCACCCAAAAAAAAAAAAAAAGGGCTCGAGGATGTAAGATTGCAAGGAGGTGAACACTCTGATCCGATCTGTTTTCTTTTTTTTTTTTTTTTTCCGCAGTCACAAAATGCACACTCCCAGAAAATCAAGTTTGAAGCTAACTACTTGAGCTAAAAAGCTTGCGTTATCCGAATATACATACTTAAGTATATATCCGCTTATCCATTCTTCACCTCATCATCATCGTCAGAGATCGGTCGATGAGGGTTGAGGTTATATGAATATAATACGAAAAACCGTTGGCAGTCTGGCTTGCGAGACAACGAAAAACCCACATTCTCCGGTTTAATCCAATGCAGCGTCTAGTCTGGCTACCAGACTAAATCTTATGATAACATAAGAAACCACAATTTGGAAAAAAAAGATGTATCCATGTCGCGATGTGCTTTCCCCCCGTCAGCTCTTGAGTACACAGCAGCTGCTGTATGACCACACTCCGCACTGATTGACGATCGTGTGTTTATCGTTCAGGTTGTTCCGACCCTCCATCGGGATTTAAAAAAATATATAATCGCCATGCAGAGTTATGATACCAAGAACAATACCAAGCTGTCATGTCATGTCATATCATTTATGACCAAGATAAAAATTTTTTTTTTTTTCTTAAGAGTTTTTGTTTTTTTCTATGTGTTGAAACGTTAACGCATGAACCGAAGATTCTCTTGCATGATATGAAAGAAGAGATACGGCATAAAGTATATAAGAATTATTTAATATACCAACAAATTAATTAACCCGACGTCATCGGAATTCTTGAATTTGATTGTGCGATGTTCTTTTTTTTGATTATTATTATTATCGCGATAGCAAAAAAGTCTCTCATAGTCAAGCAGTTAGTACTAGATAGATATCATAGATACTTTGATATTTTTGATATTATTATATTATGGATCCACAGAGTGCATGGCGAAATATTCTCATGACGACATCGATCATAATCACGACGGGTATTTTTTTTTTTTTTTTTTTAAAGGATTCTACATTCTTGCAAGTTTCACTGTAACACCTCTTTCCTTTACTTCTCTTCTTATCACATAACTTGATATCGACTAGTCGAGCTCTGAGTTTTTATTCTTATTTTATTTTTATATTTTACTTTTTGAATCTAGTATTTTTGGTGGGTTATGCTGGCTAAGCTGTGGCACCAACCGAACGAAAAAAAAAAAAAAAAATCCCAAACGGGAACCCCGGTCGATCTGCGTAGTGTCGACACCACGTTGGATCCGAACAAAAGGTGTGTGCACACATGTCATAAACGTGCGAACAACATGTTTTTTTTTTTTTTTTTTTCTTTCTTTAAAAATTTAAATTTCACATGTCTAACCAAAAAACTTACCTAGCGGTTTTATAAATTTCAATCAAAAAAGATTACTTGAATAATGAAAAGACTAATGCACTCTCAGGGTGTTGGTGTGTGTGTGTCTGTTTGTTTCACTACGTATCGACTGCATGAAAAGTCAAGTAAGTATACTTGATTCTCGTGAGCTTTATTCATCGATTCCCTTCTCGACTTTTTGTTTCCGTGAGCTGCGGGGTAAAAGGTAAAAAATGTTACGTTACTACAACATATCATATTCTTAAAAATAAACATACTCTTTCGCCTCAAACCCCCATCATCTATGCGTTTCAAACAAACAAAAAGAATAGGTGATCAAATTACTTTGAGGGCACGTGGCCGTCTGTCGGCTGCAGGAAAGTGCTAAACCGTGAGAATACATTGGACGAAAAAAACCGAAAGAACCCCGGACTACTCAAAGAGTACTGACGACTCGAGAATGACGACGACGAATTACTGGAAGCGAAAGAAACATTAAGGAGGAGGTCACGCTCCTCCTCTTTCGCCCGGCATATATTTTCGTTTGAGATTTATTGAAATTGCTAGTTGAGCCGGCGCTTTGGAGAAGGATAACCTTTTTAGCTTGGTTCTTTGAAAGCTGAACCCCGCTTCATCTCGCGAGAAAAACCCTCCAATCCTATCCGATGCAATCAATCGAAGCTAGTTTAGCTGCTCGTCAACCATGGATAGCGCGCGCTCTCTCTTCTCTTTTTTCTTTCTTTCTTGATGCAATGAGATGGAGAATGTTTGTGCTTGAAGTGGAAGGTACAGCCTTCAAGTGCCACCCCGCCTCCTCCATCCTCCATCCTTCGTCTCCTCCGATTGTAATAATTGATCATTCCAACCAGACTAGCTAGAAGATGTATGTATGAACTGAGGTATCAATATGCAGATGTCGACCAGCCAGCTAATGGTTCCCTTTATTTTTATTTTCTTTTTTTGCCCACACATGATGAGAATAAAGGTGATTGATTGTCCTGAAACCCTTTTTTTTATTCTTTGAAGAATAGTCGTAGTTAGGTCCAATCATTACTATGCACATCGAGGGAGGGGGGAAATAAACCGGGGGGAACTTTGACAGGGTCCTCGTGCGCGTGCGTGTCTAGGAAACTCTAAACGATTCTATTTCTGAGAATTTTAAAGTAAAGGTTGTTCATTGTTTGTTGGTTGGGCGGTTATGTGTGTATCATCGTCTCGTATCGATTCGTGTCATATTTTTTTAAGTCGCGGCACAGGATCCAAAATCCTCGAGGATAGTATATTTGATACAAAGTTGGTTTAACCCCTACCCAACTCGAACGAATATTCCCATTCAACCGTTTTTTTAATTCTTTTTTTTATTTTTCTTTATTTTTTTTATTTTTTTCGTCTGAAGTTTAGAACTATTTCGAAAACAGAATAGACTGGTATTTTGTTTTCTGGAACTCCCTCAATGATACGGTAAACCCATGCCGCAGTAGTAAATATTTGAGAAAAATACCACCGACGTCAGAGAGCACATGCTCAATCTTTTTACAATGTAGCTGACACCTTTTTCTTTTAAAGGTACTTACTTAGAGTACTTACTCAATTAATTTGGGTATTTTTCTAGAGCTCCCCCGCAGTTTCGAGGAATGTTGAATATATTTTTTAAAAATGCGACTCGGATTGGGAATGGCACGGACGTACATACATACAAACATACATACGTCGACAACGTGCGTGTGTGCACTAGCTAAATATGCTTGAACTAACAATATTTTTGGGGAATTCGGCACTCACTCCCAGCAGCTAGTTTGGTTAAAAGAAAAATCAGAAAATATATCAAAAGAAGGGGGAAAAGGTTGCGGGGTCAGCCGGATGTACGGATCCAGTCACCCTTTCAAGCCAAAATTCATCGTCATCAACAAACCGTAGCTTAGTACTATCAATCAAGTATCGCATAAAAAAACATATTAAACATTTGCGAATGCGATTACACCTTCTATTCGGAAGTTTTTCTGTCAATATCTTTTTTTTTTTTTTTTCCGATAAATTTAAATATAATTTATGACGGGTCATATTTCCATTCTCAATTTTTCGACTTCAGCCGTGCATATATACTTACTTAAGTAAGTATATATAAGTATATAGAGTACTACTACTCTGTATGCAATATAATCCCCCACGCTCGCGCTCTAGGCAGGGACGAAACAGCAGCAGCTGTTGCACGATAATTAATATAAGATAATGTCCTTTCTTTTCACAAACCCCGAGAATTCGAACGGTGGAAAAAGCTAGGCCACGGCGCGCAATCGTTCCTGTCTGCGAAAAAAAAAAAAAAAAAAAAGAAGGGTCATTTAATCGCTGTTGCGACAAGGTTTCCTGAATTTGAAGGGGTGTGGAAAAAGAAGTATATTATTGCATATATTACCCTGTTGATACCTGCATGTGCTCTCTACTCCCTCCTCCTCCTCCTCCTAATCCAGACTGTTGGGTCGGGGAAGCAAAGACGATACATCCAGGCCAATACCCTCGACCTCACGCGAAGCACGCAATGCACAGACCTATCAGATGTTGACCAAACAAAAAAAGAAAAAAGGGTATTGTACCTGATGAAGAGAAAAACGAAAGAGCGAAAGAAAGAGGATGTATGTAAAATGCTCATGCAAGGTTTGGTGACAGTGCTGCAGCAGTATCCACTGAAGCTTGCTTGCTTGGCGCTTTTGTCTTCGATAACTATTAGCGCCAGTGTGTGTAAAGTTGAACTGTCCAGGCTAGAGTGGACTTGCGAAGCTATCAGATACGTAGATTTCACACGCTTACGCTTAAACCAGGGCTAGACTGGTGTGGAAAACGGCAACTATAATCTCGACAAAAAAAGTTTGCCGTATTCCCGTAGCAAATCAAAAATCATCACGAGAGAGACAGAGGATGGCAAGCGGAACGGACGAGCGAGTTCGAGAGAAGGGAAGGGGGAAGAGGGGAATGGGAGGCGAGAAAGACCCTGGAGCTCCGTTGCCTCCTACTCCTCAGCCCTCCCTCCTCCGATCGCGAAGTATCTATCCTCTTTGGACTATTCACCTTTAAACTTTCCTGAAGGGTTCTTCCCTCTCAGGTAGTCGTCAGGGAAGCTGAATCGAATCACGCGGCAGATATATGCAGATTATATTTCGAGTTTTAAGCTAATTAAGAAAATCGAGGCGGATCTTTTGGTTCGCTGGTTGATGATGAACACTCAATGCATGCAACCTTGATATTCGTGCTTTTTTTCTCATGCAGGCTGAATTCTTACTTGGTTTGAAATAATGGTACCTCGCTTCGATTGGATTTGTGAAAACGGTACCATTTGTCACGCATTAACGATTTTCCTTTCGAGTATCTCTGTAATGTTGGGGGGCAAACGCCTCCAAAGTCGCATCTCTTACGCGATTTGCATTGCGCCGTCCGCGGAGGTGGCGGGGTTATATTTTCGACGATTTTCAAAATAGAATGGAAAGGAGGAGGGAGAGGTGCATAACCTCGTCTTTGCGAAAATACCCGAAGCTTGTTAATTGAATGAATGGATGCCGACAGGTTTTGCGTGATCACGAGATATTCACTCTATTCGCCATTCTAGACGACAGGCAGATATTATAATACTCGATATTCTCTCGTGATCCAGTATATTTAGGTAGCCGGACCTCACCGTTCCCACATGTCATGACAGCGTTCTCCGAGGCTGTCGACGAATGGGCAAATTGGTTGGGGGGGTTTGTTGAATCGTTCGATCGTCGAATCATGTATTACGGTATCGTAATGGAGAAACGAGGAATTGATAGTCGATTAAGCTCGTTCGTTTTCTTGAAGAATCGACTTGTTCCTTCCTTCCTTACCGACGGGCGAAACGTTGTACAGCATTTTTTTTCCTTTCGAATTCCCCTTCCTTTTACCCGACGATAGAGTTTTCTTGAAAGGTACGGTGTGACATTGAATGAATGATATTGCGTGGAATGTTCTAAACTAAACTCTGCGGAGTGTTTGTGGATATTTGAGTTTAGTTTTTCTCTATTGCCTCAAAGCCTCGTAAGATTTTCTGTCAGATATTGTGATTGTCGTAATATATGCTCGTGACATGAGTGTCCCTGCGGCTTTGTTTTCGCACGAGGGAGAGAACGGAAACCTTGTTCTTTGCGTTTGCAAGCAACCTAAAATCTGACTTTCTCTCCAAAGTATCAGATATAACGTCTAGCCAATTAGAATTGAAGGATTTGAAGCTTTTCGTCGTGGCGTTCCAAGTGCGAGCCACATGTCTGATTTTTTTGTTTGAATTTGTTTGAATTGATGTTGTCGTCGCGAAGGGAAAGCTGGTGTGGGTGGTGGCACTTTACGCGTTGACTGGCGGTTGTAGACGCGCGCGCAGCTTCAACCTCAACGACACTCATTCACCCACCGTTATACGCATTAAAAAACCTATCAACATACCCCAGCGTGTATACCTACCACGCCCTATCGATTCGATCGCGTGTATTTCATCCTACGATTAGAGATTAGTAAAACTCAATCAATTGAAAAAGGCTGAGCTACGGATTGCAGTCGGTCTCTTCAAGCTAGTCGCAATGCAAGGCGCTCAAGCTCTCCGACAAGCTCGCAAGCAGAAGCGTGGGAATTACATCACTGGGGCTACAGGCAAAGACGCCAGTCTACCGTATCCTAATCGCCTCAACTTCTACAATACGCCTCCGCAGGAAGAAGTCTCACTCGAGGAGTTTGAACAATGGGCCATCGATCGATTGAGAGGTACCTCCACCCACCCTTCCCACGATATAAAAAATATGTATATGCATATATCATTCTCTATCAAAATGCTAACGTCTACGAAACTTTCAAGTACTGGGTGAAATCGAGACTTGTCTCTTCCGTAACAACTCCCCTGCAGAGATCGATGCCGTCCTCAAAAAACTACTCGACAAATACCTCCCCCTAAACTCTAACCATTCCGTCCCGGAATCCGAGCGCTCAAACCCTAAGCGCTACGCCGGCCTAACCTACGAACGTAGAAAGGACCACTACAGCCACTTCATCCTCCGTCTCGCCTTTGCCCGTTCAGAAGATCTCCGTCGTCGTTTCACCCGTACCGAAAGCATATTATTCCGCTACAGGTTCAGCACTGATGATACCTCTGAACGATCACAGTTTATGAACTCGCTAGAATTAGATTCGCAGCCGGTTAGTGACGCCGAGAAGGCGCAGTACGCTGATGAATTGAAGGCTGTGCTGGTGAGTGGGAGTAGGATGCCGGCTGAGAAGGCCAGGCAGATGTTCGAAGGCGAGGTGTATCTGAAGGTCGAGTGGGACCGAGTGTCGGATTTGGTCGAAGGTAGGAGGGTGTTTTTGAGGGCCGGGAAGGCGTATGTGCCTAATAGCATGCTACTGAGTTTGGTCATGGCGGAGTTTACAAAGCGGTTGGATGAAGCGCTGATAGTACGTTCACACACACCAAAAAAAATCTATTTTATTCCTGTTGTTATATGAGGGGATTGCTAAATTCAAACGTGGTAAAAGAAAACGGCGCGAGTACTTCCACGCCTCGATGAAGACGACCGGCTGATACCGATCTTAAACCACCTCTCCAAGGGTTTCACAGCACCGGAATACAACTCCTCCGCATCTCCCTCCACCCTCTCCGGCGATGCGATAACCGCATCGCAAATCGACGCCCTCTCAGTCCACTTCCCCCTCTGCATGCGCCACCTTCACTCCTCCCTTCGCCGCGATAAACATCTCAAACACTTCGGTCGTCTGCAGTACGGTCTCTTCCTCAAAACTCTCGGGTTGTCAATCGACGAAGCGATCATATTCTGGCGTCAGGCGTTCTCAAAATTCACAGACGAGCAGTTCAATAAAGAGTATCGCTACAATATTCGCCATTCGTACGGCTTGCAGGGTGCGGGGAGAAACTATAAAGCTTACAGCTGTCAGCAAATCCTGATGGAGCACCCGCCGGGGACGGGTGATGCGCATGGATGTCCTTATAGGCATTTCTCAGCGGAGAATTTGAACATGGCGTTGGGAGCATTGATGGGGGTCGATGATCGGAGCGTGCTGGCGGGTGTGAAGCAGGATGTCACGGCGAAGAAGTTTCATTTGGCGTGTAATAGGGTGTTTGATCATATGCACGAGAAGGAGC
Source organism: Arthrobotrys entomopaga (assembly GCA_012184315.1). Taxonomy (NCBI): domain Eukaryota; kingdom Fungi; phylum Ascomycota; class Orbiliomycetes; order Orbiliales; family Orbiliaceae; genus Arthrobotrys; species Arthrobotrys entomopaga. The sequence continues at coordinate 98,602 of LDDX01000273.1, forward strand.
TGAAGAGGGAGAAGGATGCGGGTGGTGGGGTTAGGGATACAATCATCCATCCGAACGAGTATTTTGATAAGAGTTGGTCGTTGAAGAATCCGGATAAGGCTAGAGGTAGTGGTAAGGAGAATGGAGTGAAGAAGGAGGTTAAAGACGAGGACGTGGAGATGATGTAGCTTATATATAATATGTGATGTGTATGGTATCAGGATACTATAGAGTAACGAATCATAGTCGTGAACACTTCTAATTTATGTCACGATATATGTCACATACAGAGATGACGAACGCTTTCAAAAAATGCTACAATAACATATATGTACATCCCACACGTCTCACCACATCTTTTCTTCCCTCGATTCACCTATCCACTCTCTCATCCTGCTCCAACGAAAACCTGACCTTTGCCAAAAAGAACTCGGCCCGGTCTCTATCCACAAACGGAACCTTAACCTTGAATTCCTTCACTGTCCTCTCTTGAATAGCACTCGAAGGCTTCGGTTTCGCCACACCGATGATTTCATCGAATAGATCGGATACTACAGGTTGAGCAGGGGTAGGTTTATACCCGGACACCTTGACAGCATATTTTGGCTCGGCCTTTACAGACGGTAATCCCAAGATTTCATCAAATAGTTGGGATGTCGAAGGTGGGATCTTGGAGCTCGGAAGACCAGAGTTGGCATACTCCACCGCTCGGGCTATAAAGTCCGCGACGGGTCTGTGTCCGTCGCTCACACGCGCTAGAGAAATAGGCAAGGACACCTCGACCTCCTCCATCGGATCAATCTTTTTCACCACCTCCTCCGCTTTTTCTTCCTTCTTCGGTTCGATCTTTTTGGGTACAATGTTGCTTAAATCTAGTTTTGCGAGTTTCGCAATCTCCCCCGCGATGGTCTTTGGCTTTTCCTTATCGATTTTACCGAGATGGGCTAGAACGTCGCCTTTGAGCACTCGCCCACCAGGACCGGTACCTTTTATATCCGACATTTCGAGGCCGTTCATGTGGAGAAGATGAGTGAGACCTGGACTGGCGACGAAGGGGTTCTTGCGGGGTTTGTGATCGTGAGACGGTGCGGTATCTTCAGTCTTCTCGCTCGATTGTGGTTTCGACGGCGGTTTCGACTCGGACGGCGCTGGCTTTACTTCCTTCTCGGGTTCCGCGGATGTAGATTCTTGTTGTACGGGTTTATCTTCGGGTGGTATTTCGAGAGAGCTGATGTCGTCGTCTACATCGGCGAGAATACCGATGCGGGTACCGACTTGAACCTGGTCTTTTCCAGCTTGTATCTATCATGAATAATAATTATATATCCGTTAGTTAGTTTTTACGATATCTCGTGTGTGCATTTTGCATACGATTCTGAGAAAAAATGAGAGTGTGCGTACAAATATCTTTGCCAGAATGCCATCATCTTGGGCTTCGACGTCCATTTGCGCTTTATCCGTCTCGACTTCGAGTATCACATCTCCAGCCGAAAACTTGTCGCCTTTTAGATAAAATCCACACATCAGCAATCCGTGAAAATGATATGTGAGATCGGGAAGATAAAATCCGGGGGGATGTATATATATATAAAATACCTTCATTGATCTTCCACGACGCGATTGTGCCTTCCGTCATTGTGGGCGATAAGGCGGGCATATTGAAGTTCTGAGCTTTACAGTCCCGTCGGGTGGAAGATATACCTATAACCGTTTCAATACCATGATGTTAGTATGGGTTTTTTTTTGTAAGGGTTCTAAAAACAGGATGTGCAACCTCTGGCGGTCACCGCTCTCCAGGTGTATCCGGGATGAAGCAGCCGCTTCGAGGAGGTTCGGAGAGCGGAGGACATTGTCGACGCCATGATTTGTGTGTGTAACTGTCCGTCTACCCCAATTGAGCTTCCTGAAGCACTATCGATAGTAGCGGGAGCGAAGAACGCGAACGAGAAGCGACGACCGGAAAACGAAGGGAGGAAGGTGGGAAGTTGAAGATGTGACGTTTTTGGAAGGGAAAGATCGGGCCGGGTAATTTGGGTGTTGGCGGCGGTTTTGTTGGGAAACTTTTCGGGTTCTCGCGAAATCGGCCGGCTGGTCTTGAAATCTCGGCATGCCGAAAAATATTATGATCTGAAGACATAATAGTATTGTATTATTGATTTATTGGTTTACATAATGTGAGAACAACATGCTCGATGATATGAGAATGGATAGTATATTATATTATTATATATATAACTCCACCGAACGCCTTGCTTATGCGAAAAGATCCAAAAAGTACAACCGCGAGGTTAGGATGATTACTTTATTGTACATATTAAAATGTATGATACAACGGACGTGCAGTCCCATCATACACATATACCTACCGGGTGATATAGGCATCGTGAAAGAACTGTTAAATAAAGATAGGTCTAACCCTTCTTAACTCCCCACCATGCTCCCAACTCGATGCACTCCCCGCTGTTCAACCCTTTATTCTGATGAAAATTAATCATCAAATCTCTAAACCACCAATCCCAATCCTCCTGTGGAATCCTATTCGAGCTTCGCAAGACCGGTTCCAAGTTTCGAACCATGCTGGTAAATGTTTGCCGCGCGAGTACCCTCAGTGCCCTGGCATCATCCGACACAAACATCTCCATGGTGCTATTCTTCCTATCCTTCGGCTCGCTCTCCACGCTTCTGGTTTCTGCATCTCCCGTAGCGGTAGAGTTTGTTGCAGCTTGAGGCGCGGATTTGCTACTCTCGGTGGACCTCCGGGGTTCCGTTATTGTGGTGAGAGATGTGAGCGATCGGTTCTCCAGCGATCCTGTGATGGATATCGGTTTCCCCTCCCAGTGCGGATTATCGAGCGGTAAAGCGTACCGTCTATTCTTAATGTTCCCGAGTCGGATCGCTTCCATCAAAAGCGTGGACTGCACGCTGGTACAAGGTGCCGTGGGAAGCTGCCTTGAACCCAAAAAGTGGCTGACGTACTTGTTATAGTCTTGAATGTACGAGTTTTCCGACTTTAGGTTGAAACGTGTCGAAGCAGTCATGAGGTACGCGCCACTCCGTGAGGACGGCGGGATGGAAGATGGGGATAAACAGCGAATGGTATAATCGGAGCATTGAAATTCGAGAGTGCCCCCCACTTTCAGGATACGCAGGTATTCCTCTAGAGCTTCCGAGTTGCGATCCTGTGGGTAGCACAGGGTCATCTCGCGGACCATGATGTAGTCGAACTCTCCCGTAGCGAACGGGAGAGGTAGGTTCAATATATTGTGCTTGATGAAGCGGAAATTGACGCCTGATATATCCGGGCAGTTGCGAACGATGTCCAACCCCGTGAAATGAACGTTAGGCCGACCGCGAGCTGCAAACTCGTCAGCCATGCTGGCGATCCACAAGCCGCTGCCGCATCCTACGTCGAGGACTTTTGATGGAATGTCCTCGACTTTGGGGAATTCGGCGGCGTGGATGGTGCCAAAGACTTCATGGAAGATGTGATGAAGGATGTTTTGACGGTTGACTTCCTGTTGGTCGCAGGGGAGCGGATAGGGAATGGAGTCGTCACCAGCGTAGCGTCGGTTGCGCTTGTAGTGGTAATTTGGGTGGACTGGGCGACCCATGAAGTACTGGGGTTCCTTGCGGGGAGGCGGGTTCGCCGTCGTCGCCGTCGTCGTCGCCGCCGCTGTTGTTGTTGTTGTTGTTGCTGCCGTCGCGGTTGTTGTTTGGGTAGAGGGAGGGGGAATGGGTAGGACGACGCCTTCGGGGAGATGGGTGAGGATGGGCACCAGGCGCTCGCGATGGGCGGCGGGCTTTTGGTAGGCAAAAGCCGGCGAGAGGCCAGGTTCCATCATCTTGAAGATTATATATATTATATATATCCAGGTCGAATGTTATATCTCTCTATAGATATTATTATTTCAAATCTCCGAGGTCGTAAAGAAGGTGGGTGGATACATAAAAACGATGATATTTATATTTATGATATCACCAGTGCAGTGTCGCGGAGCTGGTCCCCACCCATTCAATCCAAATATAGCGATAAATATTATTCCCTTTGACTTGAGGGATTATGTAGAAACGAATGTATTTGATAAATATAGGAGAGGGGAAGAGAGAGAGAGAGAGAGAGAGAGAGAGAGAGAGAGAGAGAGAGAGAAGAGCAGAGCTGTCAAAGGTAGAAGAAGTATGATGATAATTATAAAAGTGTCATTCCGATTACCCTGAGCTGTGCATGTGGCGTCTTTGCCGTCCTTCCAGGATTTCGGAATCACCCTCCCCCAATATACTACTTATGCAATTGATATTACGACTCCCTTCACAGCCAAGTGATATGTTACAGACAGCTTGCGCACAGCTCTCCTTGCGCTTTGTCTCGTGTGTGAAGGGGACAAGACTAAAAAAAGGATTGGAGAATTCGAAAAGGAATGGCTTCCTTTGTCTAATTATGTTTTTTTTATAAATTTATCTGCTCAAGGTCATGCAAATGAGATGTAAAACATTCAGGCAATGTTTGAGGCTGTCATACATACCCGGATCCGTGGATATTAACCACCCCGGTGGACCGAGTCCCCTCGTCTGTTTCGCCCGCCCACCGACCACTCGTTCAGGAGATCCACACTTCTTCTCCACTCGAATGGGTTTCCCCAATAACCAATTCCTCTCCCCTGCAGCTGTATGTGGATGCGAGGTTGGGCGGCTTGAGCTTGCAGCAGTCGCAGCTTGCATATAAATACTTATATTTTGTGATGACATCCTTCAATTCACTAGTCATTCGAAGTATGGCTGATCCTCTATCCATTTTCAGCTCCGCGATATATCGATATAGCTTTACAATGGACTGCACTTACCAAGATGTATTGGCCGATTCATCGGACTTTCAAGGTGGGAGAAGAGAGCGGTTTTCAACGGTTCGCACAAGCGAGATCCGTCCGTTTATCTCACACCACCCGCTGCTGGGGGAAGCTCGATCGGGCGTAATTACTCAAGGACCTCTTGCCTGAGCATTTATCTCTGCCACCTTCCCTTTCTCTTATCGATTGATCAATTGAAGAAAAGTAAAAAAAAGGAGCCAGCCCGTTCCACAATCCTGGGTGTGCGACGTTCGTAGAGAAACTAAGTGCATATTGTTAACAATGATTGTTAATCCACCTGCCAACATGAGCTATGTGACAAGTCGCAGTCGAACTCTTTCTTTTGTCTTTCGCTTTTGCTCAATCGGTTTGCGAGCCCACCCGTTCGAGAAGGAAGGAAGGAAAGAATGATCTTTGAGAGACTTGGTCGCATTAATTTTTGTTCCGCGGGGGCGACGGCGTCGAATCGAATTGGAATGCGTACGGGGCATGGCAGCGGCATCTTGCTTGAAGCCGCGCAAAACCGGAGGTCAATTTTATAAAAAAAAAAGCCTCCTCTTCCTCCTCCATCGCTCCCACCCCTAGGTTGTCGAATGTCTTCCTTTCTCTATTGCCCCCTTGTTGCACATATCCGTCGCCCGTCGCTTGATAAACAGTGCATGTCGTAGATATAATTTGAAGGCTTGCATACATTTCATTCGTCGGCTGCGGGTCTGGTATCGTTGCATTTGTACATTTGACGCTTGAGCCTAGCTAGCTGCTGTTATATTAGAGATAACGAACTCTATTTTTCTCGAAGGCTTCCTGTATAATAAGACTTTAATTTTAAAAAGCCTAAGATCCAGTTAATAGTAATAATAATAATAAAATAATATTTGAAGAAGAAGAAGAAGAAGAAGAAGAAGAAGAGAGTTGCGGCAAACAAGCCCCCCAAAAAATCCGCATCGCAAAGCACAGCAAGCAGTCTTCTTTCCTTCCTCTTCCTTCTTCCTCTTCTTCTCCATCGTCTTCATCATCAACAGCAACAACAAACCAACCTCCATCGACCGGTCTTCAACCTCCATCTCCTCCCCCTCCTTTCTTCCTCTCCGTCGACGACCATCGCCCCATCATCGGCTCTTACGATCGATCACACCGTTAGTACGTCGTCCTCTGCACTGTCGTCCTGCGGCTGCCGTCGCTGCTGCTTGGATGGTGGTGGTGGGTTGCTTTTGCTGCTCCTGGTACCTCCGACTTGCATGCTTAGCCGGGCTGCATGGGGTCGTCCCTTCTCTCATTCGCCAATTCCCCTTCCCTCCCCTTCCTCGAGTCGTCCTTGCTCTGCTCACTCACTCGGAACCTGCTGGTGGTGGCGGCGGTTGGTTGGTCCCTCTCGTACTCGTCAACTGACTTTTTGATCTTTGATCTCTTGCGTTCATTCCAGATTCGATTTCATCAATTCCCCACTCTCTCTCTGCCTGTCTCCCTCCCTCCTCTCTTCCAACGTCAACCATCGGCCGACACGACCATCCTCAACCCGGAAAACCTTCCCTCACAAACCTCAGTCTGACAAGAAGGGACGGAAAAGAGAAACACGTAAGCTTCCCCCGTCGCCGGAATCCCTATTTTCAACTCTATCTGTTGTCCTCTTCGAACTCCATTCGTCACTGCTCCCCCCTGCTATCTCTCTCGCCAGCACCCAATTCGTTGCCGGTTTAATACGTACTTCACCGTTCGTTCGTTCGTTCTGTCTTGGCAAATCACCTTCAAACCAATTCTAACTTTTCCGAATTTTTTCTCTCATCCAATGCTCATCTAGTAACCATCAAGATCCACCACTACTCATTCTCCTTAAGCTTCGCTGTCCTGTTATTTCTCTCCGTTGACCTAATTTCCTTTCAATAAGCTCAACCAAGATATTTTCCGATACATGTTGAAGCAGGGCGGTGGGCTCGGTACACGCGCAAAATCCTAGTCTTTGCCTTGTTAGTCTAAGCAATTCGGTCTTTCCAACATATCACATATATTTATAACTACACACAACCGCTAACATATTTCTCGCCCTTTTCGTTGCATCGTATGTGTATATATATCCAGAACCGAAACATCACCTAGCCGCTCGGAACTCTCTTCCTTCCCAAATCTACGTCTCGCCACCGGCCTTTTGGACCGTGTAATGTCTGAGAGCCAAGTCTATCAGCATTACCAGTCCAGAAATTTCATCCCATTCCGACTAGGCAGAGGATCTTCTCCTCGTCCTAATGACACGCCCTCCCCCTCGCGATCTCCCGCTCCCCAATCGCCAGGCTCTTTCGGCATGTACAGTCAAGCTCCTCAGCAGGCCCAAGGGCATCCCCACATGCTTATGAATGCCGCTGCCCAGCCGCACACCCGGTATATGCAGAAAAACCTCACCCATGCCTTTCAAACCCAACATCACGGCTCCCAACCCCTCCATCAACCCCCGCAACCCTCCCAACTAGCCGATAGAGTGTTAGCCCATCCCGGTGTGAACAATGGCCAAAACGGACTCTCAGGACATCAACACAGCTACTCTGGCGGTACAATCGGAGGCTCGGCATTCGGCAATCAACAGCAGCAACATCTCACAAACGGTAACGCTTCCTCAATCCAAGCCAATAACAGCAACGTCTCGGGTCATTGGGAGAAACAACTCCAACTTTGCCAGGTCTCCCGTCAGAGCGGCTCCCCGCATCACCAAGCTCGGGTTGCCGCTACCAAGACGAAGACCGGCGTTGGAGCCAAGGGTGGCTCGACCGTGCTGACGACTTCGGAAGACCACGAAGAGGATGGAACGGCTGGAGCTAACGACAACGAAAAACGCCCGATCCAACAGCGCAAACTCACCGAGAAGGATAAGCGCCAGGAGTGGTTTGCATTGGACTTTGGAGGTCAAGGATTGAGAACTCTGTCCGAGAGTCTTTTCAACTATACTTTTCTGGACAAGCTTTACATTAATCACAACAATCTCAAGACGCTCCCGGCTTCTATCGGGAAGCTCAAACTGCTGACCTATCTGGACGCTTCCAGCAATCAATTGACGGAAATCCCAGCTGAGATTGGCATGCTGACTAACCTCAAAACCTTGCTCTTGTTCGACAATGGTATCCACACTCTACCGGGCGAGATGGGAACTCTCTTCCAGTTGGAAATTCTCGGGATTGAAGGTAACCCACTCCGAGATAACCTCAAGCAGAAGATTATCGCCGATGGAACTTCGGCTTTGATCAATTACCTGCTGGAGAGCAGTCAGATCGACCTGCCGGAGCCTGGTAGAGAGTGGAATGTCCTGGACGGGTCCACTCCCGAGGGAAAGCCTTCGACAGAAGGGGATCCGAACAAGTTTAGCGTCGTCTCGTACAACATCCTCTGCGAAAAGTACGCGACACCGCAAGCCTACGGCTACGTTCCTTCTTGGGCGCTCGCTTGGGATTACCGCAAGAGTTTGATCAGCCAGGATATTCTGACCAGCAATGCCGATATCGTCTGTTTGCAGGAAGCAGATCTCAACAACTTTGAGGACTATCTGAGCCCTACTATGGCTTATCAGGACTACAAGGGAGTTCTTTTCCAGAAGACTCGCGCGCGCAACTTTGGTGCCCAAGAGACCCGACAAGTTGACGGTTGCGCCATCTTTTGGAAGACTACCAAGTTTAACCTGTTGGACAAACAAGTCATCAACTTCCAGCAACTGGCTATCAATCGCCCTGACATGAAGAAGGCCACGGATATCTTCAATCGAGTCATGCCGAGAGACGACATTGCAACAATAGTATATCTCGAGAACAAGCTTACCGGAGGTCGCATGATTGTCGCCAACGCCCATCTTTTCTGGAACCCTGCCTTTGAGGACGTCAAGCTCATACAAACTGCGGTCCTGATCGAAGAACTTGGCAAACTCGCCAATAAATATGTGGCTAACCCCCCACCTTCCAAGATCCAAAAAGTCGAAGGAGAACCCGAAATCCCAGAAGTCAAATACCCCAACGGAGCCAGCGTCCCTCTCGTTGTCTGTGGTGATTACAACTCCTTGGGCGATAGCGGTGTCTACGAGCTCCTCTCCAAGGGCTCTATCGGTGCGCATCATCCATCTTTGGGAGGTAGAGATTACGGACCGTATACGGAAGAAGGTATCTCCCATCCATTCAATCTCAAGTCGGCCTATTCGATATTTCCAGATTTCCCGTTCACCAACTACACACCGGGATTCAGCGGTGTTATCGATTATATTTGGTATTCGACAAATTGCATGCAAGTGACAGGGCTTCTCGGCGAGGTCGATAAAGATTACATGAGCAAAGTGGCAGGGTTCCCGAACGTCCACTTCCCCAGCGAGTAAGTCCCCAAGCTTTATATCTCTTTTTTAATTTTTGAATATCTGTGGGTTGACACTTTTTTGATCGTAGCCATCTGATGATACAAGCCGAGTTTTACATGAAGCCGCCAAGAAAAGAAGTCCAGAAGCCGCCGCCGCCAGATTTTGGTGCCACATCTTCACGAAAGTAGCCGAACAAATCTTCCGTCACCCCCAACTGTGATTTCAGGCAGGACCAATCTATTTATATAGGACTTACTTGACGAAAGATACCCATTCTATCAAGCAACCGCTTTGTACAGTATTCACCTTTCAGTGTCCACATCCTAGGATATATTTTAGACTGGCTTTGATCGATGACAGTTGGTAGATATCTCCATCGAGACGGATGATTCACGAATACACGTTATATAGGATCGAGTTAGGATTGGCAGTGAAATGTTTTTTTCTTACTCTCGTCTTATTATTACATTCAGTCTCTCTCTGTCTCGAAAGAGATATTATTCATGTCTTGCGGGATTGGACGCTTGCTCGTTGCTCTTCTTTTCTTAACACAGCTTTTTTTTTTTTTTGACATATGTTCCCTTCTATTGTCAGCTTTGCTGTATGCCATGTGTGTTATGGGCCATGTCACCTTGCTTCCCGTCTTGCACCTCTTCATGCTTCCGGTATATAATGTTTCATCTGTTCATGTCCTCTGACCCTCCCCTCCAGCTTATTTTTTTGTTTTGGTTCCGCTTCGCAGCTCTCGTCATGTCTTCCGTCTCGTTTCCGTTCCCTTTCCTATTCCTTTTTTTGATCGTGGGTCTTCTTCCGGGTAATCATGTTGGAGTATAAAATCCGTTCTTGTCTCTCTCCTAGTTTCTTTAAGGTCTTTTCCTTGTTTCCTTTAACCTATAAACCTGTGCTTTCGGAGCTGGGAGGGTTCTTTCCACGACGAACTTTTATTTTATTAGTGTGTATGCCCGCCGAATCCTTCTGTGTTTTTTCTTCTTCCTTCCTCTGTAAGTCTCTGTTATTTTTTATATTTTGACTGTTGGATACTGTGCATCTTTTTTCTCTCTCGTATTTCGTAGTTATATTGTTTTCCTTTGTATTCGTCTCTCGTTTTTATTGCGTATGGCGTCGGAATGGAATATAAGACATTCATCAGACAAAATGAAAGCACTGGCCCGTAGTTAGACCGTAGTTTGTCCTGTAGAATATGCTGTGGTGGTAACCATAGCCAGCGCCTAAGCTTGCGAGTGGTGTTGAAGCTCATCGGGCGATGCCAAGCAAAGGTACGCAACATCGACGGATAACGTCAAGCACACCCACGTCCCCCCATCGACCCTTAAGCCCCTCCTTAACTTTCCATCTTCACCGCAACTCCCACCAAAAAGCTCCAACCGACCAGATTTTGCTACCTCGATAACCTGTTTCGCCATGAGCGGAGGATTTGACGGTCTCGATCTAAACTCGCCCTGGGACGACCAGCCGTCCATCGGCACCACACCAACAGCACAACCCAAGCATGGTAACGCATACACGCAGCTATCCCGCATTTTTCCTTCGTCCCGATAGGTACGAAAAAGCTAACGGGGGACGCATTTTATAGGTGATACAACTGGAGAAACGCAACTGGTAACTTCTCCTACGGCAGCTACATCCCCTTCCCACCCAACTACCACAACTTCGATACCGACCCGTGTACTTCCCTCAAAATCCAGAGGTCCCCCTCGTCGTGGTGGAGGTACTGCCGCCAAACTCGAAGCTGTAGATGACTCCTTCAACCCTCTCGGGCCCCTTGGTGGCAGCGGCGGCGGCGATGACGTCGAAGAATCCATGGCATCTCCGCTAGGGTTATCAGGAGAGTTACCACCCCAGCCGCCTACTAAAGAACCTGGTTCCCGCGGCGCCCGAAGCGTTAGTACGGCATCACGAGCGAGCACGAGGGATATGATGGAGAGTGTGAATCTCGACGATGAGGATGACGAAGATGGTTTGATGGGTAGAAAGGCACGACAGCCGCCGCCGGTTGCATCCACGCCGACTAGAGAATCGATTCGGCAGACTCCACCCAGTGTCCCTGTGGAGTTGGCCGCCAAACCAACGTTTGATATTCAAGTTGGAGATCCGCATAAAGTTGGAGATTTGACGAGTGCTCATATCGTTTACCAAGTTACTACAAAGGTGAGTATCAAATCACATGACAAAGAGCACAACATCTTCAAGATATACTAGCTTACGCCGGGTATCTGTGTGTGTAGACTTCATCGAAAGCATACCGAGTCCCCGAATTTACAGTCAGTCGACGTTATAAAGATTTCTTGTGGCTTTACAATGCTTTGATTGTTAGCAATCCGGGTACCATCGTCCCACCGCCTCCCGAGAAGCAACAGTTGGGCAGATTCGACCAAGATTTTGTGGAGTCCCGTCGGGCAGCGTTGGAGCGTATGCTGAACAAGATTGCATTACACCCAGTACTACAGCAAGACGGAGATTTAAAGATATTTTTGGAGAGCGAGTCTTTTAACGTGGATGTAAAGCAGAAGGAACGGCAGAATTCGGCTGTGGAAACAGGAGGTGGGGGTTTATTCGGGTCCATCGGGTTGGGTGGAACGTTTTCTACGGCACAAAAGTTTGTGGAGACGGATGAATGGTTTTTGGATCGCAAGGCATATTTGGAAGCGTTGGAGGGACAACTGAAGAATCTAATGAAATCGATCGATGCGGTGATCAAACAGCGGAAGGAACTGGCGGAATCGGCGAACGAGTTTGGGAACTCCCTGCATGCTTTGTCGGCTGTCGAGCTCAGTAATTCGCTGTCGTCACCGTTGGCGTCGCTGGCGGATTTACAGATCAGGTTGAGGGAGTTGTACGACCGGCAAGCACAGCAGGATGTGTTAACGCTAGGGATTACGGTGGACGAGTATATCCGGTTGATAGGATCGGTCAAGATGGCGTTCCAGCAGCGACAAAAGGCTTTCCATTCGTGGCACCAAGCCGAGTCGGATACGCAGAAGAAGAGGGCGACGTATGAGAAATTGCAGCGACAGGGGAAGACGCAGGGGGATCGGTTGAATCAGATGCAGGCTGAGGTTGCGGATTCGGAGAAGAAGTTGCATCAGGCGAGGGTATTGTTTGATGAGATGGGGAGGTTGATGAAGAATGAATTGGATCGATTTGAGAGGGAGAAAGTGGAAGATTTTAAGAGCGGGGTAGAGACGTTTTTGGAGAGCGCTGTAGAAGCGCAGAAGGAGGTAAGTTCTACGTATTCGATTCATGGTTTGGATATGTTGCGGATGGGACTAATCTTGATGGATAATCTAGGTTATCGAGCTGTGGGAGACATATCTGCTACAGTTGGATAGGGAGATTGCGGAAGATGAGAGTTTGGCAGAGATTAAGAATTTGAGAATCGATGCACAGGAGAATACACCTGTGCTGCCGTCATCGTCGGCAGCTCAGACACCGGATACGGCAGCTGCGACGGCGGTTGAAGAGGCATGAAGTATTGAAGTGGTTTTATATGAAAATTACCAAACAGCCAGGGGCATGTGAAAGCGAGACCATGGAATTAAATAATGTTGCTTCTTTTTGTAACCACCCCTCCCCGGATAATTAATCCCGTACTAAAGCATTTGTTAATATAAACTTACGTTCTTTTATAAGCTTAATTGATAGCCGCGTGATAGATATTTGGGTACATATCATATAGGATCTTAAGAGCCAGATTGGTCTCGTACCATCCAAGTATATTTATGTAATTATAGTATGGTGCCAAACATTGTTGTTCCAAAGAATTTAAGCGTATAAGTCCCATTGTAGATGTTATTCACTCTCATACCGACTACTAGCTAGTCTCATTCTGGGCCTTTTGTTTCCAGGTTACAAAAGCAGCTGCATTCGGGTCCTGGTGTCAGTGCAGTTGAGATGGTTAATTGGACTTCTCGTGTAACATGTTAACAGCATAGCTGCACCATTACAGCTCTACAATATTCCTTCTTGGTAATACAATACGTACCCGGGAATATTATAACCACTAGGTCAAGCAAGGTCACGATATATATGGGAAGAGCACAACACCGCGATGCTTTACATCTGTGGTACTTTGAAGGCTTCCTGATTCGGCTGTAGTTAGAGGTTGTAAATTTTCTCGAACCAGCAGGTGAAATCGACACCTGGCTAATACCATTATTTTAGGAGCAAAAAAATCCTTTTCATTTTTAATTGATTACTTACTTACTCGGGTCAATTAAATGGTATACTTAGTATTAGATGACTTTTAAAAAGTAATATTAAAATCATATTTGGAATTGTCAATTTTATGCTATAGGTTAGTCTAGCTTGTATTGACTCTTCAGGCTATAGGTATACTCAGTACTTAAATATATAGAATATCACCCAACTCTCGATAAAGCACCTCCTAGCTAGGTAGATTATCACACTGTCTGCTTGATTTGTTAGCGTCGTGTTTGACAGGCGACAGATATCGAGTTCATGCAAGTTGCAGCGACAGCTACCAAGCTCAGACACTGTCCACGTGCCTGCAAGTTTTTAGCAGATGAGGGAAGACCAATCGAAGATATGCTGTAAATTTTATTAAAAAGAAAGATTGATTACTGGATAGAATCTGGTAATACGTTATAGAAGTATATGATGCTGCAAGTGGACTCATTTGGCGGTCCCAGCCGAACGGCAAATGGAAGAAGTTAGGAAGGGCCCGGTCGAATGAATAGCTTAATTTTTTTTTATTCTTTTATTTTTTGGGTGGTGCGGTGGAACGTCAACCCAACCGAAACGACCAACCAACCTCCACTCACTCAACCTCACACTACTCACTTCCTTCTTCGCAATACATACCTTCTCTGCTTTCGTACCCTCTCTGCCTGACTGACTCCCTGCAGGATTCATCCCATCTTCCCCCTCCCAAATCCTTTGGCATTCTACTTCTCTATCTCCTTTATAACCTAACCCAATCATCGTCTTCCGAAGCCCTGAGCTTCTTGTCATCGAATTGTCTCTCCCTTCTCGGTCTCTTAAAAAAAAGTGTACCCCGCTACCGACGTTGCAAAAGTGGCTACTGCTCGAGCTGTCCAAATCGCGCACCTGCTAGCTGGCCGGCGGTAGCAGCCGCCAGATATCACCATCCTTCTGGACTCACTGTCGAACTGCAGCTATGGAGCAGCAGGTAAGCCGCCCTTTTTCATCTTTTCATCCTTTCTCCCTCCTCCATTTCCAGTTGGTCGTATGCACATATTCTAACTTTTTTCGTCGCTCGTTTTTTTTTCGGGTGGTATAAAAATTTCACAGGTCGAGCAAGCTGTCAACATAGTCTACAATCCGGCCAACTCCAACCCGGACTATGTACGACAGGTGGGCAAAAATTCTTCATCTTTTCCGTCTCGATACTTTCTTTTTTCTTCCTTCGTTTGTTCCTTCGTAAAGACTAGCGAGTGGTAACATTTTGGTCTCTTCTCTTTCCCCCCTCCTTCGATCTTTGTCAATTTACAGGCTCTCGAATTCCTTTCACACGTTAAAGATTCGCCAGAAGGATGGACCACCTGCCTCTCCCTCTTCACCCGGCAGCCAAAAGCCGACGACCCGGTTCGACTCTACACTCTTGAAGTCGTCAATACCGCCATCAAGAATCGAGCCGAAGATCTCGGTCTCCAAAATTTGATCTTGCTCAAGGATAGTCTCATGGAATACCTACGGCGGAACTACAAATCGACAGCAGAATCCATGCCCGACAATGGTGCAATCCAAGGCAAATTGATCCAAACAATCACGATACTTTTCACGGCGCTGTACACCACCTCCTGGACCACCTTTTTCGACGAATTGCTAGCTCTGACGATGACCGCGACGGCTGACGGTACTGCTAACAATCCCCAGCAGATGGATAATCTGCCAGGTTTAGTAATCTACCTTCGGGTCATGACGGACATTCACGACGAAATCGCAGAAACCACTTTTTACAGAACAATGGAACAAACCAGGAAAAACACCGTTATAAAGGACTACATTCGAGATCACGACATGCAGAAACTCGTCGCTACGTGGCAGGAAATTTTAACGCAGTGGAGGAATGTGAATTCAGAGATTGTGGAACGGGTGCTGCAGGTGTTCGCCAAATGGGTCAGTTGGATCGATATCTCGTTGGTCGTCAACAATCATTTCTTGGGACATCTCGCAGATTTGTTACAGGGTAGTGGGAGCGGGCCTGAAGCTACTAAACGGAGAAGGGCTGCGACGGCAACATTGGGTGAAATTGCGGGCAAGGGCATGAAACCAGATGAGAAGCTTGAGCTTATAGGGTTCTTGGGATTGACAGATGTCGTCAAGACGTTGATATCGTTACCGGAGATGAGGAGCGACGCTGACACCGATGAGGATATCGATTTTGCGGAGGCGGTGGGCGCTTTGGTCAACCGGATCGTGCAGGATCTCGTCCAGATGCTGAATGGCGTAAGTGTTTGTGTTTATTAAAGGATGAAGGAAGAGAAAACTAATTTTGAGCATAGGATACCGGTCTCAGTCCTGCAGGGCGAGAGAACGCCGAGAATTTCCTCAGCGCTTGGGTTCCTTTTCTTCTCGTAATCTTCAGTCACGAATATGATGATGTGTCGATACTCGCCCACCCCGCGCTTTCCGAGCTGCTCTCATATCTTCGAAAAGAGAAGAAAACTACCAACACGCTGCTCCCTGCTCATCACCTTATGCTCGAACCGGTACTGGAAGCGGTCGTCAAGAAGATGAAGTTTGATTCTGACCTCGATTGGGAAGATACGGATCCACACATGGAAGCTGAGTTTCAGGAGTTGAGAAAGAAGATCAAGAGTTTACAGGATGCGCTTGCATCTACAGATATCGATCTTTACTGCTCAGCCATATCGGTTCTGGTTGTGAATACGCTAGATAGATGCAGACACGGTTCGATAGATTGGAGGGATCTAGAGCTCGCGCTTCATCAAATGTTCTTATTCGGAGAGGTTGCAGTCAAGGCGAATGGATTGTATGTTGATGGCCAACCTAACGGTGTTGCTGCGGAAGCTTTGGTGGTCATGATGGCGAAAATGATGGAGCTGGGTGAGTATCAAAACCTTTTTTTAGAGGAATCTTAACGGATGCTGATAAAAGGGAAAAAAGGTCCAAATATCTACTCTCATCCTGCCACGAGACTACTTTACATTGAAAATGTCGTTAGATACTCGCCGTTTTTTGAATACAGAAAAGACTTTGTCGCACCGGCTCTTGAAATGTTCATCCAATGCACGCATGACACTAACCTCAAGGTGAAAACGAGATCGTGGTATTTATTCTTAAGAATTGCCAAACTATTACGCACGGATATCAGCGTTGTCGCATCTCAAGTTATCGGTAGCATTCAAGATTTATTGGCCATCAAGGCGGTTGTTCCCACGCGCTCGGACGATGAAGATGATATATCCTCTGATGACGAATCTGCAACGGATGCTGTGTTTAGCAGCCAACTCTATTTGTTCGAGGCCGTTGGGTCTATTGCATCCACGACTAGTCTTTCCATTGCCGATCAAAAGGCTGTTTTGCAAACGATCCTCAGTCCTCTGTTCTCTGATGTCGAAGCTAGCCTTGAGGCGGCCAAGCGAGGTGATTCCGTTGCTGTCCTTCAGATCCACCATAACATCATGGCTATGGGACAGTTCGCGAAAGGGTTTGCCGACGGTCTCAAGATCCAGTCTACGACCCCGGAAGACAGATCGCTAGCTCCTGAGTTCCAAGCCACCGCTGAGGGTATCGTTAGCGCCCTTGAGAATCTCAAAACCTCCAAACCAGTTCGAGAGGCTGCGAGTTTTGCGTTCGCACGGATGGTTGGTGTTTTGGGACTCTCTATCCTTAGATTGTTGCCCAGATGGATTGAGGGGTTGTTAGCAGAGAATTCTTCCAAGGGCGAACTCTCGATATTCTTAAGGCTACTCGATCAGTTGATCCATGGATTCAAGGTAAGCAAGTTATGATGCGGATTTTTCGATGGCCATTTGCTAATAACATAATGTGGGTTTTTCTTTTTAGAAAGACATAAATGGCTATCTTGACCAATTGTTAACGCCATTATGCAGCAAAGTTTTCCAAATTTCTACGCAACCGACAACTGGAACCGACGACCAACTTGAAACAGCGGAGCTTAAAAGGGAGTATCTTACATTTTTATCCACAATTCTGAATAGCGATCTTTCTGAGATTTTTATGAGCGCTGGTAAGAATTTCCATCTTTTAGATTGTCTACTAAGGTGCTGACCTGCCATGATTAGCAAATCAACCAAACTTCCAAAATCTTCTTCAAACGGTGGAACATTTTGCCAAAGATGTTTCGGACCCTCATGCTGAACGTATGGCTATCGCTTTGATGGCACGCATGTCGTCTGTTTGGGGTGGACCTGAGATTCCAGAAACCATTCTCCCCGAAGATAAGAAGAAGAACCCACAAGCTGTGCAAAAGGCGAATTTACCGCAGGAGCCTGTTCCTGGATTCGACAGATTCATGATTACTTTTTCAGAAATTTGCTGGGGGGTGCCGGCTAACCCCGCTTTCGACGCGAAGGACGCCCAGAGCCGGTTGGTTCTGGGAGAAGTGGCTACTTTGCAAAAGGTGATATATGGGAGGACTGGGTCGAACTTTGTAACGTATGTATTCGTTTCCGCCAAATTCCCTTGGAGTTGGGAAGATTAGGGGGACTAATGGCTATTTGCGATATAGATACCTCCAAGGAACTTATTTTCCTTCGATCAATTTCCCAGAACAAGCTGCTGAAGAGTATTTGCTAGCTCTTCAGCAACTCGATCACAAGAAATTCAAAAAGTTCTTTCAGGTAAGATACTTGGCAATATCATAGACTTTTAATTAAGTCAGAGCTAACAACTTGCGTCTATATTTCAGAACTTTGTTCTTCAATCTGTAGGCTGAAGAATGTCATCTATCATATCGCATGCTCCCATACCTAGTAGCTTGAGGAAGCTGTAGTTTTGTAAGTTTTATATTTTATTTCCACCGATAGGGAATCATAAA
Source organism: Arthrobotrys entomopaga (assembly GCA_012184315.1). Lineage (NCBI taxonomy): Eukaryota > Fungi > Ascomycota > Orbiliomycetes > Orbiliales > Orbiliaceae > Arthrobotrys > Arthrobotrys entomopaga. The sequence goes on from LDDX01000273.1 coordinate 116,768, forward strand.
AATACATTTTTTGTGCATGTCAACGATATATACTTTTTGTCAGGTAGTAGTATCATATCTTCGTCATATTTTTTTGCTTGACGAGTTTTGACGGCCGATCAGGCTGTGGATAGCGAAAAAGCATCAGGTATCCTGAAAAGTTATCAAACGAAAAGCATGGCAATGATATAATATTAATTGCATTGAGCGTGGAAAATCGAATTATCTCTTCCCTTCCCTTCCCTTCTTTCACATCCTTTTTTTTTTCTATCTTTCTTTCTTTGTATCATGTTTTTTTCCCTTTTAATTTTATACTTCTTCTTTCTTTCTCTCTCCTTATTCTTCAACGGTTCGTTATAGACAATTAGGGCACGCCGCTGTCTTTTTCTTATTATCTTATACCTTAACATGGCATTTAGACAGTTTTTTTTGTAAGATTTATTAGACGTATACTAGGATATCAAGCTTTGCAAATTTGCAACGATTCCTTCTTTGAATTCTTTGTCGTAGCATGCATGCATCGAACTCCGATTGAGGTATATGTAACTCGAAAATCAGTAACCAAGCTTCTATTTTCTCCAGCAGCGGATATATGTTCAAACATATGCGAGCACGTTCCGATATAAATGATGAATTCGATTTTTCTCTAAGATTGGTTATAGATGAAGGTGAGTATCGATCTGGAATGTTATTATACATGTTTGAAAAGTTACATTTGATATCGTACTGATAATGATAAACTCGCCGTTATATTTCAACGTTCCCGACACTTAATCAACCTCTCGCTGGCTAGCTCCTTCGCCGATGTATTTTTTCTTTGTCGATCCAGCTGGCTTTCCAGTACCTACCCCTACCCGTAGACAAGAAAAATGAATACATCAGTATAAAAGAAAAATGATCCAATCTGATCCGTGGTATTATGACCAAGGTATTAAAAAAACCCCCCACGACACCCATCTCTCAACTCTCAAATATTAAAAATATGAATATAAGAAAACGGTTATAAGAAATGAAGCAGAACAACTTCGCGCCATCGATATCCTTACCCACCCTGCTTGCTCACCATACGCAAACCGTTCATGCAGTGGCAAGTGTCGTGCATACGTACCATGGTATCGATCCCTTATCTTTAAAAAAAAAAAAAAAAAGAAATACAATACAGTACAATACAATACAATACAGTAAAGTATACAAAAGCTCACCATCTCTCCCCTTAACATACAAACCTATAGCTAAGTTAACGGTAATTCAAACAACCCTCACACACATGATAGATAAGAAATAAAACATGATGATATATGATGGATATCCCGCACAGAAAATAAAAACATACACACTAGAACTAACAACCCAATCGAATCCATCCCAACCAATCGATCAACCAACTTCGAACTCCGAATCCTCTTTGTAATACCGTACCATAACCTACCATACAATCCCATACCATACCGAACCGAAATACTATAAAAGTAAAAAAAAAATAAGAAGAAAAAGAATAGATAAAGAAAAAAAAAGAAAGAATCCAGTAATAGGTATATCTGTTTTTCTCCTCTGGTAAATTAATAAAAATTTCCAAAAAAATAATAACAAAATCGCCAAGTTGTAGGGAAATTTCGAAATATAAAGAAGGGGGGAAATATAGTCAGTCTCTTTGGATATATATTTTTTGTCCGGGTATCAAATCTCGTGCAAGAGAGACAAAAAGTTTAACAGGAATACATGTATACACACTCACTCACACGCACACGAAAGTAAAAAAAAAGAACAAAACAAGATGTGATATCGGTCATAGAAAGTTCGTCATAAGATAAGAAAGAAAAAAAAACCGGTAAATACGCCCCACCAAAGACAAATATCGAATAAATGAATAGAAAAGTAAGAAAGTAAAAAAAAATAACAGGAGAAATGCATGTATATATGTATTGTATGTACCAATCTGTCCGTCCGTCCGTCCACTCCATATCGCTGGTGCGAAACAACAAAAGGGGGGGAAAGGGAAGAAAAGTGGAGAAGGGGGTTATGAATATACGCATCCAAAAAAAAATATTCTATCAGAAAGAACTGCAGTAGCCCAGCGCCTGGTATCGAGGCTAAGCTGTAGAGGGGAATGGGAAGGGGGAATATGCATGCAAAAAGGGTAATATAAATATGCGGAGAAAGACAGTTTGAATTTGAACTAAAAAACGCCCCAAGACATGCCAAAATTACACCCAGTATTTAGAAAGAAAAAATCACTTACAACAGGAAGAGAAAGAAAGAGAACATGCTTGTAAAGAAACGAATAGCAATGGAAAACAAAAATAAAGAGAAGGGAATGGTATAATTTGAAAAAAAAGCGAAGGTCGCCAAGTTGAGTGACGTGAGAATCGAAAAAAGACAGATAGATGGTGCAACTGTTTTCCTCTCATGTGAAAGCAAAAGATAACTCGATCCAATTTACTAGTCCGTTGGAAGAATGAAAAAGCCCGTGGAAGTGCAAAATAATTTGAGTCAGAGAAAACAATGAAAGCTTTTTTACTTGTTTCTCTTATTCTCATCCAAAACTTCAGCACCTTCCTCGAAGAAGCCTTCGTCGCCAAAGTTACTGGCCGGCTGTTCAACCACTTTCTTACCCTTCTTACCCTTCTTCTTTCCACCGACAAAAGTACTCTCTTTCTTGCTAGGTTTTGGAAGAGTGTTGACTGTCGTGGCAGATGGGATCTCGTATATCATCGGTTCTTCTGGAGTCTCAGAAATCTGAGGAGGAGTTACGACGCGGGAACTCTTCTGTCTGGATGGCCTCGGTTGCAACGATTGTTGCTCTCCAAGTCTCATACCACTTTCCATAGCTTCTACCAACCCGTCGCTGCCCTCCACAAACTCTACCTCGCCCTTAGCGAAGCCGATATCCAGCTTCTCGAAGGGAATGGCCCTACCAAACACCCAAACGGTATCCTTGGACGGAGCAACGTTCAAGTGCCAAGTTACGCTTGCGGCGATAGAGCTCTCCTCCTTGAACACGGACAGAGTGACATGTCGGTCAGAGTGGATTGGGGGGTATGGTGGGTTCGTGTCAATCTCAGCATAAGAAAGCGGAGTCTCGATCAGTTCCTTTTGGAGTTCCTTGTTCTTTGGCGTGGGCGATTGCGGAGCGGGTGTCTTTCCACCCCAATAACCTTGTAGAACGGCGGGCTCTGACTTTGGGAGTGATTCTTCACCGGCTGAGATGGGAGAGATTGGTTCCTCGTTATCATCTTCCAGAGGCTCTGGAACTCCTGCGGCAACACCTTCGGGTAGACCTGGAAGTTCGTATTCCAACCAACCAGTTGTAACCACACCACCATCGTGAGATGCAGATTTTCTCCTGGCGACCGTGGACGTTTTGCTTTCATAGATCCTCAGCGTGCCTCCACCAATCATAGCGACATATCCGTACTCTTTACCTCCCAAGAACCTGACAAATCCCATACCGGGTGTTCCGGGGCCATACGGCAACGAAACGCGGTGAACGGTAGCATTCGCTTGTGCAACGGAATTACCGCTGCTTCCCAACGTACTATCCTTTCCGGTGCTTGTTCCGTACCCGTTACCACTGCCACTCGAACTCCGACGTCTCCGGCGGGCAGCTACAACGAGGGGTTGAGCGTTTGTCAACAAGTTTGCCGCTGCTTGCCCAGCCGAGCTAACCATGCCACTAACTCCACCCTGGGGGCTCTTCGGTTGAGGAACAGACCGCTTCGGTGGCGGCCATTGGTAAGCGTTGCCGGGCATATCGTAAAAGTGAACCGTTCCCTTCTCGGTGACGATAGCAAGCTTGTCACCTTTTGGACCGGACCAGACAACATCCACGACATGTGCAACCGTCATTCTGGTGAACCTAGCAATTTGCCGGACGTGTCTTCCCGCGTGATGACCGTTCGCGAGTCTACCATTAACAGCGATCCCGGCGGCATCGATGGCACTAGAACTAGTCTTTCCCTTTGACTGAGCGGTTGCGGACACTGGCGGTTGGTGCATAGCTTTCAACAAGTCCCACACGTGGGCTACATCTCCCTTGTTGCTGACAACAAGTAGAGCCATGCCGCCTGGGGCGAAGGATAGGAAACTAGCACCTTGAAGGGGCTGAAACGTGGTTTGAGGAGTCAACGGCTCGTTCCTGTGACTCTGAGCCATCCCTTTACCCAAATCCATGATGGAAATGACGACAGGCTCTGATGAGCTGGCTGTCGCGAGACCGGCACCATTTCCGCCGACCTGGCCGTAGCCGTTCTTTCCCGATGAGATCCCGCTTCCGGGACCGAGCGATGCAAGTTCCCGCTCCCGCTCCCGCATTTCCTGCACCTGCATGCCCAAGGCGCTGACGCCGTTGGTACCGGCAGGATTAGGACCGATTTTGATCCCGGCACCGGGTGGGCTGTTTCCATTGCTGTTTCCAGCGCTGTTGTACCCGTTCCAGTAGTTTTTCATGGCACGGATTCCTTGCTCACCCATCCATTTCGCTCCCCGGATGACTTCCTGTGTGACTTCCCGTGCTACACGATTCAACATTGGCTCGTCCTCGGGTACATCCACGTAAGTGTTGGCTTGCGGTTGAGGGGTCGAAGGATTTGGCAGATTTGGTGCACCCGTAGCGGTTCCTCCAACTGAAGGAAACGGGGTGCCCATTCTTAAGGCTTGCGAGGTCGGAGACGGGGGAGTGTATGCGAGCCATCTACCTTCCAGCGAGAAGATTGGCATCCCAGATTTGCTGCTAGGCAGATTTTCACTGTTATACTCTGTCGCAAAGTTACCGGAAGAGCTGCCTCTCCCTTCAACGTAAACGTTCGTCCATACTTTGCCCCAGCAGTGCCATGATCGGTCGCCCGTTGCTTCGGACCGTCTTTTGCGTGTACCTGTTGGTCTCGAGTCGCTGAATAGGAAGACCTCGCCCGTTCCCGCAATTCCGACAGCTATGACGTTACCGGTGCCGACATTTGAAACTTCGACGCGGACTCCAAGCGGTGCGGGGACACCACCAACGCTGACAGGAATGAGAGGCGATTTGTACAAAGTTGCAACGTGAGTTCTGCGAGATAGCGAGTAGATTTCGACTGATGTTTGGTATTCTTCCGCCTGATGCTGAGGAAGGTGTTCCGAAGACCGGTTCGACGCGGCGCTTGCGGGTCTCGAGTTCTCCGATGGAGTTGGCGATCCTTCGTGCTCGTTCTCGTCATCCTCATTCCTCGGTACAACTGGTGAGTGTATAACCAAGCAGATTAACGGGCGAAGGTGAGCGTTTGAGTCGTCTCTCCTAGGCGTGGGGAGGAGCTGCAAGCAACATAAAAAAAAAATTAATAAGATAAACTCCCACGGCAAAAACAAATAAGGGGGAATTCAGCTATATACCTTTGCGCCAACCACTGTCCCTGGTAATCCACTCATTCTCGCAACAAGCTCGACGACACCTCGTCCAACCTTCCACACATCAACGCCACCTTCCCACCCGAGACAAATAACATCAGTCCCAGCTACACCGCTCCCAGAAGCTTTCTGAGCTGATTCCGAACCGATAATCCCTTCAATATCGTCTAACACATCGAAAGAGAACGCCCATCCGTTGTCACCGGGCCGCAGGTGACCCGAATGAGCTGGCGGCCGAGCTCCACCTCTTCCGGATAGATGACTCGGAGTCGGACTGGTGGCGTAAACGCTGCTACCCCTCTCGGGGAACGACGGGTATGATACATGGTGCTGCAGGGCTCTCCCAGAGCTCCCAACAAACCCCGTAGGCGGGCTTATCGCATGCGGCGCACTACCGCCGGAAACCTGGTTCTGGAACGATCTGGGGAAGGAGTTTGGAATAGAGATGTGGTTCCGCGGGTCGCCGTATTCTAGACCGCCGCCTTGCTGCAAGTAGTGATTTGGGGACGTGCCGAGGAGCTGCGGCGAGATGGACGGCGGCGGGGAGTTGCCCAGAAGGTTGAAGGGGAGGGAAGATGCAGATGTAAAGGCGTTGAGTAACGGAGAGGTAGTCTTCTGCTGGACTTGCTGAGGTTGGACCTGAGGGAAGGTTCTGTTACTGTCGTTGTCGGACCGGCGCGATTTACGACGAGGCATTGGGTTAGTGATTTCTTTGGTCTATGGGCTCCGCCTTTTGGGTATGATAACAAGAACAAAGGATGTTTCCCCCCTCGAAGGAGGGTTATGGATTTAGGCTTGAACGATGTTTTTGGTCCGATAACAGTAAGCGCTAAAAGGGAGTTTCGGTGCTCCAAGAGTCGTTCTTTGACTTCTTCTTTTTCTTTTCTTTCTACGAGAAACTTGGCTAATGTGGAAAAACTAGGGAGAGGATGGGTGGATAGATGGATAGATAGCACACAGGAGAGGACGGTAAAGAAACGAGCGAGAATGAAAAATGAAAGCGGCGACGGAGGGAGAGCTAGTTTCGCTCGAAAGCGGCTTGCGTTGGGGATGAGGTCAGATGCGTTGCGGGGAGGAGCACGATCGACCGAAACACACAACTCAGAAGGTCGATTCCAAGTGACAACGATAGAATCGAATCGCGGGTATGATATGATATGATCATATAACAATAATAATAACAATGTAATTATAAAACGAGTGGGAAGAATGATGTATATAATACGGCATGAGACGATGGCTGTATGTCTGCGTATGGATGTGTGCCTGTGCCTTGTGCCTTGTGCCTGAAGTTCTTTCTTGTCCCCCCTTATAGTTTATAGATACTAGCAGCAAGCAGCAGCTACCTTTAATCATATTATTTATGAGGAATGGGGAAAATCATCATTTGCCGCTTATTTAGACTGCGGAGGGCATCAGATGACTCAGGCTTGCAAACCTTCCCATCGGAAAGCTCAAAGCTCAAGCTGAGTGAGCTGGTACGTACCGTACCCAGCTAGCCGGGGAGGTAGGCAGGCCAGATATGCGACCCTGCAGCCCAGCCTCCAGCATCCAGCATCCTAAACCAAAACTAGCCAACCAGCGGGCCAGTCAAAAACCAACGAAACCGAAGCGACGTCGTTGTCGTGTCGGGGGGATGTAGTTACGACAAAAGTAGCTTCGTTGGAAGAAGGCCAGTGGTGGGAAACCAAACCTGGCTGGGGAAAGTCTGTGGCTGCATTTTGCTGCTTGTTCGACGGGTATCGCCCGAATGATGTAACAATCGGATCATGCCCAGCGAGCGAAGCAAAAAGCACACCCGTTTGTTTCCTTTTCCTATCTTTCGTTCGTTCGTTCCTTCGCTCGCTCGTCTCGTCTCGCCAGGTGTGGGTACGTATCCAACAATACGATAACGAGAGGAATGAACAAGGTATGATAGGTATTGAATAATGCATGACGTGAACAAAATATGGCGGAAAAAAAAAAGCAGCCTTCCAAAACAAAGAGAACAAAAAAAAAAAAAAAAAAAAAAAAGCATACGCTCACAGATAAGAACAAAATGGGTAGAGAAAAGACAGATACGCAGAAGGAAAAAAAAAAAAAAACACTTACAATTCTCTGGGATATATCTTAAACCTCCCACCGATTAAACTCTTACTATCAACGTTTCCGTTGTTGTCACGGTGTATATTATTGCTATTATTGCTTCCCGAGCTGCTTTGACCGTTTGGTCCTCCGAAATTGTTCAGGGTCTGTGCTTGGGACCTTTGGTAGAGAGCCTGACGTTGGGCGAACTGCTGCTGATACGTGTTATTGTAGGGGGATGTAGGATTCGGGGCGTCAAAGGATGGAGGTGCTGGCATTAAATCGGCAACGGAGTGAGAACCAGAAGCGGCGTTTGCTTTGTATGAACTCTTGTTTTTATCCTTCTTCTCTCAGTTGATCAGAGAGGGAAGAAGAAGAAGAAGAAGAGGAACGGTTGGTATTGTTAACGGTGTGGATTCGGTTCGATTCGTCTAGCGGTTTAATGGGTTTGTGAGAATTCAGAAAAAAAACTTCTTTGATGTTTGGATGGGGGTGGATGAAAGTGTATAATTACAATATTCCTTTGTTGATCGTAGGTGATTTTGGTTTTTGTAGCTTGTTTGTATGTATGTAAGTACTATGTATGGATTAAGTAGGTAAATTGTTCTTCTGGTCTGGTCCTAGTGTGGGAAAGGAGGAGGAAGAGAAGTATATCTAGCAGCTCGATAGCAGCTAACTCAGTAACTAGCGAGGGAGGTTCTTGTTCCGAGAAAAGGCTGGCAGATTAATCGGGCTTGGTTTGCTTGATTGGGGTTCTTTCTCCCTCGTATCGGGGGGGGGGGGGGGGGGGGGGGGGAGACGGATTCCTTCGATTGGCCCAGAAAGCTCCGACGAGAATGATTCCTTTGAACTGATATCAGGCAGCTTATGGCACAGTACTTAAGTACTTATATATAGCAGATAACAAAGTAATTGTGATGTAGTACACGCGGACGGATACATGGAAAGATAAAAGGATAGTATACAAATATTGTAGTAAGCTTCGAGTCGTTTCGATTCCAAAGCTGCAAAGATCCGATGAAGTTTCGTTATAATTTGTAAAAGCTAAAGGTTTAAAAAAAAGTAATCTTTCACGAGAGAATTAATTGGGAACCGGAAATCTGGAAACAATCGTATTCAACAATATTATAATTTCTAATATTATTATCTTATGATTAGGAAGTATAGATGGATATAGGAGGTCGTTCAAAATGGGGGGTTGGCCCCCCGGCTGTAGCTACTCCAATACATCTTGTCTCTCTCATCATTCTCTCTCTCTCTCTCTCTCTCTCTCACATCTCCTTCCCGTTCACCACACACAAATAGAGAGTAAGTTAAAGGTCCACATGCAATACCATATGCAATGCAGCGATGAATGACACACTCTTTTATTCTCCGAACGAGCGAAATTGAAGAGAGTGGGAGAGAGTGGCCGGCGAGTAAATAATTAAGTGGTTGAGTGAGTGAGTGAGTGATTGATTGATTGATTTGAATGAGGGGGGAAATTACCCTTCATCCATCCATCCATCCGTTTCCTCCCACCATGGTACCAAGCTCGTCGAGCACACCCCGAACTGAACTGAACTGAACGCAAATGATATCTCAATTGATATCAACAAGATCAGGGCGTTATCATGGCATGGACCGGTCCCACCCAATGAGACGGTACCCCTCGTCCCACGCTGCACACCCTTCCCCCCCACCGGCCATCCCCACCGGAATGCATCGATTTCCCTCTCATATCTGACATGTACCGTTTACATCAGCCTCACAGTTCGTTGAATTCGTAGTAGATAGACTTTGCCTCAAAGTTCTTTAAATTTCGATGCATTAGAATTGTTCGAAAGGGGCCTGTTTGCAACGAAGCGCTTAAGCTCCCCCCAACGCATCCATCAAACGTTCACCACTTCCGTCCATCTCGTCCTAACTACTTAAGTACTTAAGTAGCTATTCCCTACGAGTGGTTATCTCCCCGTTCGATTCTACTTGGGAATGCTACTTTTTAGTAACTACTTAACTACTTACTTAAGTACTTACTTAGCAGACAAGGTCACAAATATTTAAATTCGAAGCTAGGACTTTCCGGCTCGGAAATGGCTGTACATCGGACGGATACTCGTTGGGGAGTTTCCGGATGGCTCCATTAATTGCATATTAATCATCGTAGACGTACTTATGTATCCCAGGTAAAAACAAGAGAGAGCATTATTCCCAGTCTTGTACCCAAAAATAATTGTAAAAAGCATCGATTTCACGCTTGTCCCATAACTATAAAAAAAACTAATAAAGAAACAATCCCAACAAGCAAAGGAAAAAAAAAAAAAAAAAAAAAACACCGAAAGAAAAGCAGAAAAAAGCTAGCCAACCGCTATAGTAACCAAGCTTGATTGAACAAGGACGGTTGACGGTGTCGGCAGAAGAAAAAAAGAGTCAGTCAACCGCTGAATGTAAAGAGCTCGAGTAACAACCAGCGTAGGGGGAGACCAAGAAAAACCCCTCAGCAGCCTTGAAGGACAAGAACAAGAACCCCGCCGTTTAATTCTCCCCCCCTCGTCACACAAGAAGGAAAAGCAAAAGGGGACAGACAAAAAAAAAAAACAAATATTACAGAGACCGTTGGGTGAGCCGGCCTATTTTAGTTCTCGGCTGGCTGCTTGCCCTTAGCATCCCCATCTTCCTCCGTAATCTTCAACCCAATAACACCTCCCTTCAACGCCTCCGCGAGCTTCTCATTCTTCTGTGCTGCCGCTGTAGGATCCATCGCTGTCGCGGCTCTCGAAAGCCTCTCCCTACGATGCTTCATCCCTTCCGCGAGCAGGCCCGTGACATCCTCCACCGTCTTACCCCGATTCCTCATCCCGCTCCTCTCCCTCCCCAATTCTGTGTCCTCGTTGATAGTTCGGAAGACCTCAGCGGTTCCCTGATAGATAGTCCTATCGAAGCCCCCCTCCGTGTAGAATGTCTCTGCTATTTCTTCCATCTCACCAACCCAACGGTATGCCTTCGGTGGCATCTGAACGATGGCATTGTTCACAAAGCCGGAGATCAATGGCGTCTTTTCGGCAAGTTGGTCTTGTAGCGGCTTAAGCAATCCCAATGCGGACGCTGTCGTGAACGACTCGATGGCCAGCGCCGTCAGTCCCTACATAATTAAGTAGTTATCATTAGAAATCACATCTCCAGAATACGGTTTGTAATAACAAAAAAAAAGTGGGTAATACGATGGTTAACGTAGAATTTGGAAAAACACACCTTTGTAAGACTGGCAAAACACATCTTGACCCCACTGGCCTGCCCGATTTCACTTCCAACCCACTTGACCCCCAAAATCCTCTCCAAAATCTCCCCATCATCCTCCTCAGTCTCAACCAGCGTAGTAGCATCATCGTGCTCGTTGAACGCTGTCAGCGACAGCTTTGTCGGCCCGCTGACAATGATATTCGGCTTGAACCACTCCCCGTTATGCGGATCCAACTTTGGCGGCCCACCAATGATCGCCCCATCCACAAAGACGATCCGACGCCCGGCAGGGTTACTCTGAAGTTGTAAATTGACGCCCGTGAATAACGCTGCGATGGCGCGAGCGGTAGCCGGGGAGGTTGCGTTCATGTCGAGAAAGTAGAGCGGTGCAGGGGGGTGTTCGGGTGCTACGGCGGCTGAAGCGAAACTTACAGCTGCTTCTGCGATTCTTCGAGCCGTCGCGATGGCTTCGGCCGGTGGGACGATGGAGAAGACGTAAGTACATTCGGCGATAATGTCTTCGTCGGAGGGGTAGCAGTGGAATTGAGCGTCACGGGCTCGTTGGACCGTATATTCACTATATATATATATATATATATATATTCACGCACAAAGACATTAATTATTATCAATACTTGATACTACAAGTGTAACATCTTGATGATAACTAGTATGTAAAATGGAAGATACCTTCGACCGTGAAGTTGAGTCGCAACAGTGTATCCGTGATGTCGGAGCATGATACCAATACCGGTTCCCATCTCGCCGGGAGCTAAGATGGCAACAGTAGGGAGGTAGTTGCTGTCAAGTGGCTCATGTTGTTGTTGCGGCTGCTCCATCTTGGAAAGAACTCGTTTGGATTGTATGATCGATTATGAAAATTGGCTATCTCTTTGAAGTTGGTAGAATTATATAGTTCTTCGGATAGAAGCTTGGTTGAGTTCTTGAGTAAACTTGAACGAGTGAGTGAGTGTCGAATGATGGTTGAGCTGAGAGAGAAAGTGTATAACCTGCGTGCACGTCGGTGCGAGTATCACCACCCCTTTCTATAGATTCAGTGGGAACGAAGAGAGGGAGTCAGTTGGACGGGCGGCGTGGGGATTGAAGGTATGTTTGAGAGAGTCGACGGGAAGGAATCGAATGGAAAATGTCAATGCAGTTAATTCTCTGTTTAACTGTGGTATTTTGTTTGTCTCGGTTGGCCTGCGCGTCTGAATTTCGTCATAGCATAGCCCGAGTGACAGAACCTATATCAATTGCACTAAAACAATATGTAAGTATGTATACTTAAGTACTTGTGTATTATTGATCATTCAATGCAATAGATCGATCATGGGTACTTGTATTCATCCGTTCTTATATAGATATCTTGTATCGCCAAAGTTATACACTGAAACCCCCGCACTCCCTCCCTCCCTGCATGCTGCGCTGTTCACAGGGGTAAGTACAAAATCGCTATAGCTCACTTTTAAGCTTAATAGAAACCCCGGCCCGGATCAATTAAAGTACCTTCGGCATCTTGCAGCAGCATCTTTTATCTGAGAAATCGTATCAACAAATTCAAGACGGTCGCCGTTTGAGTGGGAATAATTAAAGGTGCACGTGGGGATTCAATTCACACGTACGTACGTATACATCTCGCATATATCCCATCACAGCTATCGGCTGTGATCCGATACAATTAAATCGAAAGGGGAGAGTATTTGGTTCAACAGCTCAACAAGGGAAGGCATTCCAAATTCCTTTTAGTCTCAACAGTTTCCTTCTTTCTATTTTTCTATTTTTCTTAGAAGTTATGCGAGTTACGAGATATGCAGTATAGCTCCGTGGGAAAAAGAAGATGAAACCCCCAATTTAATGGAGGGGGGGGAGTTCGAGGCACAATACTGTAATAGAAAATGATGATAAAATATATGCAAAACCTGCTTGTACATGAAATCCCGACACCATAAACTCCATGTTGTACAGTCTTCACCTCATGTTCTTCCTTTATTTTATTTTTTTTATAAAAAAAAAAAGAAATAGTATAGTCGCATTGGAGCTCCGCTTCCTCACACGTGTACACGGGTCCGACCTCTCATATGAAAATAGGATAAATGCAGAGCCGATAGATCACCTTTGCGTCATAACCTTGCTCCACTCTCCCGCAAAAGACATTGGTTTGTACGTCGGCCCCGTCCCGCTGCCATCATCCAATCTAAACGATTGGAACTTAGAAATAGTGCTCTTCGGCGTCGACATTCTACTCGCATCTTGTCCGCGCCCGAACCTACGGGTCTGTTCCCCATCAGGCCATGCTCTCTCCTATAAGAGTTCCTCGCAGGTCCAATCCTCGTAGCTAAACATATTTTCCAACATAATAATAAGCACTTCCATCCTCCATCCTCTCTGAGATAGATATCAAATCTAAAACCACGTCAAAGCAAAGAAGGAGGGAGCAACAGAAGGGGGAACGTACTATCCATCGGGCAAATATCGTCTCACAACCAAAGGAATCTTCTTCTCGTTCAGCTCCTTCAACGCGATCTGTAACGGATCCGTCTGTCCCTCAGTATCAACCAACACCGGAGCGTTCATACTAATCTGCAAAGCTCGCGTCCCTAGCAATCTCGCCCTCTCGTATTTCGTCATGTAAGGCGTGGTGGACCTCTTGTCGTTCGGGATCTTTTTCTTGTTCTCGTCCACCACACCTCTTCCCTGACTGGCAGCCATGGCAGCTACATCTCCCGACGCGACAAACTGGTCAGGTCCCGTGCCGTGCGTGCGGACTCCGTTCATGCCATTGCCATTATTGTTGTTGTAATCGCCGTTGGCATCATCGCCGTCCTCGGCTTCTTGGTTTTCGTTGACATCGTAGGGTTCGTTATCGTCGAAATCGTTCTCCTCGTATGCATCTGGATCGTCATATGGGTCGTTGAATCTGCGGTGAGAGAAGAAGGGATGGGTGATGGTGGTGGTTAGCTGAGAGTTATCCTGTCAAAAGGGAATGGGCAGAATCGGGATGCGTACTCGGCTTCACCGCCATCATCGCCACCGTAGTCGGACATTGCGTATCGATTGGAGTGTTACTGCTTTATCTTCGCAGTCTCGACGAGTAGAAGGGGGAAGGGGAGTTGGCGGGGTCTCCTCGAAGGAAGAATTGGGAGGTGATGAAAAGAGTGTGGGGAGAGAAGGAAGCGGGAAGGAGGGAAAGAAGGATCTGTCAAAATAAATTTTTTGAGATGCGCGCGACAGCGTTTTGCAGGGGTGGCCAAGCTGCCACCCAACCCGTTTAGCTTACATAAGAGTTGCACATGTCGACAGCCATTCAACTACAAAACGAAATACCATAATACCATAATAGGATCAAATGAGATGCAAATGTTTTTTTTTCTATTGGTGATAGTAAATAATGATACGAACACCCTGTCCAAGATGTAATAATGTATGTACAGGAGAATGCTCATGTAGATGTGCTCATAAATATCGGAATATGCCCAATCGAAATCCCACTCCCAGCGCCTGGCCTTCAAAAATGATCTATATACCATCTATTTGAACTTCTTTTCCTCTTTTCCATGTCCCTTTCCATTTTCCTTGGAATGATCGTGATCGTGATCGTGGTCATGCTCATCCTCACTCTCACTGACCAATTCCTCCGCTGCTCTCTCCACAAACTCGCTTGTCTCCTCCGTGCCTTCCGCGATAAACCTGACTCTAACCTTCCTAACCCCTCTAACACCCTCCCCAATCTCCGTCCTCAATGCCTTCTCGATCCTCTCCATATCCTCAAGTGTAGCTTTCGCCTCCAACGTAACTGTCATATCCACCAAAAAGTTCTGCCCGCTCTTAATCCCTCCAACTTTCTTCACACTCCCTGCAACCCCATTCTCAACCTTCGCCAACCTCTCCTCCTTCAAGACGTTTTCTGCAACCTTGCGAACCTCAAAACACATATCATCATCGATTCCCATATCTGCCAGCTCGAACAGTGCAGCGCGGGTGTTAGACCATCCGGCACGGATAACCATCAACGAAACCAACAATCCACCGACAGGATCTAGCCACGATGCGCCTTGAAGGATATTACTGAGTGAGATGGAAACCAAGGCGACCATTGCCGTCAACGAATCGATGCGGTGGTGTATTGCATTCGAAGCCAATACCGATGATTTGCGTTCCTTTGCGATTTTCATAGCTTAAAAAAATTTCATATGGTTAGTTCCGATTGTGGACTGAACTGGAATTCATATATTAAGGGTATATTTTAGACCATACTAGCTCGGTATAACCACTCCTTGACCAAGATACTCCCACCGGCCAACCAAGCCGCATTGATATTCGGTCCCAAATCCGTATGCGAATGCGAATGTCCGTGCCCGTGCCCGTGGTCGTGTCCGTGTCCGTGCCCGTGATCCCCTCCGAAATGATTATGACTATGCCCCAATCCCTCCAAAAAGGCCGGTAAATGAGCCCCAGTCAATTGCGTGTATAAAACTTCTACACTATTCAAACCTATCCCATCCATAGATATCAGCATCTTATTCAAAAAAGACTATGATGAACTTTTTTTTTTTTGTTGAAAGATATATATAACGTACCCATAGCCAACCCACCGAATAGCAACAAACTGCTAACTCCCAAACTACCCAAACTCTCCACCTTTCCAAACCCATTGGGGAACATTTTAGTCGGTGGCTTCAACGCCCAACTGACTGTTGCAAGCGTCATAACGTCGGATACGAGATCCGTGAGCGCGTGCATCGCATCTGCGATCAACGCTTGCGAATGAAAGTACCACCCTCCGAACCCCTTTGAAATTGCCATTAAGATGTTGACAAGGAGACCTGGTTATAAATCATTACCAGTTAGCATTGAGCCCATCATTATTCTCATAGCAAAAAAAAAAAAATGATGGAGAGCCGGTGGTATACGTACCGATACGGGTGATCCTGACCCCTGCGTCGCTTTTGTTCTTACTCGTAAGAAAGACATTATCAGCAGGGCTGTGATGGTGGTGATGGCTAAACAATCCATGCGAATGTCCCTGATGAGAATGACCATGTCCGTGATCATGATCATGGTCATGATCGTGGTCGTGGTCGTGAGAATGTTTGCTCGATGCCATCTTTGACAGCACTATCCTCGACTGAGGGCACACTGATGTCGGTCTTCTGGTGTACAATTGCAACGAACGAGATGTCGATAAGTGTGTGTGAGGTCGTACGATGGTTGCTACGTTTGTAGATTTGTTGCTTCTAATTGCAAAGCTAGAGGAAACGTGGCCGTGGTGCGTGAGAGAGGATGGTGGTATCCGAGCAAAGATCTCCGTGCGGTGACAGTTCGAGGGTGCAAGAGCAGTGGCAGGTCGTGAGCAGCTAATGTTAATGCCTGCGCCTAATCGTCCTACCCAATGCGCCGTAATACCGCGGGATCGAAGAAGCAGGAAAGATGTAGAGGGAGAGGAAGAAATGGCGGGGAGGATGGTGGTGGTGGAGAGACGACGGGCATTTTGAGCGTACAGCATAAATTATAAATAAAGCCGCAGACCAACTTCCACCCGGGCGAGGTCAATTGGAGAAAAGGGAAGGGGCTTCGAGCTTGAAATCGGGTCGCCGGTATTGCTTCGTATCTGCAAGGGGGCCCTGA
>LDDX01000141.1:0-19004 GCA_012184315.1 Arthrobotrys entomopaga
CCTTTAATTAATTTTAAAATACAAATTATAACAAATATAATATTCTTAATTATATAAATAAAATTCTAAAAAAAAATATTATATTTGATATCCTAAAATACTATTTCTATTTATAGAATACCACCTCTTAATTTTGTATAAATAATATCTGAAAACTGGGTGCCACATCTAAAATTGTTAGAGGGCTTGTACTATAGTGACCAGCGAACGAGAATGTTCAAATTTTATTGTCGGATGGGGGAAACCCCTTGCTTAAAATAATTTCATAAAACATCTTAAGAATCCAAAAATGCAATAAAGTGGGTTTATACAGAGTATCCTAGCGTCTAACTGATACTGAGTAAATATTTGATGCTCCTCTTACCTATGAAGCGGTGACTATCATGAGGGGTCGCTTCTTGAATATCATCTAAAGAGCTTGGTCTCGCAGCGAAAGAGCTCCCATCCAGGATTTTTATTGAGGGTGTTTTAAGACCGTCCTGTTAATCTCGACCAATAATCTATATATAACATATAGTGTCAATTCCTGTGGTTAAGCGGCGGCGGGGAAGCTAAAGTCTTCCTTACTGGTTATACAGATAGCCCGTTCAGTCAAGGAGTCTCCTTTTAGCAGCATCTTGACCTTGGCTTCTAAAGCGAGACCAATCATCCGCCTATCACTCTAACTTGCTGCCGCCAAGCGGACAGCGGCAGTTTTCTTGAGGCAGCTACCTACGTCAAGCGTCTCTCCTCATCTGACTTTCTATGGAATCCAAAGCAACCGGCGTAGACCCTCTGCGCCAGGAACACTGTTGTCCAAAATGTGTTGCCTGTCAGGCATATATTTGACTATCGGATCTGGTATAATAACGACAGCCTTTTTGGCCTAACATTGCCCACCCTGTTCAAGAACACACCCTAACAGGGAAAGCAACGGATTCAGCATTCGAAGATGCCGTCAAATCTCTCTCTCCGAGTCGCTCGCGTTAGCCAATATATCTATAAATTTAGAAACCCAGCTCCCATTCTACTAAAACCACTTGAATGGCGTAACAGCGTCTGGGACTGAGACTAGCGAAACCCCTGTTAAAACTAGCAAACATACAGCTTCGAGGACGTCAAAGCCAGAGCCAGAGCCAGAGCCACTGGCTTTTAATTTCAACGAAAACAACATCTCCGAAGAAGAAGATAACACCATCAAGCTCGCATTCCACAAGGCTGAGATTAAGCGAAACCTTGAGCTTTGGAACTTTACTGGCAACTTGTTCGGACATTTGTCCGGCTTGGTAGAACGAGATGGCTCTGCCGTGGATTATATGGACCTGAAATCTGTAATGTGTCCAGTAATGATGTATTTTACTAGAGGCAGCAAACATCATGCGCTCCAGATTTTGAGCAAATTCAAATATAACGCAGGAGCGTGCGTCGAAGCTAATCTTTCGGGGTATTTTTTGAGGGCGCAGATAACACTAGTTCTGATGGACTGGAAAGACGATAATGCAGCTGCACTGAAAGATTGTCAACTGGCTATAAGTCTTGTTGACAAGTACGTGAAGGCCGCCTGGGGGTAGTTCGAATTTGACACACTTCAGGAATCTCGCGGTCGGTGTCGCGGCATACTGTAGTGGGAGGTTGTCAAAAGAAGGGGATAAACTTTACTATGCTTCAATTTACCGGAGAGTATAGAAGGCGCAAATTAAGATTCATGATTTAGTTTTAGGGAAGGGATGTAAACATGTTTATTACATACCTCTCTTCTCGCTATGTGCGATAATTGCTCCTCAAAAGTATTTAGATATCACTTATTCAATATCACTAGGCTGGTTTACGGATCGGGTCTTTCATAACCCCACGATTTTTTTTGAATAACAACCTAGCGTAAGATGACGAGCAAGAGGCGATTGAGTCTCTCGTAGTTCCTGAGCTCGGCTTAACATGATATAATAATACAGTGCCGCTCAGTGGTATACCTTCGAAAAGAACTTTGAATTGCCCAAATACACCTAATAACGAGACAACTATCATCCCATCCCATCCCATCGTAAGCATCTTACAACTAATTTATAATCATTTTTAAAATTTATTTTTTTATATTATTTATATTTTTAGATATATTAAACTATATATTAAACTATATAAATTTGAATTATAAAAGTGACTTTAAGTAAATAATAATAATTTTATTAAATAATACTAATGAAACTGATCCAACAATAATTGGGGTATATGGTAATGTGCAAAAACAGTAAAAACATAAAAATTAGGGCCCAACAGGCTCCTAGTCACGTGCACGGTCCCAAATTAAACTCGACGCAAACTTCTTCCCAAACCTTCCACCGAAATTTTATCCTTCACCTTCACCTCTCACAAGACCTCCATCCAACCACCCCCTAAGATACCTCAAAGATATACTATAATATTATTATACCACCCCGCCATAATATATCAATATAAACTACTCTCACAATGTCTTCCCCCTCCGAACCCCTCAAGAAGCGTCCACGCACCCAATCCTGTCCTCCTCCCCTCCCGTCAACCGTAGCCACAGCAGCGACACCGATCCCTTCATCAGACAAGTCCACAAAGCGACTGATCGTAGTCCTCGCCCAAGCGTGCCTGGAAACGCACAAAGTAACAACGGGAAACGGCCCGGGAGCGAGCGAGAAATACGTCCTGCTCAACAGCGACGATCACATCGGTGTGCTCAAGAAGATGAATAGGGATATCTCTGATGCCAGACCCGATATTTTACACCAGGTTCGTAGCACCACGTGGATATCCAACATCTCCTCGTGCCCTTGATATTTTTTTATCTCTTTACATCCATTCAACATGGAAGGAAAAAAACTGTATTTCTCACATATTTCTTGGTTCAATTTTTTTTTTTTTTTTTTTTTCTTTTTGAAATCTTAAAACCTCAAACCTGTTTACCTTATCACTTACCCACACCCACTCATACCTACCTACCTACCTACCTATTTGCCTTACTCTCACTAGCGAGCAAGGTATGATAAAGGTACATTACGGTACGATATGGGTGGGTGAGTAAGCGGTAAGTAACAGGCGCGGGCAAAGATTCCAAAAGAGAAAAAAAAAAAAAAAAAAAAAAAATGAACAATATACCCAAAAATATATAGTGCCTCCTAACCCTCCTCGACTCTCCCGTCAACAAAGCCGGAAAACTGCAAGTATACGTACAATCAACCAAGGGCGTCCTGATAGAAGTCAACCCCACAGTCCGCATCCCGAGAACCTTCAAACGTTTCGCAGGCCTGATGGTCCAATTACTCCACAAGCTCTCCATCCGGTCCACCACATCACCAGAGAAATTACTAAAGGTGATCAAAAACCCCGTCTCGCAGTATCTTCCCCCTAACTGCAGGAAGATCACGCTGAGTTGGGACGCACCGGTGAGGAATATGAGAGAGTACGTGGACGCGTTGGGCGAGGATGAGAGTCTGTGCGTCGTCGTCGGTGCGATGGCGAAGGGGAAAGATGATTTCGCGGACGAGTGGGTGGATGAGAAGATTGGGGTTAGTAATTATAGTTTGAGTGCTAGTGTGGCGTGTAGTAAGGTGTGCCATTCGGTGGAGGATTGTTGGGGTATCTTGTGAGCACCGATTCGATTCGATTACTCTCGATATAAGCATCCATCGACATGTACCTTCCTTAGTATGAGTACAGAGACATAATTATTTAGAAACTTGTATCACTCAAGGAGAATGAAAAATTGATAAATGACTTTTTTGGAAATGTTCTTTTTTTTGATTCGGTTATTCACAAAAAGGGACTTTGACTACATTACTTTAATGGGAATATGACAATTGTGACGAAAACAAAAACAACAAAAAAATAATAACTTTGTTATACTTGATTGTAGTATAGAAGACTGAGGAACATGGCGATAACATGGTCTTTTTTTTTTTGATCGGGGTACGTCATTATAACAGAAAGCGCACCATCACCAGATACAAATATTTAAGGAGGCCCAAGCGCCCATCATAATGGCGCGTGCTCTAAGATTGGTTCACCTATCACAATTCCACTCTCTCCATCAGTATCCCATCATACATCCAATTACATTCACAAATTCAAGAGCGACTCACCTTCTCCCTCAACCCCGTCAACCATAATCCCATACCCGGCCCACCATCACTCCGATCCTCGACCAACAATGTCTGCGCCCAAAGCCTCAAACTCGGCTCCCCGTCCTCCCTCACCACATATAAATTCGGCACTGTAATACTACCCACCATCTGCCCCTTATGGCTCCTACTCTTCTCGATCACATTCCTCACCTTCTCGTTAAACTCGTTATCCACCGCTCGTAATGTCGTCTTCCCAACCTTGACGTGTTCTACGCTGGGTAAGCCGAACACATCGCTGATGAGCTCCGGCATGGCTTCCCTTCCGACCCACAGGAACTGGTTCTGCGTATCGTCGATGAGGTAGAGACCGTACCGTTGCAGTCGCTCAGAGGACAGGTTCATAGGTTGTGGGAGCACGATTTCGCCGGTTTCCGGGTGTGGGAGACCGCACTCGTCGGGCATGTCGTGCAAGCTGTACAGTTTCGGGTGGATGTATTGCATCAATAATGTGGATGGAAGGGTCGATAGAAGACATAAAGCGGAAGATCGAAGGTCGGATGGGATTTGAGCCGACTTTCGGAGGCCGACGTGCTTGCTCAGAGCGAGGAAGAGGAGAGGAAGGGTTTTAAGGTTATTGCAGAAGCTCAGGCCTGCGGACATGCCGGAGTGGGTTCCCTGGAGTTCCTTCTTATAGCAGACCAGAAGCTCTTGTAGTTTGGAGTAGAGTGCTTCACGTGCGGACTCCAAGCTATTCGACAAAGCTTTTTCAACCGCCCTGTGGGAGTAGAACGTGGTAATGGCGACAGGGTCCGCCGAAGCATAGATCTCCGATAGACTTCCCGTCGTTGGTAGACTCAGCGTCAAAACACGGATTCTCCTTTCTCCATTGCAGTTGGTGTGTAGTACTGCAGTTTGGAAGCACACAGAGTTCTTTGTAAGAGTTTCATCAATGGCAACCTCGACAACGTAGCCTTGGTCCCTTGGAAACGCTGGGAACGCGCAAAGATCGCTGCTGCGGTTGAAAAAATTGCCGTAAAAAGTGGACATTCGGAGACCTGTCGTCGCACGGACACGCATAACTGCTTCGAGAGCGATTTCAGCGGAAAGATGGTCACTGAATTCCTTGGCAAACTTGATGGCATCTTCGCTACGAGCGGCAGACCAGCCAGGGTAAAAGTATGTCTGGCCACCGGTGTAGCGTGGAAGATTGGAAAGCGAGGCGACGTCCTGATAGGAGGACGAGAAAAGGAACATGTCGACGGAAACCTGGGATTTAGAGCATTCGACGGCGAATGACTTGTAGAACGAGTTACCCGTCTGCAGGAGCGACGATTCCTTCGATGTGCCGAGTAACTTCTTGTCCTCACGCATTTCGAGCTTGCCGGCTCCGAGGTTCGGGAGGGTGGCGGTCAAAACTACAATCTTGCCGCCAATTGAAGAGATGAGCTTATGACCAGCCTTCAAGGCGCTTCCCATGCACGAAGCCGAGTTGGTCGACGCCGAGAACATATCTTGCAGCTTGGAGAGCAAAGTTTCGATTCCCTCCCTACAAACGGAGAGCGACACTAACAGATCGGTTGGCACGGGCATGAATGGTTCCTCTAAATCGGAAACGACGAGCATGGAAGGTTCGTTAGTTTCCGCGTTGATTGAAAAATAATGGAGAGCGGAATCCACGCAGATGAACCCGAGTCTGGTCCTCTTGTCCTCATTTGGTATTCTGTCCAAGCTTTCCAGAATCGTTCTAGCCGCTGTGGCCAACAAACCGCTGGTAACTGCCGCGTAACTAACATCGAGCAAGAAGAGATAGACCAGCGGCTGAGGAGGTCGGACCATATACTCCTGCGGCGCCACAAACTCGACAACGGCATGGTTCAACTCGGGTCTCTGCCATCTATCGGCTTGCTTTTGGTTCACGTGATCCCAATCGAAAGCCTGGGGAACATCGTTGGTAAGATTGCACAGATTGCAACGCCACCTGTGACCGTGATCGAGGAAGCTAACGTATGGGTTGATGTATGATCTGCAGCGGCGGCATCTCGAAATGACGGTATCTGTGACGAGTGGCACCGGCGATTCTGCATCGGTGAGGGAAGTATACGGCTGGATGACGAGAGCGAATGGGAGCTTTGATTTTTTGAGAAGGTTGTGAGAATGCGGTACCGCGTTGATGGTTGACCGCATATACGGCGGTGGACAGTTCGCATTTGGCGATGGAGTCACGGATGACTGGTAAAAAAAAAAAAATACAATCAGCATATCACAAGAATGCAACATGATGGCTTTTAGAAGTTACATTTGGAGGCATATTGATAGTTGGTGGCGGTAAATCCAGTTCTGCCACGTTTAAAGGCTGCATCAAGTCGATGGTTTGTAGATACGACGAAGGAGGACCACCCTGCAGGTCAAACAGCATTAGCTAAGCACCTAAAAGTTCGTGTCATAAGCTTCGCCAACATACGGCAGGTTGTCCATATGCAGCAGGCTGTCCACCTAACGACATATTGCCCATCTGATTCGCGATACCACCCATATCAGCACCATATCCAGGCGATGCCGGCTGCCCATATCCAGGCGACGCTGGCTGGGCGTACCCAGGACCCGCTCCATACTGTGGCGGCTGTTGCTGTTGTTGTAACAATGGCTGGAACTGCGGTTGGGGTTGAGTCTGGCCGTATGTCGGGCCGGGATCGTATGATTGCATCGGTACTGGTGCAGCTGGAGCACCGGGTTGGTAAATACCTGCCCCACCATAGTTGGTTTCGGGAGGGTAACCGCCGTGACCAGGCTGACCTAGAGTCGAATTTGCGCCCTGGGAGAGATCATACTGCTGCGCGGCGTATGCTCTGGTTTTTCGACCACCGTGGGCGGCTGGGGCTGCGGTGGTAGGAGGAGGAGGGGCAGACTGGTCGCCCTGTGGCGGGTAGCCGGACATTTCGAAAGGTGTAAGTTGAACTTGATGTCAAATACGACGGCGACTGGGGTTATCAAGACTGAATTGGGATCCTGGAGATGTCGGAGGGAGGAGATGTGGAGGTATATAAGAGATGACCCCGATGGCTGGTGGTGATGGTGGTGGAGGAGGAGGGTATATTATTATTGGCTTGTGACGTTGAGGCTATCTGTCTGTTCAGTTGGTACTTAGTTAGCTGCTGTTGTTGTCGTTGGCCGTCGTAGTTGTTGTTATGACGCGGGCAGAGAGAGCTGCTTGCTGCTGTGCTGCCAAGACCGCACCAAAAAGGCCACACTATCCTCACAAAACAACCGCTCACGACAAATGTAGCAAGGAGCTTGAGGCCAGCACGATGATATATCTTCAAGATGAGTGCTGAATGGATGACTCAGTGGATGAGTAACTTGACAGTAGAAACGACGACTCCTATTTTCACCGGGCAGATATAAACACGAGTCGTGATCTTGTATATATAAATTTACCCGGTGTTTATATGATTATAACCAGGCTAAGCTCTGGCTATAGTTTGTTGCATATTGAGACAGCAACACAAAATGTATGCCAGGAAGAGGAGACATCTCCGACGAGGCTGAGATATTCGATTCGAGGCTCGAATTCGATATCAAACCCCGCATAACTCTAGCCTCAGGGCTAGCATATTTCACCATGTCTCCGTATTCTTCGATCCATCTTGGCTTCGCTTAGGATCGGACTTCCAAGAGGCAGCAGCATTACCGGATATTAGCCTCCAACCATGCCTTTCTCGATATAAAGCTCGCGTTTTACAGCCTCCGATACGGGTACCTAGTCACGATGGCTTTCGAAAATATAGACGGCAGTGACTTTAGAAGGTATATATATCGGGTCGAAACGGTAGACCGCCAACATTTACAGCGTTCGAGCCACGAAAACATCACTTCAATCGACCCTCGAACGCGAACTCCTGGTAAGCCCGAGACATCAACGCCGCTGGAAACGAGGTTTGAAAACCTCGAACTTTCGACCAAGCCGACCGCAGTAATAGACAATGCAGTCGCGCAGAGTCCAAATGGCATTGAACACTCTCTCGGCTACCGAGGCGGGCGCCAACCCATAGAAACAGGAACACTTGCAGGAACAGCTGCAGGCGTACTTGAAAGAAAAACCCCAATCGCGAGCACATTCGAAACTCAAGATGCACAAACTGAGGGGATATCGTCAGACGAATACGACATCTCCGATGATGATACAGAAGACGAACTAAAAATTGCATTTCACCAAGCAGAAATTATCAAACACTGCGCCGCTGGCGCTAAAATGACTTCAATGCTTGAGATTCACCTCAGAGCTCTATCGGAGACTTACCAAGTTATCAGCGACTTGAAATTTGACCTTCTAAAGGCCGCTCTCTACGTCACTGGGGACAAACCGGACCTACATCAATGCAGTGATATTCTTGCCAGCTTTAAAGCCAACCGTTCGATACCACCCGAGGATGCTATGGCCGCGTATCTACTCCGTGCCATCGCATACTTTAGATTAAAGAATTACCCCGCAGCAACAGAAGATTGTCGAAGGGTACTCGCTTTATCGAGGAGAAATCCTAGAACCCCGGAGGTGGAGAAATTTGCAAATCACGCAAACTTCATCGCCCAGAGATCGGCGAGAAATATGGGAAATATAGCAGACGAAATGTATTACACTTCTCTTTACAAAGTACATATATTGCCTCCCACAATCTTCGCACAAGAAATACGGTTAGGCTTTCCAACAACAGACCAAATCCTGCAAAGCACTGAAGAAAACAGAAGGGATGCGAAAGGGGACATAAATACTATCCGAGACGGTACATTTTTGTCTCGCAAGCCAAATTTCGTCCTAGTCCCACGAAAAGATGTAACCCCTCAAAGGGAAAAAGAGCCCTTCATTACCCCCCCGGTTCTTTCTTCGAACCCAGTTATAGAAAATCGGATGTTGGTAAGAGCTAGGGATGTTCCCGAAGAACCTGTCTCTCTAGACAACAGACAAATTCCAACAGAACACGCCGATAGTCCGCATACGAATATGACTTTTATAGAGTGTAGAATATTCGTTCCCTTACCTCTGATCCGCGATTTCCTCAAGAATTTGGAGACACTCCAGTCTAGGGAAAACAACTTCTCTCACGGCATCCCACTAGGCGTCAGAAAAGACCCTGTATATGCGTTCACTTTCCGATCACAACTAGGTGTCATCGCCTTTTTAAATAGTTGTATCCGTGAAAATCAGCCTGAAGTCGCCGGTAGACTTCTAGGATGTAAGTCTCCTCTCTTCGCAATTTGAATATTCCCTCTCGAAATTCGAAAGGGCGTCGTTCAAATTCCAAACTAAAATCCCTCTTACTAGATGGATACACTCTTGTAAACAGGAAGATCTATGAAGTAGGACACAATTGGAAAGTTTCCCATCCGGGTGCTCCCGAAATAACACTTGACGGACCGTTTGACGTGTTTGCCATCCTGGGGCAGAAAATGACAGATTCTATACCAAAATTTATCAAGCTTTTCGAAATATTGAATAGCTGTCTCAGGAATAACTCTGGAGTTTCCAAAAAGTCATACCTCGACATCTTTACCAGAAACTCGGATAAATATCTTGAACGATGTCATCGGAGTTTCACCGTAGCCTTTACGATTCGAAACCAACTTACAAGCTGGGTGATTGTAAACGGATTCCCCGACTTCCTTACCACTCCCTTTTATCCCATTTCGCAAGACACTAGCCTTCGCGGCGGGAACACAAGATACCCCCTCACCTCAATAGTGAAAATGGAAAGCATAACCGATATTCCAGAACAGCTCTCCCTTTTAAATTTAACCCCAAAATGGTTTCTGCAGCGGGTAGAAGAGAAATGCGAAATATACCCCTTGAGGCTACTCCATCTAATCGTCCGAGAAGCCACCGTCTCTCTGGCGCCACTGGAGTTTCTACTCCAGGAACACGATTGCCATAAATGCAAATCCCAGAACCTTCCCACGATTTCGGATACTCAGACACCTTACGAAGCTCTCCTACAGCTTGTGCTGGCCCTTAGCCGCCTCGGATACACCGACGAGGATACAGACTCTCGGAATATTTTCCTGGACAAAATGGCGTCAGTTTTCACACGTGGGAAAGCTGTTTCTTTTACAGATCTTACATATACGAGATTTGCTTCAAGAAAGTTCTTCGGAGCTGGAGATTGGCCTTGGACTCCTTCTGATCTCGAGTTTCTTGAACGCGAAGGGTATCACCTGCCCCCTAGCTGGCGCAAATGGCCTGGGTTCACTTCCGATACCGAACGCCAACCTAGTTTCTGAAATATATACTTGACATCGCCGCAGCTGCACCCAAAAACCTCCTCAAATTTGCAATTGTAAACTATCCTGTGCTATTTCTCCGGATTCTTATATATTTTATTACTCTCATGTATTATACAACGCTTGAATGATATCTACTTGTGTACCTATATTTCGCCACATCTCTCCCGCGCACTCGAGCGACGGATACATTATCGAAACTCACCTTACAAATTACTTCTAAAATAGTGTCCACGGCACCATAATACCATACATATGCATCCCATCAAGCCACAACATTCTCCCACGCGATCCAAAACCGGTTACTTCATCCCACAACTCGAGTCTCAACCGCCAGCGCCACAGTCCTCGTAGCGATAAAATCCCCCGCAGGATTAGAGTACGTCATCGTACTAGGATCACTATGTCCTCCATCCTCAATAATCTCATCACAATACGGTAAATCATCCAAATCATCATCATCACGAGTATCGATCTCCCGTCGTTTGTTATCCCCAGGTCTGGGTTTACAAGATGTGGGTCTATCCGGTTCCGGATCGGGACCAATGTCGTCGGCGAGAGGGTCAGGTTTGATACCTGTCCAAGCTACATTCGGTCCGTCCGGGATACGGGGGTAGGCGTCGTCGTAGAGTTTTTGGATTGCTTGGGTGGTGTTCCAGTCTGGGTTGGCGGAGAGGTGGTTTGCTAGGATGCCGCTGACGGTTGGTGTTCCTGTATTATATATTACATACTGTTAGTTGTTGTATCGGTGTAAACACTGGTATAGGTTTGGTATAATTACCATACGAGATACCGTCGAGAAGCTCATATTCACCACTTGCCGGAATCGCCTGGCCTTGAGTGTACGGTGCGAATGCGGGGGTAGCTAGAGATTTACCCAGAGCGTAAACTTTAACAAAGTCCGCTGTGACGTGGGTATTGATCTGACCTGCCAAATCTACGTTTCCCACGACCACGAGGTTATCGACTTGAGCGCCCATTTTGGCCGGCCATGCTGAGATCGGATCACCCTTATAAAAATATAAAATTCAAAATCAGATATATACCACTTCCAAAAAAAAAAAAAAAAAAAAACGATCACAAAATTTAAAAACTTATAAAGAAAAGTCTGTTATGTGATATATATATATATATCTTACTTACCAAATATCCATTCCCCGTCCCCGTCACAATAATCAAATTCTTCTTCAACTTTTGCAGCTCCTCCAGCGCCAGATCCTGAATCCAAGAAATATACTCAATATAATCCCTCTCCCTCCTCGTCACCTTGTCCTCATACCCCTTCAACTCCTCATCCCTACGATGACAAGCGTTGACCAAACTGATATTTAAAATCGCTTTATAATCCCTATCCTTCTTCGTCTCCGCTATCACCCTATCACGGATCCCGAATAACACGTCGATATAATGGTACCAAAACTCGTTATACTGGCTATCCCCCGCCGTTCCAACCCACACATTAGCCTTCCTCGCCGATCCCGTTCGTTTACCTATTATCTTTGCGATGACTTTTGTACCGTGATACCCGCCTTTACCCGACGTGCAGTCGATTTTGTTTTTAAGTGGGTATAGTCCGCGCGAGGGTATCCATCCTTTGATCTGTTTGTTCGTGACCGCTTCGACGAGTTCTTCGTGCTGTTGTGCGTGGGCGAGTGCGAAACCGGTGTCGAGGACGTAAATGTCTATTCCGGCGCCTTGGGTGTCGTCGTAGTAGCGGTTGAAGGTGAAGCCTTGTGCGCCGGGTGGGGTGGAGTGGAATTGGATATCGGAGGAGAAGGATTCTTCGGATTGGACTATTTTTCGTTTTGTTAGGAGTTTCGAGATTAACGCTGATGAAGAAGAAGAAGAAGAAGAAGTGGTTTTGAAGTGTGGTTGGTTGTATATTGTATCGTGATCGTGGGGGGTGCGTTTTCGTCTTTTTCTTTTCACAAGTCGTTTCAGTATATCGCCGTCTTTGGAGGGGGGTTGCGCTATCGCTCTGTGTTTTCGATTGGCTTCTTCGTCCAGTTGTGCTATTTTTTCCGCGAGTTCTTTTTCGTGGTGGTTGTCGAACCAGGCTATTACCTATAGACCGAGTTTTTCAATTATATATAATTAGTAACATTTTACATTCCTTATCTCTTCATGTATATCTCCCAGATACATATATATATATGACAATTCTTATACAATGATTGCAAGGTTGATTAGAGGTTGGAATATATCATGATATAGGTATATATACTCACATCACCCTGCACCGCCAACCGATCCACAATCAAATCAGCCCAAAGCCGATACTGCCCCTGCGCTACAAAGAACGCCGTCCCGACCCCGGTATAACTCCCTCTGAATAAATCCCGTTCATCCCCGCCTTCCTTCTGCAATACCCCCTCCACCACCGCCTTTTCGATACGATCTATCGCTGCCGTGTCGTTCCATTTCTTGGGATCGACGATGAGGATGCATGATATCGGGAGGTTGTTGGTCCATTTTTGGGTGTCGTCCCAGCCTAGGTCTCTCACGCCGGGTGGGAGGAGGGAGGTGTGGGATAATGGGAGGATAGAGAGGGAGAGGAAGAGGAGGAGGTTTATCCGTGGGCTTCGCATTATATATACTTTAGTATATATCTTATCTACGCTCTATATATATTCTATATTCTATAGCTAGATCGTGAGGTTGATTAGTTAAATGAGTGAGTATTGATTAGTTCGATAGATTGAATTCATGAACTCATCAAAGACCGAATCCGATAAATCGTTTTTTTTGATATATATATTATTGTGTGCAGATTCGAGGCTAGGTATGAGCTTTCGAGTATGGGATTCAGATGAAATCGATATACGTGACTACATGAGCCATTGGAAGTTTTTCGCAGAAATGATAAGAATCTGCATATATGTATGCACTGACAGAGATCATTGTAATTAATTAGGGGCGTGAGGAGGTATATAGGAGTCTCAATCACCATACTATTTTTATATCTTAACTCAAGTACTTTAAGTACTTAGTTGTTAGCAACACCAAGAACGTACATATACGTTGTATATACAAGAAGCTAATCAATTATATTCGTAAGCTAATAGATACAGCAACATGCAAGTATATATGGTATTAGATTAGTGCAGGGTGTAATCTCATTTCAGACCAACCAAACAGCGAATATCATGCATATTTCCCTTGTACAGTATACAAGTAGCTTGGTAGTCATATATATATCTCCGTAATTAGTAGAATAAAAACATATGATACACTCGTTAAGCTGTTGGACTGTTGAATCGATTCCAAAATAGGTAAAAATCCGATTTTAAACGGGAATATCTCGACGACAAACCCAACTAACATATGAAGTACCATGTTGGGTTCGACTTTGCCTCTTGTGTGTATATTTAACATTATATTAAAATATATAGCCTTAGACATGACTCTTTATAAGATTAAAATCACCTACTCATGGCTCTATTATGTACAGTAGTATATAAAAGCTTGGGAGTTAATTTTGGTGTCAAAATGCAACATTTGAAATAGCATATCCAGCGTTGAATATCCAGCCTCCCGCATTCTGCAGTCATGGTATACAACCGCTCCCCCATATTCCATTCAGGAATATTTTTGAAAATAACGATGAAATCGCTATTTAAACTTCTCCCCCTTCGGGTCAACCACCCACGGCCCCACATTCTTCAAAATCCATTTCACAAATTCATCCACAAACTCATCCTCCACCGCATCACCAATCCTATACTTCCTCCTCGCGACCTTTACCATTTGAAAAGGCGTATACCCTACCCCCCTCATCTCCGCCACCTTTCCCCAACATTCACGACACTTGTGATACTCCACTAGACACCGCATCGCCTCTACACTTTTAATAGAGTAGTATGCAGCGTAGTGCAGGATATTCCTCCCCGTAGAGTCGGTATTGTGGAGGTCAGGTTGAGCCCAGCCTATCGCCTTGCGCAACATTGAGGGGTCAGCGGTGTAGGACGTGCGGATGACGAGGTGAATGAGGGAACGGTTTCCGTCGCTCAGATTTATGAAGGGAGGGTCGATTTCTATCAGTTTTGCGGTGATGAGGTGGTTATCGAGGGAAATTGAAATACGGAGTGCGAATTCGATTTGTTTGCAGGCTTCCTTGGCCTCTTCGTCTAGTTGTCCGTCATCTTTCTTTTCCTCTTTCGCTTCTTCTTCTTCTTCATCTTCTTCGTCATCATCATCTTCTTCTTCTTCCTCTTCGTCGAAAGAGTGGCGGTGTTGGTGCGAGCCGGAGTAGAGACGTTTCAAAGGCTTAAAGAGTCGCAGCGGTGGTGGGGTCAGGCTTAGGATGAACTTTTTGGCGATATTAGCCACGCAATTAGCGGCGACGGTGGTGTCCCACTCGTCTGTGTCATCTTCGCGGGTATTACCCAGAGTTGCGAGGAGGGGAAGAGCGGATTGGACGGGGATGAGGGCATCAATCATGTTGGCGTATGGAGGGTGGTATGCAAATGGATCAATTGGGGGGTGGTCAAAGGCGAAGTTTCGTTGGATGAGAGGTATACAGTCGCCTACACGCACAGCTTAGCATTTGATAAATGGATAAATAAAATATACCTGGAATATGATGAATCGAGCATTCTCACCTTGGCAGATTGCTTCGGTCATCCCATACATGCCGCTTTGCAGAGACGTTTCCAAAAGCCGTAATAAATTCTCCCGGTGTGGAAATTGCAGCGTCAATACGCCCACAGCAGGTTTATCCTTCTCGATAAGAACCTTATAATCATCTCTTAATACTTCTTCATCGTCTTCAGTAATCACAGATTGCGGTAGCTCGAGTGTGGCCCCCATGTTTCCTCGTAACCGCTCCGATCTACTTCCCGGGGCTTCAATCTCCAATGGATCCAGCAACTCTCGTTCCTCCGGTTCTCCGTATTTACCACTAACCTGCATTGATGTCTGATTGTCATGCATGACCCGTAATTGAAGCTTCGCGCTGAACCGTAACACCGGATCACGAATGTTCTCTTGACATTTAGAATCCCAATACAATTGATCCGCCTGATTCGTGATGGGCCCCATCGATTGTAATAGTATCTTGTACGCAGCATTACTCCATCTATCCAGATTCCGAGCCATCTCGGCGTCCACCCTCTTTCGAGCTTTATACTGCTCGCAAAGTTTGATAGCCCGCCGACAGCTTTGCGCTGGGGAAGAATTTGGATTGGTTGTAGGTGATTGGAGGGATACCTGGGCACGAAGAAGATATACCGCAATGTTAAACTCTGGTTCGGCATTGGCGTCGAACTTTAACGGGAGAAGAGAGTGGTGGATGCTTTGCCAGTCGCTTCTACCCATGCACATTATGGCGTAGAGGAGGATTAATTTGAGGTCGGTGGTCATTTCGTAGGTCACAATGAGAGCTTTCACGTGGGTCTCGAGGATTTCATCGTACTGGCCATTTTCGACGCGTTTTTCAATCTCAGTTTGGTGGAATTTGATCTTTTTGGCATCTGTGTCTTCTGTTTCGGAGAGGTCGTCTTCGTCAAAATGGAAGGTGATAGGGGAGAGCGGTGGGGATCCTTCGTAGACTGTGTTTCGAGTTTCACGAAGGCTGTGCTCGGGAGGGGCGTTGTAAGTGGCTGTTTTGGGGGGTAATGAGATGCGTAACTCTGCGTTTTCTGAGAATATATATATAACAGGCCGTGGCGGTGATATCTCGTTCGGGATCACCAAGGTTTGCGGTAAAGATGTGGATTCGGAAGGTGATAACTTGTATTCGAGAGCTGATAGAGAGGGTAAAGCTGCATTTTCGGAGGGTGCATTGGTTACATCAAGAGTATCTTGAGACCAGTGTTCTTGTTTCGGTAAGCTGTCGTTGGTTGAGTTTACCAGGTGTTCTTGAAGTTTAGACATCGTATCGTAGTCAATTGGCTCATATATATTATATTTGCTTCCAATATTTCAATTTTGGGAGATATTGAAATCCAAACGAATTGATTAAAGTTTCGATTAAAGTCGTCGGTAGATATATCATGATGTATGTCATCATCCCGATGAAGGGAATATTGTCACATTTGACGGGGTGAAATCTCTCAGCCTCGAGTTGGCGACTCGAATCGACTCTTGTCGTCTTGTGGGATTTCGCACATGCTATAGCTGTGGCGTAGCTTGCCTTGTCGATACAGGCAAACGGTGCAGCACCTCCATTAAGCCACTAGCTTCGCAAGCTTAAACATCAAATATAAATCCGAGGCTGGAGTTACAACTCGGGAATTAGTAAAGCATGGATACAAGAGATCAAATATATCGCGTAGAATTCTATAAAATATATTTCATACCCATTCATGGATAAACCACCCACAGCGGGATATCCGTGTCTTTCGTCGTTTCATCGTTTGGTTTCGTTTCAATCGCATTGTGCACCGGGGCCTTGCAATGCTCACACGATAATATCAATTGATATTAATGATCGATATGCTTCAGCTCAGCCACCGAACGGGAGAGAGTAGTCTGGGAGAGAGAGAGAGTGTGTGTGTGTGTGTGTGCCACCGTGGAACCGAGGCGAAAGGGTTGGGGTGGGCACGTTTCGGTGTGTTTCAGGGCGCTTAGCTTGACCCATTCGATTGGATCCCCCGCCGGGGTTGGTCCACCCTCTCTTTCTTTCTTTCATTCGGATCCTTCTTCTCCCCTCTTATTCCTCTCAAGCATGAACATAATATACATAGTAAGAATTCAACAGATAATTTTTATTATCATTTTTTTGCCTGCGTCTTGAAAAGGAAACAAAAAGGTGTCGTCGGTTAGCACAGGTTGGCTGTAGCTTGCATAGCTTGGACGGGTGGAGGTATGCCAGCTTGGCGTCGCTTGTGCTTATCCAATTTGGAGCTTCAAAGCCGTCAAAGGTCGAGCCGAATATTCGAATACATACATACGTAGGACTTGGAGATTCCTCTTTTTGTCGTTCATATATTACTCAGCATAATTATAGTAGCAGTAACTAGAAAGAGAATTAGACACGGCAAAGATAATACTACCCAATCGAATGGTGCAATTTGTGTATATAAGCAAAATACCTTTATTCATTAAATGAGGTGAAGATGTGGCAGCGAGGAGACAGTAGAGCAAACAATCCAGAACACCGGGAAGCTAAGATATCTAGATTGATATACACTATTGCTGCTCAAGTCGAATAAATAAGATTCAGTGTTATCGAATTTAGCAAATTTCCCAGCAGACTGGTTCAAAAAAAACCTGGCGAGGTGCCTATTTTTAAACAATTCAAGCCTGCAGCCTGAGGGGTGGAGTGGGTGGCGATATTGCAATCAATCCCAGGGGACTCGATTCTCAGCGCGTAAGTTTCATATATTTATCATATGTCACACCCTCCTCATGCTCACAATAGCCTTTCTCCATACACAATGGCAGTTTGGTATATTTTTTTCATTCGCTGTGATGATAGTCTGAGATAAATGGCATTGCTTGAGTGATTCCTGAACGAGCTAGACCCGGTTTCAGGCGGGTGAATATTCAGAATCCTCTGAGATCATCTCTATTTACTTTTTTTTGTTCCTTCGATATCATCACAACGGGGACGTGACTTTTTTGATTTGACGATTTTGACGTAATAAATAGGAAGCTTCAGTTCTCACATTCGAACCAGTCTTCATTCTTCATTCCTCACAATTTGTACATTCTGCAGTATCTTATACGTACTCGATCGTTGCGCGGTTGGAGTTTTTGTTTCCTTTTAAATTTTGGCTCGACGCCTTATAATACCTCCTTTCCTTTCGAGAATAACTCTCCTTCTTTCTACTGCTTATTTCTTCATAGTTAAAATTAAAATCCGTGTCCGTTGAACGGTTCTTCGTATTTATTTATTTTTTATATATACTCTCCGAAGCCGACAGACAGACGCAGACCAGACCAGACGAGACGAGAACTATTGTAGTTAGTCAGGCTAGCTAGCTAAAGTAGCTAAAGTAGCTAATAATCCGGGCTGCCCCCTCACTGCCGTCCCAGCAATCAGCTTCCTCCACCCCACCTCTCCCTTCCCTTTCTTTCTTCAACCACCTTCATTTCCCACTTCGAACCGCGGAAAACACCACCTATCCTCCCAACTTCAAGTAATAAATTAGAAATCCCCAAAAATTATATATTCGTTGCTTGAACAAAAAAAAATATACACCAGGAACCGGCTTTCCTCTCTCCTTCTTTCTCTCATCGTCACATTTTCGAGACTCTGCATTCTAGTTAACCCCTAAAAACCAAAGCTCTCCCCTCTTTTTGCCCACGGCAAACCAAAAACAAACCACACCCAACTCCCGAGCACTCGGAGCTACCCTAACTCTGCCCCCCCAATCCGTCTAAAACCAAGCTTCAAAACCCCGACCGAAACCTCAAGAGAACGGAAACGGAGGACTACTACCTACCCCAAAAAACGACAAGATGTCCCGCCATCAGTCTTCGAGCCGCAAGATCTCGTTCAACGTGAGCGATCAGTACGAGATTCAAGATGTCGTCGGTGAAGGTGCTTATGGTGTCGTCTGGTGAGTCTCTTCCTTCTCTCCCTCCCCTTCCCCTTCCACTACCCCTGCACATTCCACAGATAGATAGACATCATATAACCAAAAAATTACACACGCAACGCGAGTGTCATGCTCAAGATTGATATCTGAAAGATCAAAATCCAAGATTTATTTAAATATA
>LDDX01000141.1:19030-101923 GCA_012184315.1 Arthrobotrys entomopaga
ACAGTCAGCTAACAATTGTCATAAATATGAAACGTATAGTTCGGCATTGCACAAACCCTCCGGACAGAAAGTAGCCATCAAAAAGATCACCCCGTT
Source organism: Arthrobotrys entomopaga (assembly GCA_012184315.1). Lineage (NCBI taxonomy): Eukaryota > Fungi > Ascomycota > Orbiliomycetes > Orbiliales > Orbiliaceae > Arthrobotrys > Arthrobotrys entomopaga. Next base: position 19,127 of record LDDX01000141.1, read on the forward strand.
CGATCATTCCATGTTTTGTCTCCGCACGTTGCGTGAGATGAAGCTCTTGCGGTACTTTAACCACGAGAACATTATCTCCATCCTCGACATCCAAAAGCCGAGAGACTACGACAGCTTTAATGAAGTTTACCTCATCCAAGTAAATTTTACCCCCCCCTCCCGGGTTTCCTACCAAATCACCAAAAAATATAATGTACAAAAAAAGAACACGAAAAGTTGATTATAAGAAATAATATTTTTTTGTAGGAACTCATGGAAACAGACATGCACCGCGTGATTCGCACCCAGGACCTCTCGGACGACCACTGCCAGTACTTTATCTACCAGACCCTCCGAGCCCTCAAGGCAATGCACTCGGCCAACGTCCTCCACCGAGACTTGAAACCCTCAAACCTTCTCCTGAACGCCAACTGTGACCTCAAGGTCTGCGATTTCGGTCTCGCCCGTTCCGCCGCATCCAGTGATGACAACTCTGGTTTCATGACCGAGTACGTCGCCACCAGATGGTACCGTGCTCCCGAGATCATGTTGACGTTCAAGGAGTACACCAAGGCTATCGACGTGTGGAGCGTGGGTTGTATCCTCGCTGAAATGTTGAGCGGGAAGCCACTATTCCCAGGAAAAGACTGTACGATACAAAAAACCTCCTTCCAAAAAAATATACACAAAAAAAAGTATTTATAAGAGCTAATAAATATGTGATATGAACAGATCACCATCAATTAACCCTAATCCTCGACGTCCTGGGCACGCCAACAATGGAAGACTACTACGGTATCAAATCCCGCCGAGCTCGAGAGTACATCCGCTCCCTACCGTTCAAGAAACGCGTTCCCTTCGCGACCATGTTTCCAAAAACCTCGCCGGCAGCGTTGGATCTGTTGGAGAAGTTGCTGGCGTTTAATCCGGCAAAGAGGATTACGGTCGAGGAAGCGCTGAGACATCCTTATTTGGAACCGTATCACGATCCGGAAGACGAGCCTACCGCGCCGCCTATTCCTGAGGAGTTTTTCGATTTTGATAAGAAGAAGGATGAATTGTCGAAGGAGCAGTTGAAGAGTATTAATAATCTCCCCCCTTTTAGATGAGTTTTGATGAGTGGGTTTTGCTAATATATATTTTTTTTGGTGTGTGTAGCTTTGATCTACAAGGAAATCATGCGGTAAAAGCCTTCCCTTAAATTAAACGTAGTAGGAGAGGGAGGGAGAGGGATATCATGGTATGAAATGGAATGGAAATGAACAATCAAGCAAGCAAGCAAGCATCAGTAAATAAATGGCATTTATCATTTTTTTTTCTTTTATATATATAACGAAAGAGCAGCAGCAGCAGCATACGTACGTACGAAAATAAAAAGAAAAGAAAGCGAGCGGAGCGTGGTAGCGGGATCATGATGAGAAGCGGGTGGGGCGGATATGGGTAGTACAGTAGTATCATTATTTCCTTTTTTTTTTTTTTTTTTACATCTCACTTATTAAGACTTTGTTTACTGTTGGTTTTTCAGTATTATGGTTGATGTATTGAATTTTTCTTTTTTCTTTCTTTCTTTTTTTTTTTTTTTTCATTATATATATTTTTTTATATCATGAATGAGACGCGTGAGTGTATCAGCGTGCTAAATATACAAAAACAAAATTGTGAAGTAAAAACCATATCGAGTATGTATAAATGATGCGTGGGTCTGGTACAAACATACCAATACCGACATCAACATCAACATCACCATAACATAACGGTTATTGTAGAGTGGAGTTATTATATATGTTAAATACTCTGTATAGTCCTATACACCCACACACAACCACAATAAAACGTCAATAAAACGTCAATAAAATATAATAAAATAACGTACAAGATAAATAAGTTATGTACTAACCCTTTCTGTTGTTTACTACTGCTGCTGCTACCACCACCACCACCACCGGATTTCGATCGATCTTTGGGACCCCAGAGACGGGATTTATACCCTTTTGTTTCGGATGTGTTCCATGCTGATACTACTACTCTATTTTTTTTTTTTATAAATATAAATATATATCATTCAATGAATGATATAATATAATATAATCAGCGGTTTATAGTATGGTATTATTTATACTGCTTGTATATTATATAATAGTATTTAAATGATATACCGAAACCAAAAAAAAAAACAAGATTAATGGGGAATTTTAATAGGGATGATATGAATGTAGATGGTACTAACTTTTGAGTCAAATCCCGATACTTCTCATAACTAACCCCTTCAAGCCCCACATCCGCCCCGGACCTGCTTAATTTGATATTATTCGAATCCAGTCTAGAATGTGCTTCGGACGATACGGAGACGACGGTGAGGTAGGTTAGGTAGATGATTACTGCTATTATCGTCACGACGGTGAAGAAGACGATGATGGGGAAGAGACGGGAGAAGAGCGAGGGCGGTGGTGGTTTTGGTTTGTTTTTGTTTTTGTTTGAGAAGAGGGCGGAGGAGGCGGTGGGGGTGTTTGTTAGGATGAAGGTTAGGATTGTGAGGATGGGGAGTGGGAGTGGCATTGGGACAGGTTGTGAGTGCGTTGCAAACGTTGACGTCGAGGGGGAAATAATCAATACGATGACGGCGGTGGTGGTGGTGTGGTGAAAGGGAGAGAAAGGTTGCCGGTTGGAGGATGGGGGGGAGGGGAAAAAGCTTAGCTAAAAGCTAAAACAAAGCTGGGCGGGATTCGGTTGTTTATAACCGAAAATTCCAGATCGTCGTGGGGTTATTAAGTACTTAAGTATTCACACTTTAATAAATGAATAGAAATAAGGCTCGATCGATGGGGTCTGGGTAGTTTGGTATTTTAGGATGGTGCTGAGTATACTATCTGGAGGGTGGTTCCCGGCTGCAGCTGGTACTGTCGATGAATGTCAGCTACTAGCTATGTGCACCACATCTGGGTCGCATTCGCAGTCGTTGTCGTTACACCCTCACATATATATGTGTACTTGAATCTATACAGCCTGACTTTAGATTGTAGCCCCCCTTATTCAAATCATAATCGGATATCACTTGGTTAATAAAAGTGGTACAAGTTGCAAAAACTGCAGGTCGATTGGGTTCGTTCTGGAAACAGGCTGTGCCAAGGCTTTGTATATCCAAATTGAGCTTAATGGCATGTCCATCCGCTCGTTCGGTATATTATATTATTCCATTGCATTATTTTATCAGGCTGAAGAGGAAACAAAACCTGGACGAGCTGAAAATGAATAGAGGCTTACGTATATATACTTCAGTAATGATACGATTGAATAAACACGGGTGGCTGCGGGTGGCTAGTAGTTAGCTGGTAGTTGGTAGCTACTTAGTTAAGAGCACTCACAAATCCGCCTAGACTCGAGTACGTACTTTGAGGCTACGAAATATGGATGGAAAGTGCCTTGCCTCGAGCACCTGGATTCCGAGGCTAAGGCCCACGGTCATAGCCCACATGCATGCAGTGACCCTTCTCGTGTCAATTCCGATCATTTTCTTCGTTCCATCTGTCAAGAAGTATCATACCAACCAAAATGTCGCATCTGATACCTATTCTATTCGCCGGAAGAGGAAGCTACCAAAACCCCCCCCCTAGCCAATCGCTTGCATTCCATTTCCCAACAACATTGACTGTATGTTCAATGTAAAGTATCACCGCTCCTGGGTATAAAAAAAAAAAAAAAATTGCATCAATTGATCATTGTCACGGTGACCTACCGATCTTATATCTCCTCAAAATCCATTCTTCCATCGATATCTCGGTAACCTTGAGGGGTCTTCTCCACATAATTCAATCTTCACCCACATCTATACTTGGTCAATTGACGTCAACCCCCGCCAAAATGTTCAAAACGTACGCTATAGCTAGCGCTAGTTCCCCTAAGCTTCAATTCAATATAAATATACATAATATATCAAAAAATAACTAACAAACCCATGATATACTTATAAATTAAAAATATAGTCACCCCCTCCACCCAGCCCTCGTCCACTTCCCCATCGCCTTCCTAACAGCAACCCACACAATCGACATACTCTACTACCTCTCAACCAACCTCAACCTCTCCCTCCCATTCCTAACTTCACACCTCACAAACCACCACCTCCTCCCGGCATCCCGCCTCCTACACACCCTCGGCATTGCCACCGCCATCCCCGCTGCACTCTCGGGTATCATCCAAGCCGTACGACAGTTATCCAACCCGTCCAACGCGTACGAAAGCGATGGGAAGACGTTGAAGAGGAAGTTTTTGGTCATGTTTACTCATGCGGTTATTATGGATGTCGTGGTGGGTGTTAGCGGGTTAGGATGGTGGTGGAGGTTTAAGAATGGTGGTGGGGTTTGGGGATCGGATGGAGGGGTGCCGTCGGGGTGGGCTTGTGTTTTGGGTGCGGTTGTCGTGCCGGTTATGTTTTACGGTGCCGGGTTGGGGGCTGATTTGGTTTATAGGTTTGGTATGGGGTTTTCCGTTGGGAGTTCGCAGGAGAGGAAGAGGAAGTGAAAATAAAAAGTTGGATATCATTGAGTTTGTTATACATATATTATAGACAATAGCTTGTGGGCGAATAGAAGGTTGGGATATCAATAGCAATCATGTGTATAACTATTAATATTAGAATAGAACCTGGTGATAATTTAAAACCCCATGAGCAATTTAGACGTCAAAACTAGTAGGCAATGCTAGTCATAAGAGATAGGTTATATCTTTCTTTATAAGCCACATTCATAGATGATTATATAACCAGTTCAAACCGTTTCAGTATATCAGATCCATGTCGGCTAAGTCCATATTGGAACATATATACATCGAGCGACTAGGTTTTCCAAATAGCTAATATCACTCTCATATATATATACAATTCGTAAATATGAAACCCCGAGTAATTTCAAAATATACCCTCCCAGCCTTTTCTTCCAAAGTCTCTCTCTCTCTCTCTCTAGCTTTAATTTGCAAATATATACGAGCTATCGGCTACCCGCGTAGTTATACGGTCACGAAAGTCAATCGTTCACAACCAAATGCTACGATTTCGATCAATGACAAATGACACGAGAATATTCAATTCTCATAGCATAGCTCCTCCTCCGATTTGTAAAATATGTATTCAAGAATCAAGCCAACCGTTACCGCGCCGCGTTTCCTATTCTATCCCCTACTTTTGTCGTGGAAGGTATAGGAAAACGAGAGATAGGTGAAGCTATATAAAGTCGATAACTCGATCGAGGTTATGTTTATATAATAAGGAGTAGTCTGTATATATATATATATATAAACTAGTATCCAAAGTCAGAGCTGGTAATACGTAATAGTCGCGATTTACGTCAATGCGTAATATATATAGTTAACGTTACTTCTTTTCGGACCAAGAGGATGTATTTTATATAACATACACTACTGTCAACTCGGCGTTTATTTAATCCAGGTCTTCGAAACAGTTGATATATTTGGATATCGACTCGGGTATACTCCCAAAGAGCGATAGGAAGAAAAAAATTTAAGTTTTAAGTTTAAACACACGAGTTACATATATCGAATACGTATACCCAAACCTCCAAGATAAGAAAAGAATACATTATAACCTTGTCTCAAGACTCCCACGCAGAGCACTACCAAGTATTTAAATCCAAAAGGATCAGAAGGAGTTAAATAAAAATAAAAAGGAGTCAATAATCGTCAACTACACCGTGACCATCGCCATCCCACGATAAAAAAAAAAATTGTAAAAAAAAAAATTGGATAAGGGGTCTCGGCAGGACTTGAACCTGCATCTTCCCCATAGAATTTGCTTCAGGGATATGCGAAACAATTACACCACGAGGCCTTTTTTTATTTTATCTTTATTCTATTTTTTTGGGTGTTATTAAGGTATGTGTGAGTTGGCGGGGTGATGGTATATATGTTAGATTTTGGTGGTGGGGAGATCTGACTGTCTCTCGTATGTATGGAGATCCTGCTAAATTGCTGTGCCTGGGGTACGCCTGAATTAACTGAGATGCGTAATATAACTCTAAGAATTAGTTATGACCTGGCTAGTGAGATTGAGAGAATTTAAAGGTTATTACAGGTACTTTCATATTATATTATATTGTATATTCACTTTATTAAACGTAATTTTGGCAATTAATTGTTGGGTTTTAGGAATTCCCCCCAAAAAGTACTTTTAGTAATCAGCAGATGCAAGATTTCGGGTCCCAAAATTCATAACTTCAAAACTCACAATACATAATCAAGAAGTGACTTTCCAGCGTTTAGATTAAATCAAATCATATTTATCAAATATACCATCTAAAACGAAAATACACTGTCAACGATAGCATGAGTTGGAATACAAAGGATCCGCCAATCCTTGGCGCCTGATACGTGCCTGAGTTGACAGACAGACGAACATTGAGAAACACGTGAGCTTGTATCAAAAATCTGCGAATTAACCAAGAGCCTCATGAGAAGGGAAAAAAGTGCAAAAGAAGGCGATTGGCTGGGATCTCTTGTAACTAGTTTTCATACGCTAGCTATCTCCTGAAGTAAGTTTCAGCATAAAATGTCCATGATTTTCAGGGTTTTTTACGAAATTGCTAAAAACTAGAATTATTGAATAGTACAGGGCCTGCAAGGGTGTACCGCATATATAACTAGGCACCGCGGATCGTCACGCTGATTATCTCTTTAAATTTTCGCAGGGTAGCAGTTTACTACTATACTTAATTACGTTACTTCGTACGTGTATAGGGGTTATTAGATTCTCAATGTGATACTACTAGTCGGTTATATACGTATACGAGGCTCTTTCTTCCCTATTCAATATTTGAAGCATTGATATATGATATAGAATCTAGGGGTTGTTGAGGCCAGGCAGTTGCCCTGTGTAACTTTCATCAATCAGCCTATTAATTCGACTCAACCTGCAAATCACAGCATAGCGAAACCTGTGTGTGTGATGGCTGTCATTAGCCGCGAGTCTAAAAGGCAAGTTCCACAACCCTGAGGAAAAGGTAGTTAGTTCTCCGTCAGCTTATGGATTAAAAGCCGCCCTGGTACGTTCTTAACAAGAAAAGACTAATATATATATACGTATATACGTTCTCCACAATATGCAATTGCAATTGCACAACTAAGCTAAGCAGTGCTAGTATACTGCAAATATGTAATATTCTCCTGCCTAGGCGAGCAGGTTGAACGGAGCCGTTCTCTTTTGCCTGTAAAGCTTTAAAGCCACACCCACACTCTCTGTGTCTGCCAGTTGCCACGGGACCCCTGGTCCGTATGCCGCAGAAAGGAAAAACCGTTACTTCCTTCCCCTTCGTCAATCATCCGTCTGGGAAGGACCCTGCGATTATACATATTGTGCCGTCCGGACGTCCGTCCCTTGCCTGAGGTTTCTCCCCTACCCACTCCTTTCCTCATTGGCAGAATACTTAAGTATGTATATAGGCTTACTGAAGGGGAGCGGCGGGTTGGCAATGCAAGGTTCATCCGAAAAATCCCTAACCTTTTTCTTTCTTTTTTTTTTTCAGGCCTCTCTCTCGCTTTTACATACTTAGGTACTTCGTACATACAAAGGGTAAGTATGGGGGTACGAAGGGTGAAAAATCCCGTACGTACCTGTCGCATTACCCTTTCCGTTGCGGCAAAATAACAAAGCATCTTAGCTTCGGTGTCAAACATGATCATGACAGCGTCAGTCAATCAGACAGGGGAACTTTTTTTCGGCGTTTTAAATTTTCTCTTTTAAGATCTTAAAATAATTTTTTTTAACTTACATATGGTGTATCGAGTTTGAGTTTTTTGAGTTTTTTGGAGCCGCCAAGTTTGTCGTCGACATCTGTCGTTGTGTCAGTGGTGGAAATTCGAAATCGATAGCGTGCGGATATGCAAAAATAAAAATACTTATTTGAATGCAGATGTATCCGAAAATGGGTTCAAAAAATACTTACATATCATCATCATCATCATCATCATCATTAACGTTTCGGTCGGTCGGTTGGTCGGTCGGTCGCAAAAGGTGGTCGCATATGTTAATGTTCATTCCTTAAACCTGCACATGGGGGCTAGCTAGCGCTAGGCTGGACCTTCGAGAACAACACACACTGCGGGCGAATTTTTCTTTTTTAAAATTGATGCAGCAGCAAAGGAAGCAAGCAAGCAAGCAGAGCATGTGCACGGTGTGTCGTCCAAATTAATTGGGGAAGAAGAATCTGCGGAATCAATCACCTTGCATACATAAGTATGTAAAAAAGGACTTGATCTCGGTGAACCACTTTTTTAATTTTTGGAGCGTTAACCGGACCGGGATGAGCCATATGCCATGCATGCATGCATTTTTCGACCTACATACATACTTAAGTACTTACATATGAATTGAAAAGAACAGAATAATAACTTTTGAATGCTTCCAGAGAAGTGAAATGATCTGGCTTGAAACAGCGAATGCATTCGTTACTCGCAGCGAAACCAGATTGAGGTTCGATTCTATAGGTTTTCTAGCTGTTCTTGCTGCTGCTTCGGTTGCAGATGATGATGAGCATTTTTTAAACAGAAACATACATACAGCTTTCTTTCTTTTTTTTTGATGTCTGATGTCTGATGAACGTAATTTTTTTTTTCTATATTTAAACACATCGGTGCATCTGTTCTTTGTTTTTTCTTCTTTCTTAAGGATCGGATCAGTCGATTCGTGCTGCTGCTGCTGCTGCTGCTTCGGTTGATGATAATGATGGTGAACCACTTTTTTTTTTTTTTTTTTTTTTTTTTCTCTTGTGTCTTTGCTTTGTGTCTTTGAGAAGTCAAAACGTCCGTATTCCTCTGGAACATGGCGCTCACGAGGGGAATAGAATACTGTACTGGATAGCACGGATGTTTATTATACAAGGACGTCAATGCACGCTCGCTCGCCCTCCGACTGAAACCAAACCTTCGAGAAAGAAAAGTAAAAAAAAACAAAAAAACAATACTAGGACCGCGGGTCGCTGCATAGCAATCTGGAACGTGACGATATTTGCCCTTTTTTTTTTTTTTTTTTTCTCGAGCTTGCTGCCCGCCGCCTGCAGCTCCACAAGGGGGTGGGTTGTCAGCGTCGCCCTTGTTACCTAGTCTGGAGACTTGTTACCCAGGGCGGCGCGCTCAAGCAAGTGTCGTCCGTCGTTCGTTCGTTCCATTCGCAAGAGGAGATCAACTAACCCAGAAAGAGTAGTAGACAGGAGAACGGCAAAAAAGAAGAGAGGGAGAGAGAGAAGAGCGATTCGATTAGTCTGGGGATAAACTGTGCCAGTCAGCTTCCTGTTCAGACCCGCCAGCCGTTTATGGGAGAAAAAAGCCATTTAGGCGGGGGGAAGAAGGGCAGAACGAGATGGCCATTTTTTTTTTTTGTTGAAGAAAAAGCAGGGGCCCGGGGACTTACCCTTAAACTCGCAAGGCGTAATTGAGATTGGATCACCAAGTGAGATTTTTTACCGGAGGAACATCTAATCATGTGATTCTTTCTCTTGTGTCCCCATACATGGACGAGGCGATGGACGAGGCTCGAGTAATAGCCTCCAGGTACATATGTGTACCTGACTTTTTTGATTTTTCAAATTGGGAAGATTAAGAAAGTGAGGGAGAGTGGACTAGCTTAGCTTGCATCTATCTGTAGGTACCTCTTAGTTAATGAGAGATATATGCGGGTACCTGACATTTTAAACAAAAAAGTACCTTACGTCTGTCTGTCTGTCTGCCTTTTGCTATCACACACACTATTAATACATGGACACCGTATAACTCGCGACAAGAAACCGGATTTTGCATTAGAACGTCTAGTTTAGCGTCTAGCAACAGACAAAGACAAAAAGCAGGTACATACTTAAGTAAGTACTTAGGTATGTACCTGTAAAATTGCTGACGAATCGAGAATACATGGTTGAGGAATACGACATTTTGAGATCACAAATTACGCACGCCCACGCCACCAAGAAGAGCATACGTCGACAACCAACTTGTTTTTTTTTTTTTTTTTTTTAAACTCTTTGTTGCTAAGCATACATAGGTAAGTACTTCTTAAGTACTTGAGTACTTACAGACAACCGTCCCGCATAAACCGCAGCGATCGACTAAGCGGCAGTCCCTGCAACAACGATAGTTCAGATAACTGAAGTGTCACCAGACCCTGCTGCCTCTAACTGGCAACGGCTATTAGGAAGGAAGTATACCTACACTGGTATCTCCAGCTTGCGCTTGCATGCTCAGAGCTCCCCTTCGATAACAACAGTTGCGGTTCGTTACCTTTTGTTTTTTGCCTCACCTAGTCAATTACTATAGCTAAGGATCGATCCTGTCTCTAGGCATCTCTTATTTTGGTTCCGGTTTAGTCGCAAAATCCTTACATTCGAATGCATTCTATACATTAATAGTTTTTTTTGGTCCGTCCCGGTGGAGAGTTTTTAGTTTTAGACCGTTTTCGACATCTGGAAACCCCGAGCGACTGAGAGCGAACGTTTCTTGCATTTGAACCCACACCCAAAACCTGATTCGCCCGTACCTTGCTTGCTTGCTTGCTTGCTGGTCTTGGTCTTGGTCTTGTACCTGCCTTATCACCAGCACTACTATTTTCAGCAGCCAGCAGCCAGCAGCCAGGAACGAAAAAAAAATTTAAAAAAATAAAAAATAAAAAATCCCAAGGGCACTCGGATCCGACCCTTACACTACACTATAATAGGACATCTCCAATACAAGAGGCGATCCCTAGTTTTCTTCTTTCTCCACCCTTTCACACAGCCAATTCTGTACTTTGTTGCTGTTGTGAAACAACTTCCGTGCCCGACGAGAAAAACTTACACATATCTGGTCTCGTTCAACTATCCTAGAAGGCTAAGAGAACAAGAAAAGGACGAAGGAAAAAGAGAGAGAGAGAGAGAGAGAGAGAGAGAGAGAGGAGAGGGGCACTTGCCTTCAGGCTTTTGTTGTTGCAAGGCTTGACCGCCTCCTCTCTTGGACCCTCTTTTCTTCTCGATCCTGCCTGCCTCTTCCTTCTTTCTTTTCTTTGAAGGGATCGATCGCTGTTGAAATAACAATACCTTTCTAGTCTGCAACCCCCCCCCCCCTCACATGCAACTCGACTTCCAACAATCATTCATTCATAATCCTAGACTAGGAGTAGGAGGAGGAGGGGAAAGTCGAGTCGAGTCGAGTCCAGACATATACCATATTTCTCTCCAATCATTGGGTGAGTGCCATCGTCAAGTTTAACCTTGCTACTACCCGACAACCTGGGGATTTTCCTGCATGCCCCCGAGATCCCGTTTTGAATCAATTATCATTCTTATATTTTATTTTTTTTGTTCTTTCTTCCAATCCATGGGGAAAGCAACAGCCTTATCCTTAAGGTGAGGGATAATAATAATAATAATAATAATAATAGGAAAGAATTCTTTTTTGGTGGCCCAACGTTAGTTAATAAACTTGGCCCTTTTCCCCAAACCTCCTTCCGCTGTGCCCCCCTCCGCTTCCCATCGGCGGGTCTTTTTGGTGCGCATAGCTACCCTACCTACCTGCCTTCCTCGCCAGTTCCTTTCTTGCTCTTCTTTCGCTGTGGCTTTTTATCATCATTTTTACCTTGCCAACAGTTGTCCTAGTTTCCTTTTTTTTTCTTTTCGTCGCTCTTGCGTCCCTTTTAACTTTTTTCCCGTTCACATATATATACTTAAGTATACATACATAATAGCGTCAGGGACCCTTAATTGATCGATTTCTTTTTAAACCTTTTCGGGTCTCTTTCTCTTTCTCTTTCTCTTTTTTCGTCCTTTCTCCCGCCTTTGTCGTTTATACTTTTTTCATTTTTATTTTTACTTATTTTGTTTTTTTGTTCGCCTAAGCCAGGGGAAAGAAAATAGAAAAAGGGAAGAAGAGGGCGCACGTTAACGTTAACTATCCGTTCCTTGCTCGTTCAGAAAAAAGGTTGCATTCAGACAGAAACCTCCTGGCCTCCGCGAGTCACTTGGAGCCAGAAAGCAGGATATCGAGTCCTTTTCTTTCTCTTCTCGCCCGCATCAGACAGACGGACAGAACGGACAGGCAGACAGATTCGGCGAAAAAAAGCACCTACTACAACAACCATAGATTCTTTTGGGCATTTCGGGGACTTGATAATATCATTGGGAGCGGCCGTTGCTTTTGGGGTACTTACTTAAGTACATACGCATTCGCTAATAGGTTAGTACGGTACTTGAGTACATACTTGAGTACTTGAGTACATACATACATACGGGGCCAAAGGGTGGGGTGGAACCGACCGCTGCTACACATCGCTCGTCCCTTCGTTCAGTTCAGTCCAGTTCATGTGAGTGAGTGAGTGAGTGAGACCATCCATCCATCCATCTTTCATTTCTTTCTTTTCCAGCCTCCGATTCCCTCCTCCTACTCCTCATCGTCATCGTATCGTTCCTATCAGTGTGTACATCTCGACAGACTGTGGATGGATACATAATTGCTTGAAGTGGTCGGTGGCCGTGGTGATATTATTGGTTCCTTCCTGGCGGGTGTGTTCCTGAACACCACACAACAAGACAATAATAATACGTTTCATACCCGCCGCCACCTCCATCGATCTCGCCGCCTTTTCTTTCCTTTCCTCCAAAACCTTCTTTTTATTCTCCCCGAACGAGATATTTTATTTTTCTGAAGGGTTGGGAGTTCTTATCATCATATTGTTATTTCTATTTTTATAGTTTATTGGTTTATGTTGTTTTTAAGCATTTGAGGCTTTTTCAACGTTTCGGGATCTCTTTTTCTTTTTTCTTTTTTATCGCTCACAGTACTACAGTGTGTCCCTCCTCCTCCTCCTCCTCCTCCTCCTCCTCCTCTCTCCTGCCTTACTACTACTTACTACCTTTGCCCTATCATTACCCCGTACTGCCCTTTCTGCATATGAAGAAGAAGAAGAAGAATCTGCGAATTAAAGATTATTAATAATAAGAAGGGACAGCAGCACTGATTCGAGTATTATTACATTACAGGCCATCACCCATCGGCCGGAATTGCGGGAAGATTACAAGTTCGATCGATACAACTTTTTCTTAAACAGCCATCGCCCTCTTCTTCAATAATAATATCAATATATATACCCGTCCCACCTACCGAGTGTCGATATTTAGATATTATTAATAAATAATATAAAAGGGGTCCCCGTCTCCGAACGAACGAACGAACGAAGCAGGGGTGGGTTTCTCATCTGACTGGCGAAACGAAAACAAAAAGGCCTTAAGGGAAGGGTCTTCCCGATCGAATCCTCCCCAACCCTCTCGATATCCTGATCCCTTGTACACCTCGTCCTCGTCATCCGTCTCTATTACATACGTACATATCCATCGAATTCGTCTTTTTTTTTTTTTCTCAGCCTGGTGATGGCTGACGGGTTTCAAGCGGTCAACAAAATGTCGTCCGGATTTGCCGCCCCGTCGTCATATTCACAGCCCATGCAGGCCACGCCTGTACAGGCGATGCCCATGCCCTCCTCGCAATCCGCTCCAAAGCCGCAACAATTGCCGCAATCACAGTCCTCTCCCTTCTCCTTACTACCTCCTGCCGCCACTCCGCTTCAAGTACAACAGCAACAGCAGCAGCAGCAGCAGCAAAAGCCATTCACATTCGGTCAGCCGACTTCGCACCCGCGAACAGACATTCCGCAGCAAGGCCAGCAAGTTTCCAGACCCGCGCCACCATCTTTTCCTTTTAACACTCCACACGTCCAATTCAATACCCCGACACAATTTCGACCCCAACAGGCGCCGCCGCAGCAGCAGCAACGGCAACAGACCGGGCTGAGCAGTTTCAACTTTGGAAGGCCAGGAGTAGGACAAACCGAAGGTCAAAACGTGCAGGGAAACTCGACACCATCGAACGCCAACGTTGGAACCCCACGTGCCCCTCCTGCCGCCTCCGCTCGTGGACACAAGAAGAAGCTGTCGATCAGCACCGCGACCGCGGCGCTCAAATTGGTCGATAATGACGACTCACCGGCCGTGGCAAGCGATAGCAGCACGCCTAGTGGATCGGCGAGCAATTCAGCGACAACTCCCGCGACATCAACCGCCGCCGCAACAACAACAACTTCAACCTCAGCAGGGCCGACAAAGGGGAAGAAGAAGAAGCAGCAAAAGTTCTTTTGCGAGGGATTCGAGGGTTGCAACTTGAGTTTCACCCGTAGCGAACATTTACTCCGACATGTTCGCAAACACACGGGCGAACGACCGTTCCATTGCCATTGCGGTCGAGCCTTCTCGCGAATGGATAACCTGAGGCAACATTCTACGACCGTACACGCCGATGAGTATATTCCTCCCGATTCGCTCGCGGCAACCGGCGCCAGATATCCTCGAAACAAGACAGAGCGCGCAAAAGCCGGTGGGCGTGCGAGATCCTCGACGACCGGATCCATGCCTCCACCGCCTCAATCGCCCGCGCATCCGCCGCCTGATGCCATGGCCGTCGAATATCCCCCCGACACTCAAAATCAAACACCGCAGCAGGAACCTCAGCCGGACGTCGGTAGACGTCGTATGCGACCTCAGTCTCTCTTCATCCCGTCCGAAGTTGGCAAACAGCAACGCCGGCCTCTGATGTATCAACAGAGTTCGTCTACAGAGTATGCCGCTTCGTCGCCTTTGACCACCCCGACATCTACCACTTTTACCAACAGCGCCTTGGGTCAAAGCCCTTTGACGAGTCCGCTATTCCCAGCAATCCCAGTCCCTCGTACGGCTTCACCTTCTCAGTCACCGGCGAGTTCATGGCAGACCAGAAGGCTGTCACAACCTCAACAGCAACAGCCCCAGCCACAAACTATAGGAGTCGGAAACGGCTTCCAAATCCCCCCGGTCCCTTCGAGAAACAGCGGGCCCATGCTGCCTCCTCTTCGCGACCTCGCACAAGCCCAACAGCCTCCAACTCCTGTAGAACCAGAAATGGTCGAACCGCCCACTCCTAGCCGGAAGCGGTCTAGGAAGGAGCCGGAGGAGGACAATCGGAGACGAACCTGGCACCCAGGCACATTCTCTGGGTTTGTGCCGCCACCCGACGAAGAAATGCCTACTTTACCCCCGGTCCATACTCTTTTCAACAGCATCCCTACTCCTGCCACCACTTTCAGTAGCCCGTCCCATAGCAACCGGAACTCGTTCACTTTCCCGCAGTCTCCATTGCAACAGATGAGCCTCCCGTCCGGGGAACCGAATTTCGAAAACTCGCTTCCGACACCGTCCACGAGAAGAAGCTCGTTCCAAACCGAAAACCCGCAGTTCTTGCAGGAAAGAAGCCACTCGATGTATGGCAATGGATCTCCTATGCGTAAGACTCCGCCATCTAGGTTGAAACTGGAGAGACATTCGTGGGCACCGAATCATTTCAGCGGGTTGTCAGTCGAAACCTTCCCTCAAAACCCACAACAACCATCAGGCGCCAAATTCTTAGCTCCACCGGATCACCATTACGACGATGGACCGACACCGACCAAAGCTGAAACTTTTCCCCAAACACCAAAGACCGCCATCCCGGTTCATCCACACAATCCGACCAGGCTCGTCTTTGCGGGCCGTCAAGATCGCCAAGGCAGTAGTGACGAGAGTGAGAATAACGATATCGTTATCACTCCTGCGAGTTCTGTTGATAATGAAGGCTCGCAGAAACTCTCGTTGAAACATGTCTTGGGAATTGAAACTGACGTAAGCCTCATATATTCTTTTTTTTTTTTTTTAATTTATTACTGACGTGTAAACTTGCAGGCTCCGTCTAATGAACGATTCATGCCTTTTGGCTCCCTCTCCTCCGCCGCATTCCACGCCTCGAGCACGAGCTTTGGCGGGTTTGGATCGCCGAATTTCCAACGCCCTCGCAGTATCGTTGGACTCCACCCACGGCAACAGCACAGTCCCGCCAGCCGGCCGCAATCCGAACAATTCTTGGTTGATCGAGGTTCCTCTCATGGTAGCCTGGATGTACTCGCCGAGGCTGCCAGAATGGATACGGCTATTCGACATCCATCTATGGATCACATGGATCTCTCATAGATTTTCTCTTAAAGTTTAATTTGAAAATTATTTGGGAGGGCAAGGTGAGGGAGTTTTTTTTCCGTATATTTTACGGATTTTCTTTTAAATTTCTCTTTCTTCATCTGTTCTACGTACGTCTCTTTCGTGTTCACTTTCTCGATATCTAACATGCATACTCTTTGGCGATCGATATCTTTTTCTCATTATCCGCTTCTTTTTTAGCATGTTTTGGTGTTGATTTTAGACGAATTCCCTTTTATATTTTTATTTTACACGATACTTTTTGAAGACGTGCGAACGGATTTTTTTTATCAAATATCCTTATCCTTTCTTATTTTCTTTACTATCGAATATATTATTTCTTATAGTAGTGTTATTTACAACCTCTCTTTCCCAGCCTTCGATCGCTTTCCTAAACAAATTTCCTTACTTTTCAAGTTACTTTTTCTTAGTTATATCGGTTTCGTTTATCAGTACTGCAGTATTAGGCGATATTCAAGTTTTTTAAACTGCTAGCCTTTTTTTTTTCTTCTCTCCTATTTCGAAATTTCTTGAGCGTTATGGATTGGCTTTTTTTTCTTTTTTGTTTTTGTTTTTTGGTATTAGTATGGAGATCTTTGGAAAAATGTTCGTAACGGCGGTTTATACGTTTATGATTTTTTTCTCTTTTTTTTTATATAAAATACCTAGTTATATATACAAGATGGTATATCGATCAATTGCTTTATTTACAATGGTAAAAACTTGAATGAAAAAATATATGGGATTCTCTCTCTTCGAAATCAAATATTGTGGAAGGATCCGAGTAGGTGTGTAAAACGAGGCTATACTATAGCTTTTATCTTGGCTTATAATATATGACAGGCAGGCTTCCCCGCACGATTATTTGATTTTTCTTTCTCACTAAAATGTAAAAGCGTCTTGTTGTAGACGATCGACTGACTTTTGCGGTGGCGTAGACGCTTTTTTTTGCTTTTTGTAATGCATTTTCTTGGGGACGAGGATTATACGGAATACGGGTGGCATTGGGGATATCGGAGCGTTTTAATTTATAAATTTATTAGTACTTACTGCCCTTTTTCTTCCAGGGTCTATTATAGTATCACCCAACCTTTCTTTACATTATATTATTGTAAACGCTGGCGGGGAGGGTGTGTGGGAGGGGAAGGCCGGGGGAACTAGAAAGGAATCGGAGGTGCTTTCCTGCATGCATTGCATGCGGTGCATGAGATGGAGGTTCGCCCTGATCGATTCGATGGTTTGTTTAGCTCAGCTCGATGGCTCATGATACGATACAGCTAGGTCATTACCGGAACAAGATATCAGATTGTGGAGCTTGCGAAAGCTAGTGATAGCGCTACTCACTCCACACTTTGCGGGGGGCGCTTAATTAATGGATCGAAACCAGTCAGCGCATTTACCTTGCTATCCTCCTTTTGAAAAAACCTAAACCGGCCTTCTGATCTATATCTATCGATATGGTATTGATATCTGAAGGTGGTATGGTATTACTACTTAGTTACTCCTGAGCTCGTCGGTACACCGGTAACCCCACCAAAAGCTCCGGCTCACCGCGCACCGCTGACCTTTTCTTTCTTTCTTTTCGAATTTAAATTTCCCTCGTACAAAGACCAGTGCTGGTGGCCGGTGGGTCTCCGCGAATTTTTTAGTCTATAATCTGACTTTTCCCCCCCTTGATCGGCTGCTGCACGCCAAGAGCGATGCCCCCAGAGTATATTCGAATACGGTATGGATTGATCAAGTACTAAAGTACTGGCCTTGATTTAAATGTTTCCAGCAGAGCCCATCACAAGCCCAGATTCGATTCGTTCCTGAGGGTCTCGTTATGCCAGGTACTCCTTGGTTAGAATTGATAAATTCTCTTGACCTGCTGCATGCTGTTATCGATTATCCGCAATATATAGCGGTCAGTCCTCCCAGCCTCCTGAGGAACTTTCCGTTGATTTTTGGAGCTCCAGCGCTGCTAGCTTGCTCGGTCGCCATTTACAGCGAATAAGTAAGTAAGTACACTTACTTACTTAAGTATATGAAATAATATGTACGAGAGTAAAGCAAGGGGCATATGGCCGACGTTATAATTACTAAAGCGCGCGCGAGATGCCGGTCACAAGTATGTATGGAGGAGCTATCACCGAGTTTATCTCATGATCAATCTACGTAGAGCTCATAATAATAACCACACTGTACAAAAGATGATCCTGAGGATGCTAATCTATAATAATAATAGTAGTACGTAGAGGCCTTACTTGCTTGCGGTGTACACAAGTAGTATACTATTGCTCCTGTTCGAATGATATTCCATGTAAAACATTTGAGCATGAGGCACCGGTTTAATTTAATATCTGCTGCGGCACACGCTGGGCGGGGTTGGATCATATGACCGGTTCGCCTGAGAGGGTTTTGACGGTGTGTGCTTATACCATACGTATTACTACCCCAGGTTTTTCCGATTTACCGACTGTTGCCAGCTCCGATGCATGCGATAGTACACTAGTAATCGGCTACTGGTTGACAATATTAATGTCGTCAGTATAGACGTGACAAGTGCAAGCTAGCTTTTGACTCATTTGATATTTTCATAACCGCGAAATGCATGTACGTTCGGGTTGAAGCTTGCATGCTTAGCCTCATTTTTTTATGGATATTGATATATATTAAATTTAAAAAAACAATCTATAGGTGTCGCGAAAGTTTCATCAAAGTCTCGCGCGAGGCAAGCATAAATCGATATCGAATATCCTTTATACATAAATTTTTATAAATTTACTCTCGCAAGACGATCGGATACCATAACGAGCACCGGCCAAGGCTCGTATCACGGAATTCGGAAGAAGAAGGCTGCGCAAAAAAAAACAAAGAGCCTGAATAGGTGTTACAGCACAACGTGCCGCAAGCTTTGCAAAGCTTTTGCTGCCTCGCATGGGTTAGATTTCTTGGCTATCCACTCGGAGACCTGCCTGCAAATCCACGTCGCAGGTTTTTAACAATCAAAAAAGGGATCAACCGCTTCAGCCTCATTATTATATTTTACTACAAAGTACGCATCGAGGCGAAATCGCGAAAAGCAAGGGTTCGTGCAATATATATATATATATATATAATCCCTTAACGCGTTAACAGTTAGCAGGCGCACAAGTTGACCTGTTCAGAAAAAAATAATCACATCGTTATCCCGGATATAATATAATAATATTTACTCAAGTATTATATGCCTAAACTGCTTTCTCGCAAAAAAAAAAAAAAACTCCACTACTCGGAGCTATACGAGAAAAAGTTCAAGGAAAAATGCGCGATCAGCTTAGGCGCGTAAGTGCAGAAGCAGGATAACTGGACACTACACCAACCGACCAACTCTTACACATAACACCGATATCGAAACATAATGGACCCGTCTTCCACATCACGCCGCTCTAGCGACGCCGGCAGGTCAGGATACGTCCATTTCAGCCACCACGGCATCACGTCCGGCACGGCCCCCAGCAGCGCTCATAACAGCGTATACGAGTACCCCGCCACCAGCACGAATGTATCAGGGTACGCTACCGCTCCCAGCGCCGGTGGCAGTGGCGGCGCCGGTCTGTTCCCGCCGGGTGCGAATAGCGCGTGGTCTGGCACGCCGTATGGGGTGAAGCGGTACTCGTTGATGCCGACGAAGGGGAAGGATTGGGCGGCGTCGAAAAAGGATATGCGGTGGGATAAGAGATTTTGTGGCCCGAATAAGAAGATTAAGAGGGTTTTGATGGTGGAGTATTGCAAGACTGGTTAGTAGCAGAAAAATCTTTAAAAAAATTTGTAATTTTTTGATGGTGGTGGTGGTGGTGAAGATGCGGATCGTGTTAACTTATTATGGGGGTGGAAATAGAGATTAGCA
The DNA here is from genome assembly GCA_012184315.1 of Arthrobotrys entomopaga. NCBI lineage: Eukaryota > Fungi > Ascomycota > Orbiliomycetes > Orbiliales > Orbiliaceae > Arthrobotrys > Arthrobotrys entomopaga. Next base: position 39,029 of record LDDX01000141.1, read on the forward strand.
AAGGCGGTAGGCGGTTTATCAAAATGGACGCAGAAGCGAAGGAGTGTAGCGATATGGCTGCTATAGAAGAGCTGTGCAAAATGAGCCGGAAGGATGATTCTGTTCTTCGAGTCTTGTAAGTCCAATGCCCCCTTTACTTAGTATACATCTCATCTAATTGATTGTTTTTTAAAACTAATGTTTGCTCGATTATATATAATGGCAGTCATGTTCAAAACTTCCCGGAAGCCATCGGATTCTTTGTCTCGAAATATAACATGCACGATAGGAAAAACGTCGAAGGATGGGATGATTTCAAAGAGTGGGCTTACCGTTTCCGTCCCACCCGACGAGCGGGAAAGGCGGTACCCATGGCAAAAACGTTCAAGAAGCGTCAAATGCCCGGTTTGGCAAAGGTGGCTTGGGGGATGGATTGTTTGAAAGTTATGAGAGTGGGATACAGGCCGGATGATAAAGAGGAGAGACATCCCGATACCAAGATTGCAGAGTTGAAGGGGTTTCTGGACGAAGAGGATGGGGATGACGACGGGGGAGTGTTTAGACCTGAGGATCCGTGGGCCGAAGAGGAAGGCGAAGAGAGGTCTCCCTCACCGCATTGGGCTGACACGGACCCTAATAACCCTCGATGTAAGCTTTTCCCCAAATATTTCGTGAGAGCGTCGAAATACATGCAGTGATGCTGATGTTTAAGATGACGAATACTATAGTGGCGCATCATACGCATGATGTTTATTCCCAACGATTGTCGGTTTACTTGCAATGGGTCACAAGTGATACATCCGACCCCGGACCGATCCCATCAGACGATACTAAACGCAAACCTTTAGACATGTTTGACAACGGCTCTACTATTATCGTATTCGATAACTCGGAATCTCTATCTATTGAAGACACTATCGTCCCCGGACATGGTGAAATCGAAAGAATCTGGCGCGGGCCGGGAACAAGCTACTACGAGATCATCACGGACGAAGACGGTCAAGATACGATCGGTGGCTCGAGCCATGGTAAATTCGCACGAGATTTCATCCAAAGAATCGTGGAAACGGTCTATAACAGCGTGGCGGACTGTTGGGAAGCCGTGCTGGATGTCGCTTGGGACCATGAATCGATTCTCCAAGATAGTATATTCGAGCATCCGGCGGATGAGACGAGGGCGCCAGAACTGTTTAAGAATTCAGAAACTTGGCTTAAATTCTCCAAGCTCATGTCGTACCATTTGGAGTGTATCGGAGATGTACAAGAGTATGTCGGTGATTTTAGAGACGAAGATGAATCGAACGATTCCGATACAGCGACATTTACATGGCTGAGAAGCGTGGAACAAACATTTTATAGATGTAAGTGCCCCACGTAGCCGGACTTATGAAATGATAGGCGATACTGAAAATGCTCGTAACAGTGAATAGATATATTGAAGATGATTTGATACTACAGACCGACAAACTGACCGATCTGATGTACAAAACCGTTGGCATCCGAGATTCACAGGACTCACTTCGCTTGGGGACGAGTATGTGGCGATTATCTTGGGTCACCTTTGTTTTTCTACCGCTCTCATTCATCACTAGCTTTTTTGGTATGAATGTGGACCTTTTCTCGGAAAATCCATCAATCAAATGGTATTTTATCTCTGCTACACCATTCGTGAGTAACCCCCCCCTAGATTTGCTATAGGATCATTGGCATGGGGCGTAAACCTGGCTAATTAATATAATTCGATGACAAGATGATCATCGTCCTGATCTCTGTATTTGTCCTGAAATGGTTCATCGACCGCCACCGACGTCCAATCTACGAACGAGGAATCTACGAACGTCTCTTTGCTGAACTCCAACAGACAAACGCCGATTTATGGTCCTCCAACGGTCCTCGAGAGATCAAACCGGTTGGACTGATCTCCCGTTTGAAATGGTACATTATATACAAATTCACCAAGGGCAAATCGGGCTTCAAGGGTACCAGCTTGGAATACGAGTCCATGTGGACGAACATAAAACAGTATCTGATCAGGAAATGGACGCCGGATATCATCTATAGACCGCAGGAGAGCGGTTGGATGTTGGATAAAGAGACCGGGAACGTGATGAGAGGGAGGAGAAATAGTTTACAGCGAGTGGAAGGGGGGAATGGAACTATGAGGGTACCGTTCGGCTCTTCTATGACGGGAACCGGCGTGAGGAGGCACGGTATGAGAGCGGAGCAACATCACGGATACTCGCATACTACACCGAGTTCGTCGACTCCTAGTTTGAGAAGCATGGCGAGTCGGGCCACGCGTACCCAGGCGTCATCTACGGCCAAGTCGCAGCCGATTATTTCTCACGAGTCCGATCCTCGTCAGGGAGCTTCGGGACCGCAAGTATCTGTTGAACGACCATCGACTTCACGTTCAGAGAAGAACTGAGATTTTATAAGGGTTGGATATATATCTGTTATCGAAATCCATCGTCCAGAATTACATCGATATGATATCAACCTTAGATTTACAGATTGAACGACTTTTGTTGCATTTAGAATTGCGTTGTGCGATCAGCTAATTAGCTGGTCGCGTTGTGGGCGATCTGCATCCTATTTGCGACATCAAAACCTTTATCGATATCGGTACCGACACACTAATCCCCAAATTGCAAAGCATATTCAAATATCATCGGCAATTAATTTGGCAAAGACAATATTATAATTACGGCTTAAGGTACCCCACGTCAGACATTCGACTCGCGGCGTGGATCTCATCTATAGTATAGGTAATAAGCTGAAAAAAAAAAATGTAATATATAGTCAATCCCGCCATCAGTCTCGCAGTTTTCCGATCCTCCAAAAAATCGCGCAATTAACGGTTACGTTGGGAGTTTTTTTGTCTCGTCAACAATGCCCGTTTATGCACCTAGGATTCGGAAAGACCGTCGTACCAACAATTGAAGTGCAATTAAGTGTCGCGGGGTTTTTTTGGCATATTAAATGTGGAAAAAAAGATGCAGGGGAAGTACCAAAAACCCCCAACGTGGTCCTAGCTGCGTGGGATGATTCGACGAACGTTTTCTGTCTTTCTTTCTTTTTTTTTTTATCATGTTGCAAGTTGATTACTGTATTTTGGTTTATATTTTACATGACAGTTGCATTTTTGCGTATGAGCGCGCATTATATTGTAGTTTTTTCTGACCTGATTTTTTTTTTTTTTTTTTTTTTGGGGCATATTTTTTTTTTTTAAATTTTTTTTTTNCATATTTTTTTTGTTTAAATTTGTTTTAACTTTTCGGAGTGACAGCTTCCAGCATTTAAGAAGCGGGATTGAGCGGTTGACTTTGGTATTCTTAATTCCTTTTTTTCAAATCTAATGATAGATATGGAGCTGTATACGCACAGAGTAGAAGGGATTGTATGTATGTTTAAAATATAGATCTTTCCGGTTTGGAATTTTAAATTTTGCACTCTGTTTGTTATAATTATTTGCGATTTTTGGCGGCAAGCTGCAGGAATCTATTCGGGCGGATGTCAACTAGGTACCTCGCGACGGGGCTCTGCATAATATTGGGTAGAGATAGATGAGTAGCCTCGATACCAAATATATATACGTGAGGCTAGACCTGCATGCAAAGAAACGCATGGATTGCTCGGTTCTTTCGTCCACACTAGTGCTAGCTTGTCCTAGTAATAATTGAAGATTGGTTTTCCTTTTGACATGATGTAATTGATGATACACTATCTCGCTCATCTGACAGAAAATCTAATTTCGATTGTTTCAAACATTAATGCATTCCAATCTGAATATGAGGTGTCGATTGCATCGATTATTCCTTCGTTTTCACAACTTCAACTTATATTGGTCTCGTTATAGCTGGTCTTTGCCTTATATATATATAGCTTATCTCTTTCGCAGAACCTTAAATAGGCATCATAGACGCGATGCATGGGCGACAGCGGGCTTTGTCATAAGATGGATTACATACTTGGACTGGGAAGAGGAGAAGCTAATAGTACAATCGTGATCATTCCATGCATAATTATAAAACTAGACTCGCGTTAAAGTCAAGGATAAGATGCTTGTTCCGTAGATTTCTTTCGACGAATTTTCGTCTGGTATGCAGAATACAAACTATATCCCAGAGTCAATATCTCCCCTATAACAGCCAGTAACTGACCCGGGTCCAGGAACCCCCGGAGCCTCCGGGATGAATTTAAATCCCCAGCTGACGAAATGGCACACGATCCAGAGAAAATCCATCGTCGAAAACCATATCACTCTCAGTATACTAGTATCAATAATCCAAACAGAAAGAAGCCTGAGCCTATCGCAATGTTGAGAGCTACACCGACCCCTCGAGATCTCAGGCGTATAACGAGAATAACGGCTTGGAAGCTCAGGGAACAGAGAAGGAATATGCCTGAAACGACCGTGAAATTTAAGATGGTTACAAGCAACAACGTCTCCGAAAACGAAGACCGTGCCATGTTGTCTCGTAAACCAGAAGCTCCAAGCACGAAGGTGCCATGTGATCGCTGGTCGCTACAACTACGTCTTTAATCGAGCTTGTTTTTCTGGCTTATAGGATCAATTTCTTTAGAGCATCGGAGATGTTGAGTTCTGTTAAATGAGAGGGGATCGGGATATGGTTGTGTACGTCTTTCAGTTCGACTAAAGCCTTGGTGCATACGGAGACAAATAACAAGATAACGGCGGTCTGATACTCGCGTATAAAAGGTGCCCTATCCGGGGATAGATAGGAACTAGCAATCCATAAAGCGGAAGCGAACCAGAATAAAACCCATATCGTTATATGAGAAGATACTTGGTAGTGAGCTATTGCCGTGACTAATGGTCCCAATTGAGATTGTTCAACTTGATTGCGGGAGCGCAAGATGGCGTCGCAAAAGTAGATTGAATTGTAAAAGCCCAGCGCGAGTAGATTAATGTTGAGGAATAATCCCGAACCCCTAGGCAGGCTGAAGAAATATTGCAGACCCGGACCTCCTCTTTTCGTTGTTTCTCTCCAAGGAACCGGCGAGAGAACTGGTGAGAGGTTGTCATTGGCGGTTCTCGAAATCTTTGGTTGATTGGACGTGAACCATGATAATAGATCCGTGTAGAATGCTAGCACTGTCAAGGCGTAGCACAACGTAATATCAGGGCCGTAGAAGCTAGATATCGTGGAGATACCGAGAATGCCTAGTGTTTCTTCCATCTAGAAGTCCTGAAAGAGAATATGCTGAGTATATTATTTGCTGCCTTTCATCTTTGAGGCTCAAGTCCTTCGCGTTCGTAGCTTTTGTTAATATATCGATGTGATATGAGTCTTTATAACCACAATAGCAGTCGAATGACCTCAATCATGTACCGCGTGGTCTCCTTCAAAAACTAGCTCGCGCTTTGGGTTGCTGCGGTTTCAAAAATGAAAAATGCAACAATTGCTCGGTTCCATCCATGATGAGGCTGAAATCACACCTCGCGGCTTCGCTAATAGAAGTGCGGGTAGGTGAGACTTATGGTGTTGAAACAAGTTGACTTGTCCATTCAAATGTAAATCTGATCATATGCGAAAACATGGCTTTGGGTGGACGCCTGGTGTTCGAGACGCGCCGATGCGATGCAAAAGCGAAAGGATCCTAGGATGCTCCTACAATTAACATATTTTTCGGCAGAATTAATCGTCCTTGCAATTGCAATATGTCCACGTCCAGTCTTGAGCTTCGTACCCAGGCGGCCGGTTTGTCTGCGGCCAAGGGTCGAGCGCGCGGCCGGAACTAAGCCCAAGAGCCTCTAGCTCTTCCGTTTCGCACTCAAAAAAGCCCTCAGATTTCGGTCTGTAACATGTGCTGGTTAGTAAGGTAACTATGCCGGGGTGGGTACGGTGAGGGGCTGTTTGTAGTGCATGCCCATGCTCATGTTCCCCTCCATGCTAATGCAATATTTATCGCTCACCGATAAAAAAAAAAGGTGAAAAAAAAGAGTGAAAAAACTCCGAAGTGGAATCCGGATTGGCCTGGTGGATTAAAGTTTCCTGGCCGTGGGGTTTTTATATTTAAACGATGGTAGTTCTCCCGCGGTGATCTCAGGCCGATAATTTTGGGCTCAAAACCAGCCATTAAAAAAAATACATATAAGCACGTACTTGAGCGTATAATTTACATTTCCCCCCCGCCGAATTGACTGGCTAATATCGTCGGCGTCTCTCCGTTCGCTGCAAAAATACCAGCCAGCAAGTGGAGCTCGTCGATAGAAGCTTACATTCCGTCTTTTCATTCCGCCTTTCTCTTAAGCTCTTAACTTTACCTCTCACTACTTAACTAGTTAGCCACTACACTGCGTCCACGTCTGTCGTCATAGCTGTTTCCCTCGTTTAACGTTTGCACCACACTCGCCAACACGCCTCCGAAAACGCTCTCTTTCCAGAAACGAGCTTTGATATCCGGCCTATCGACTCCCTCGAAGTCCGAAGCCTAAGCTTAAATAAAGTTATCCGCCGAGCTTATTTGGAGTTTCAATTTTTCAAAAGTTTCGATAATAACTCCCCGGCCGGCTGTCATACAGTCTATCCAACATGACCTCGGACGAATCACAGCAGAAGGTCCAGGTGCAAGGCTCTGGATCTCATCCTATCGACATCATGGTTGGTGTTGACGGTACGGACCCGTCAAAGGCGCCGGAGAAGCTGGGACTTTCGGGCACGGTCATTGTTGCTACGGCTGTTATGCCGTACAAGTTGTCCTTTGGTAAAGGCGAATGGGTGAGCTATATCTATCTTTGAACCATCCATCTCTTGGACAATGCTGTTTATATAAACGTTGGAGGCTAATAGAACATTTGGGTTTGTAATAAATAGGAAATAAGCCCTAAAAGAGGCAACTCTGCCCTTACTTCCTCCTTCAGTTATCTCGTATCCGGTACTTCCTGGGACACCGTCATAGTAGGATGGCCTGGTGAAGTTACCCCCTCAGTCGGCAACCGAAACGTCGAGAAGGAACACCAAGCGGCTGGCGGGGAGGCTGCCGCTGCTCCTATCCAATCTGTTACTGCGGATAATTACCAGCAGCACTCCGCACAGTTGGAGCAGGACGTGGTGATTTCCAAGCAAGATCGATTGAATCTTGAAGAAAAGTTGTCGAATTCCGGTGACGCTCTTGGCAGTCGGGTTGTGCCTGTTTGGATTGTTGGTGATCAAGACGGGGACGTGAAAAATGGAGATGTCACCCTGAAAGATCAAAATAGATGGTTGGATTATGCGCAAAGAGGTATGAATACATATCTTTACACAGATGAAGTCAATTAGCTGATTAAATAACCAGAGATATGGCCGACTTTCCACTACCTTCTCAGAGAGCCCACCGATGGAAGAGATGAAAGAACTTGGTGGGCGGACTACATCAAGTTCAATATGGCATTCGCAGAAAAAATTGCAGAGGTCTACAAACCAGGGGATATTGTTTGGATTCACGACTACCAATTGCTCTTGGTCCCGAGCATGCTCCGTCAAAAGCTCTCCAGCGCATATATTTCGTTCTTCTTACATTGCCCGTTCCCAAGCTCAGAGTTCTTCCGATGCATGACCAGTAAGTTGGTCTTTGACTTGACTCAAAAATGCTGTGATGCTGACTGAATGTGCTCAGAGAGAAAGGAACTTCTGGCAGGAGTTCTTGGTGCGAACCAAATCGGATTCCAGTCCTACGCCTATGCGAAACACTTCATCTCCTCGTGTACCCGAGTTTTGGGATTCGAATCTTCGGGCAACGGCGTGGATGCTTACGGGGCACACGTTGCTGTGGACGTCTTCCCAATCGGAATAGACGCCGCCAAGGTCGACGCAGATTCCCATAACAAGAATATTGATGAGAAAATGCAAGCTATCCGCGAACTTGCTGCGGGAAAGAAGATCATTGTCGGTCGTGATAGACTGGACTCCGTCAGAGGAGTTGTACAAAAGCTGCGAGCGTTCGAAATGTTCCTGGAAATCTTCCCTGCTTGGAGAGACAAGGTGATCCTGATACAGGTCACATCTCCTAGTGTGTCTGAAGGTCCCAAAGTTGAGCACCAAGTCGCCGAGCTGGTGGCACATATCAACGGAACATACGGATCCATTCACTTCTCACCCGTCCAGCATTTCCCCCAATACCTCAGTCAGGACGAGTATTATGCTCTTTTGAGAGTAGCGGATCTGGGCCTCATTACATCCGTCAGAGATGGCATGAACACCACATCTCTCGAGTACGTCGTCTGCCAGAAGGAGACCTACGGCCCTGTCATCCTCTCCGAGTTCACCGGAACCGCAGGGAGTCTCTGCGACGCCTTCCAAGTTAACCCATGGGATTACCGTGGTGTGGCGGAGGCGATTAACACCTGTCTCTCATTACCCGCAGACAAGAAGCAAGAACTCCATTCAAAACTATACCAGCACGTTACCACAAACAATGTCCAAAACTGGACCAACAACTTTTTGAAGGGGCTTCTTACCAATCTCGCCAGCCACGATCAGAGCCAGGCGACCCCGGTTCTCGATAAACAGATGGTCCTCAATCAGTATAAGAAAGCCACCCGCCGACTCTTTATGTTTGATTATGACGGCACCCTCACACCGATTGTCAAAGACCCCCAGGCTGCTATTCCTACGGATAAAATCATTCGAACGATCAAGAAACTCGCCTCCGATCCCCAGAATAACGTCTGGATCGTATCCGGTCGCGATCAAAGTTTCTTGGAACAATGGATGGGGGATATCGCTGAATTAGGTTTCAGCGCCGAACACGGCAGCTTTGTTCGAAGACCGAGAAGCTCGGAATGGGTTAATCTCACCGAAACGTTTGATATGAGCTGGCAAAAGGACGTTTTGGACATTTTCCAATACTACACCGAACGTACTCAAGGTATAATCGATATCCATCACACCCTTAAAATATTATCAAGCGGAACCAAATGCTGATATAATAATATAGGTTCATTCATCGAACGCAAACAATGCGCGGTAACATGGCACTACCGCCGCGCGGACCCAGATTACGGCGCCTTTCAAGCGCGCGAATGCCAAGCTCATCTCGAGAACACGGTGATGCAAAATTACGAGGTCGAGGTGATGACGGGTAAGGCGAATCTGGAGGTCAGACCGACGTTTGTTAATAAGGGTGAGATTGCGAAGAAGCTGGTTGCGGAGTATCCTGATGATGCCAAGCCGGATTTCATCTTGTGTTTGGGTGATGATACTACTGATGAAGGTATGTGTATATATATATATATATATATATATATATATATGCGCACTCCCTATATTATATCTACTGGGTACGGTAGCTGACGATGGTGTTTAGATATGTTCCGCGCCCTCCGTCGCTCAACGCTCCCCACCGATCATGTCTTCGCTGTTACTATTGGCGCGAGCACAAAGATGACGCTGGCGAGCTGGCATTTGCAGGAACCCGCTGATGTGATCGATACTGTTGGGTTATTGGTCGGAACGGCGGATAGCGAGGGGGCTAAACCCGAAGGTGCCGGTGCGCCTGTTGAGACGAAGCAAGAAGAATCAGCGCAGGAGTAAGGTTAAAACTTGAATGTATATGACGTTTGCTTGTTTGGAAAATTAGGGTTAGCTAGCCAGTGTAGCGAGTATGAGTAGGCCGCTTGTGGTTTTTATACGTACGTTACGCTCTTTTTGGTACGTTCGTTGTATTTTAGTTTTGAGCGTCGATTGGCCGGCTGTTGGTTTTTTTTTTGATATTAGTGAGGGTGGGTAAGAGGTGGTATATTTGATATGCTGTGCGCACTAGCTTCAAAAATTCAGTAACTTCTGCTGGTCTATTCACGAATAATCAAAGTTCTTGACTAAGAAAAAACGTAATTGAACACTTGAAATTTCTTAGGATATCTTATCATTTATTAACAATTGCGTTTCGATATCACAAGCTTGTTTTTTTTATTCTAATTTCTATGCTCTGCTTTATCTAGCTATATGCTATTACCATGTCCTGATTTAATTACTTGTTCCGATATATATATGTATATATATTTACTGAGCCAGATTCCCCTTCAATGACTACATTTCAAACGTATAATTTACAATCTACGCCAACATCAAATCGAAAACCCCCATCACCATCGATTCTAGGGCTACGGATCACAGTCGTAGCGAGATTGTTTCTTATTCCACGTAAGAAAACATCGTACCCTTTCTGCAATACTAGGGCTGTACCCGACTGCCTTTTGATCCTCTTTCGGCCATTGAGATGGAGTAATACCATTGGTAATTATCGGCGGACCGCCTTCCACCCTGACAACGGAAAGACTCTTGAGTTGCGCGACGGCGTCTTTGATGGCGCTTTTTGAACCGAGGTTGCGTGAGAGATATGTTGCCAGCATTCCGGATACTGTCGCCGCAGCTATTATATTAATACATGATACATGTACTAATCGTTAGCATCCTTCCTTCTAGCCGTCAAAATATTTTTGTATACCATTAATATTTGGAATAGGGGTTTTTTTTTTATTTACCAATAGAAGTTGAGCCATCTCGTTCGGGTAAGTAATAATCAGCCAAGTATTCTGTCAGAGAGCGTTCCCGACTGGGATCCTTCCTAGGGTCGAATGGCTGGATGAATGTGATATTATCGGACGGAGCCCAGACAAAGTTTGTAAAGCTGGCGTCGAATTGTCCTGTGTTTTGGAAATCCATGCCGACTGCTCCTACTGTTATGAAATTCTTCATGTTTTTACCTATCACTTGCGGGACGGTGTCGATTGGTTTACCCTTTTTTTTTAAAAAAAAAAAACAAAATAATTGTTATTATAATCTTAGCATAGGAAGTTTTTCACGAACTGAACCCAAGATAGAGTCAACTTCATGGTAGATATATATATATCCCAATGTCATGGTTTATGGGTTATATATATAGCTAATGGGGCAACGAACCTTTCCTTCATTTCCCGCAGCCGTTACCATTACAACATTAGGCAGCTCAGACAACCGCGTTATGATATCTTTGTAAGCGTAGTACAGAAATCCTTCAGAACCAGTTCGATCGAGTGGTAACGAAAATGCCATGTTTATAACACATGGAGAGTTGGAATTCACCGCTTTGATGTGGTCATACACTTTGAGTAAAGCGCTCAGTGTGACACCGAGAGGTGCTCCCTTCGTTCCATCTAAGAATGGGAGAAAAACAATACGAGCATCCGGAGCTATTCCGGTTCTTTGGCCTGCTATTTTAGCTGCGATGACGCTTCCGTGGTAATTTAGGGTTTCATAAATCTCGTAGTTATCCCTGCCCGGAGGGAAGCTCCAGATATCGATCCAGTCCTGGAGATTTATGTTTTCAAGTTCCTATAGTTTTTATATATAGTTAGTGAAAACTTTTCAAAACTGAATTCTAGAGTTCTAAATACTCTAGACTGACGTAGTTTTTTTCTTTTTTTGGTCTAGGAGTTAGGGACATATAGGGGGAATGAAAATGCACAATTGCAATTATTTTGGGAAGCATCGTTACGTTTTTACAACGTATATTCTCATAAATATTTTGTGCAGACATACTCCTACGCTATATATATATATATATATATATATATATATATAATAGCTCTATATCTGGGAGCATACCATGCCATGCTTAAATACATACCGGGTGAGTGAGATCAAACGCGGAGTCTATGATGTACACGACGGTTGATCTACCTAGAGCGTTCTGATATCGGTAATAGGAACTAGTCACCGGTTCTTTGACCAGGTCGTTCTGCTTTGGCCATGATAAAACCGATAATTCTGATAAAGCCGGTCGAATTACTTCGATTTGGTTTTTGGATTGCCCCAATTGCAGGTTTTGTCGGTGTCGTGGGGTTGAGGCCGTCAAGAGACCTTGTGGGATAGGTCTCTCGAATTCTTTATAGTCCGGAAAGGAATCTGGTGGGAAATCATACCATCGTTTGCCATTTATTTCTTCGAGTCCGTGGAGACTCTGAGGAGTGAATCCTAAACAGCTAGAAAACTTTTTTTGTCAAATGAATTTTAGCAAGTCGGAATAATTTAGCCATTTTAAATACTTTCTTACGGCTGGCTGTCGAAAACAAAAACCAAGAGATATAAAGATGCCTGGGTTAGATTGGGCGCTTATATAAATGTCAGACTTACCACGTTAGTAACGGAGTTTTTCTTCGAATATTGCTCTATATCGTCCCTAACTCCCAATGCTCTTCTATAAACCCCAAGGTTCAAATAATAAGCGTAAACCCCGAGAGTTTTGCTTTCTAATCTGTAAACACTATATTTTTTGGGAGCTTGGAGCATGTGTGATAAACTCGATTTAGGCGAAATAAATGCTAAATCGAAGTGTTCAAGTTTATCATAAGACCGTCGGCTCCCCGGCTTGACGATGCATATCACGTCATGAACACCATTTATTCCATTGCTCAATGTGCCGACCTTTCCCGGTGTGGGTTCGTCGCCTTTGGAGGCGGATACTTCTTCAAGTTGTGAGATGAAAAATACTAATGGTAATATGATATTGGCAATGATTGCTCTAGTGCCAGGCCGTGAGAGCGCTTTGAAAAAAAACATTGGTACGTTCTAAAGGCCCCGAAGGTTTCTTGATGTTGGCACGAATAAATGTTAGGTAGAGATAATAATTAGTCTCACCTCATGGCACTGGCTGGCCTTGGATGATTAATCGTAATTGCCATCAGAAAAAAATTCGAACAACGTTAAGCTATCTCACAAGCTAGATCTTGTATGCACGTATGAGCCCTTTCTCTCTATCAACATAACATACCTAACACAGAGTTGCAGTATTTCGGCACAGGCCCTGTGTCTACCCAAGGCTTGGTCTCGTATCCAGACGTCACATAGCCTCCAGTTTTTAGTCTTGTAACATTTACAAGGAACTTCAAAAAAAAAAAGAAAGAAAGAAAGAAAGAAAGAAACTGAAGAAGAAAAAAAAAAGAAGATGAAACCTCGACTTTGGCTTGCTGGCCAGGGGGGACTCAAGAATCTTGACCCTCGTACGGTGCATGAATTCCATGGGCTTTTCTGCAGCCTTTTTTTGAGGTTGAACCAGTACCACGGGTTGAGTATCTTATACCAGGCGAATACGAATGATTTTCTCAACAATCGTGGATTGCAACCACCAAATAAAATATGTCAATTGAAGAATATGGTATACTATATTCATGAAATTCTTCGGAGCTGCAGAGTTTAGGGATATGGTGTTAGTCATGGTATATAAAGGTGCGGCGTAATGTTGCAAGCAACATGCAGTAACAGGCTAAACCCAATTGCAACCTCACAGTTCGCAAGATACAACGTTTTTGTTGATGATGCGCCCCAGACCATTTCCGTATGAGAGCTGTGTATACGGCAAATGGAACGTGCTTCTCGGTTGAGTTTGCCTTTATAACAACCTCCCTTTCGAACCTGTTCGATGGCGTAAATTTATGGTGATCTCAGGCATATCGGTAGTGCAATGCAAAAAATAGAATATCATAATTTATCCCAATCTGGTAAACGGCCCCTCAATCGGAAATATGTATTATCATTATCATATCTAAAACTAAACACCCCAAACTCCGCTAATATTACAATATTACAATATACGTGTACACCCCATCATCCACAAATCTACAAATTAGTTCCATACCTCTTCCCCCCCTTCCCCCACCTCTTCTGCTTCAAAATCTTAGGCCCTTCCAATCCGAAACAGTTAGCATAGTAAGTAACAGTGGATGCCCAATCTGTGAAAAAAGCCACAATCCCAACCTTCTTCACCAACACGTCCAGAATCTCATACAACTGTCCATCGTACGACACCACATCCGCAGTACTAGTATAATAATAATCCTGGTTCGCCTTGACTTTCCCCAACGGTCCTGATCTCTCGAAAGACCACGGGATGAGGATGAAGCCGAGTTTCTTCGCGGCGATGGCGTATTCTGAGGGTATGATCTTTTTGGAGTATTTGTCAACGGTGAGGAGGTAGTTGAAGGGCGGGGAGAGGACGTTGACGCCCCTTTTGCGAACGGAGGGGAGACGTGCGATGGCGACGGTGAGGTTCCCTGGTGGATCGGCGCTTTGGTCTAGGAAGACGGCTTGTTTACCAAAAGTTGTGGGGTATTCTTTTATCCATTGGTAGACGTCGTTAGGGAGGTAGGATTGTGGCCATACACGGGCTGGGTCGATACCTTTCTTTATGAAGGTTTCGATCATGTCCCGTGCGAATTGAGCCTGCGTGTAGGGTCCTTTCGTGGAGGGAAAGGGCATGGGGACTTGCGAGGGCGGGGTTTTGCATTCCGGTGTGAACTTGCGGTTTCCGGGGAAGGAGTCGACGAGGTCAATGTAGGATTCTAGGGTTTGGAGCTTTGCGCAGGTTTCGTAGAGTTGGGTGCGGAATGTGGGAGGAGAGCCTTGATATTCCAGCGGGGTGGTGCCTTTGTCGTTCGAGGCGTCCATTTTGGAGCAGAGGGACTCGTACTCTTTCAAGGTGAGGTCGCTCGTGCAGCAGAGGGCGTTCGCGGCGGTGTTTCCTTTGACCGGTGTGAACGGGACTGTGCACTTCTTGGCGAGTTCGGGACGGAGGAGGATGTCGGTTGTAGTGTGCAGATCGCAGTGGCTGTGACGGCAGACGAGGCCGCGGTCCTTGGTGAAGGCGACGTCGCATTCGAGGATTCCTGCACCCATTCTGGCGCCTGCGATGGCGTTTTCGACGGATTCCTCTGGGAATTGAAGGGTCGCGCCGCCGCGGTGGCCGATTGTGAAGTCGGTAATGCGGAATGGGCCGTTTTCGCAGCGCTGGAGACGGGATTTGAGGGAGGAGGCGGTCATGTTGTTGACAATGTAGAACGGACGAGGGTCGAGGGAGACTTTGTAGTCATTGCTGCTCGCCCTAGGCATGATTTCGGCCGGGGCAGCGAATGCGCTGTCTACCATTACGGCGGCCGTGAGAGCCGCCGTCGTGAATGAGTACCGCATTTTATATGTGAATATATGGACGGTATCGATATACGGCCGGAAGGGAGCGGCGAGGTCGGCTCAGTTAACGAGTGAATAGCTATTGCAAAGATTGACGGCACCTCTATCAGAAATACCTCGGATTGATAGCTGATAGATATTTCGATTGTTCACTAGAGCGCAGTGATAGGAGGAAAGAGAACTTTCATGTGTTTCCTCCAGGCGGTATTAGAGCGCATTTATACTTCTCCTCAAAGTAGCCAGTTGCTAAAGATTGGTACATACCAATGCGCTGACTCGAATGTAAATCCTTCCTGGGCAGAGCAGGAGAGTCTTTTGATTCCTCGGATCAGAACCTGGGTATTGAGATTACGAACGCAGGAGACCGATGCCCAGATCCGTGAGGTTGATGTTGAGGATTCCCAGGTTGTAGAGCTCGAGTCGGTGTTTCGCCGTTCCATTTCTTCATAGGCCAACCGATTCACCCGAGTATATCCCAATTCCGGGTTTAGGAATATAGTAGATGTTATAGTGCATGAAGTATATAGGACTGTCGTTCAAAATGGAAGCTTCGCAGGATTGACCTGCCTCAGTCCAGAGGTAGACCATGTTCCAAATCGCGGGTTTGATTGTTATATTGGCATGAACCGGGATCGTGATGGACTTCCTGCCTGATGAATAAAAAATATTCCCCTTGTCTCGCTTTGTCGGTGGTATGGTCCCCACACGTGCTGGGATTTGGTGGACACGATTTAATCGACTGGCATGTGCATTCCACACCTATCGTTTTGAAGCGAGGAATCGTTATCTGCCCGGAATGCATCGGCATTTGTGATGTGAGCGCGCGGAATGGCTTCTGGCGCGAGCGAGGCGCGTCTGGAGACGCATCTGCCTTCCCCACCAAGATGAGATTGTTCGAAATGGGACATCAATATCGAGAATTGAACTGCCTCCTGGTGGGCGTCAAAAGGTTGAGACGACGGGAACAATTGGCGGACAAGACATTGGTTGCCGGCATGCCGTTCAACGTGTCGCTTGTTTCATTATCTTTGTCGTGCAGGTCCCTTGCATGGCCGATGATTACCAGCATTGGCACATTGTTTTGATATTCGCTGTACCGAGATGCAAGCCTTACCTGCCGAACCGGGGTTAAACATTTATGACGTCGGGCGAGAGTAGAAGGTGACTACGATACCTTAAAACTTAATTATACTCACTAATAAAATACATGAATCGTTCCGGAATGATTTTGCAATGGATTGCATCGATATCGCGATTGGACTGATGGAATTTGGAGGTCTGGCTGATTCTTGATATCTTCGCACTTAAAACTTTACGAACTGAACTGGCTTCGCTTAGCCACCGAGCTCGCGAGCTCGATATATCGATATAATATCAGGATAGCTAAAGAACCAATGTCGACGTGATTCTATAGATCTACCTGTGGGTGCCACCATATCACCATGATATCAACCGTCGATTGTACAATTGCAAGAATGAATTATCGGTAATTATCCATGTGCACATGCATCGAATACTATATACTCAAATGCAATTGACTGGTTGATTGATTGCCGCTAAGAAAGGCTGGGTGTCTACCTAGCCGCAGCTTGGATAAATGTACCTCCATCTATGCATGTGTACTCGTATTTGATATATATATATATTTTCACAGACAGGAGTCATATTTATTAAATTGCGACAGTGGGCCAAGATCACAATCTGTATGCATGTATAATATATGCAAAATCACGTTCACCAATCGTTTCGCCCTCGTGCACAGGGTTCAAAAATCCCAATGCGTCAGGTACTCCGTTACACGAACGCGCTATGAGATCCTAGATATCTAGATGCAACGAATACTCGGATATAGCTTCGTATTAAGGCGAGCTAGCGAATATTTGGTTGTAATATTATAAATAAAAGAACTAAAAAACCAAAAAATAACCAGAATCACAAAACCTCCCCAGGCCCAAGCTACATTGTAGCATCCCCAAACTGTTTTCCGACTGGACGGGTATCATACAATTTCATCCATATCGACTTGTCAGCGGCTGCTTCCCGAGGAAAGTAGCCACTAGTCCCATATATAGTGGTAAAAGACATCTTAGGCTGCAAGATGCACCCAAACCCAAAGCTCCCACCTGTCATCCAACCCCAAATCGTCCCACGCATGCTCGACATCAACCTTAATAGTCCCGTATTCACTCCCCTTTCCCACCGTCACAAACCTCTCAGGCACATCCTCTCCTCCCAACGTAACCTGTCTGATCTTGCCGTACCGACTCGGATCCGTATAGTTTGCAAAAATGCCTACATCCACACACACGATCATTAGCTACATAAACCCCACCTCGAAGCCCGTGATATATATATATGGATTGATATAGAAATGTAGAACTTACCAAGAACACCCAGCGCCTTGAGCTCCACACCGACCTTAACGGTAGAGCCATTGCCAGCAATCTTGACATCAACAACCCCGGCCGCACCTGAAATCTGCTCCAACAATCCAAATACAGCAACGCCAACCTCGCCCCTCCCGCCGTCAACGTTAACCGGCACGATGGGACAAACCGTCGAAACATCCCATCCTCCCTTCTGAATGGTCGTCTTGATATAACTCTTCTCTCCTACCAATTTCGCAGTCCCGCTACTGTGTGAGTAAACCGCATACTCCCTCTCCCTCCTCTCACCCGCATCCACCCCGTCCGATGAAAAAGCAGAAGGACCGACGAGATCTTTAATAGCAACCATATCCGTCCTCTCCCTACCACCGTCCAAGTCAAACGTTCCGATGAGTTTCATCTTATACCCGTTACCTCCAGCCTCGCTCACAATCTTAACATTCTTACTCTCCCCGAACCCCCTAAAGTATTGCATACTCTTCGCTCCAGCAGTAGGTCTCAAAACCACCGCCTTCTCCCCGTTCCTCCCCCTAGCCGTAATTTTCCTCACAACGCTCAAATCGTGCCGTCCCACGTCGTCGGTGATGTAAACTGGTCCTCCGGAGATTGCCCTCGCTGCGGCATGATAAGAACCAAATTCGTGCTTGGTCTGAAACATGTCCCAATCCGCGGTTACGTTCAACCGGGAGGTGAATATTGAATTGTGCGCGTTGCAGAAGATGTGCCACGGATGGCTGTCCGGTGAATGCGGGAAGAAATCATCCGAGTTGCGGAATGTGAAGCGTGGGAGGGTGGGGAGGAGGTGGTTTGTAAAGATCACTTGCGGGAGCATGGACATGCATGAAATCGCACGCGTGCCAAAGTATTTCGAGGCCGCGGTGCGCCATGCTGCTAGGTATGCGGGGAACAATTCACCCTTATCCGGTGATGGGAGCTTTTCATCCAAAAGACATTGAGTATCCGCTTTTACCGCTGTGATACCTTGTTGTGACAGGAATCTTCAAATCAAAAATGTTAGCATGTGCCCTCGATATATGAATATGTGTATATATGGAAGTGAGAGGTATGTACCTGTAAAAATCATCATAAAACCTCCCGATATCCTCCTTATCAACCACATAAATACTTCCATTTCCCACACTCCTCAACTTGTAATTCTCTGCGATCCACCCGGTGGGACTGATACCGTTCCAGTATCCCAATATCCCATGCCAAACAGCCACATGCTTGACCCCCCTATTCCGCTTGATATCCGCCACCAACCCCTTCAACCCCCTCGGGAAATAACGTCGGTCAGCTTCAAATTCAGTCATCTTGAACCCCCAATCCCGGTTATCATTATTCAACGACTGCCAGTTATCATCTATGATCACCGTCTCGGGGTATATCCCACTATCGTATAAATCATTCACCGCGTCGACGATTCGTTTATGCGTGAGATCTCGACCGAGTGAGTTCCAAGTACAATATTTCAACGAATCGGTCCACGGGTCTTCTACCACACTTGTGGTCTCGGCTTCCATCCCCCCGACGATACGTTTAACCCAATACATCGCCTCCTCGACCGCTTCCTCCGCATCCCTAGCTACAACGACTACAACCTGTCCGTCTACCTCCTTTCTTCCATCGTTTCTACCCACCGCTACGACATGGCCCTTATCGTCGCCTTTGATGTATACCGTGCGGCTAGAGGAGCTGATGGGGAGAAAGACGACAACATCGCCGGTATAGGTTTGGAAGGCGGCGAGTACGCTTTCACGAGGCGGGTGGAAGCCTTCGTAGCGTCCGATACCCCGGTGTTCGGAATGGTGGGGTTGGATCCACGCCGTGCCGTGTTTGATGGTGGCAAAGTAGGATATGATTGCGTCGTTGATGGGTGAGGCGAGGATTGCTTCGGCGTAGCCAGGGGAGGGGGAGAGGCCGCCGCGGGGGATACCGAAGGTGTAGACCCAGGTTTTTGGATCTCTCGGACCGCTAGCAATCGTGGGATCTTTGGTGAGGGAGCGGTAGGAGACGGTTTGGTGGAGTGGTGGGGTAAAGTAGGTGTTTAGGTCTATGTTTGCTTGTTGGAGTGTATCGTTTGAACGGAATATTATAACACCGTCTGAAGTTTCTAGGTCAGAATTGGCCCAGTTTTGGGACCTGCGATTGGGATCTGAGGAGGAAGGGTCCGGGTAGGTGTAGTTTACGGTAAAGTATGTTGGAGAGCGCGGATTTGGGGCCTTGAGTTCCGCTTTGAAGTATAAAGTTGGATTGGAGGTTACCGAGAACTATAAGAAACGACCGTTAGCAAACAATAGAACTAGCTAGGTTGGAGTATATAAAATATATGACGATCTTGAACTTACAACGTCAACATCAGCAGCATCCACAGCCACCATTTCCTCCTCCCTCCAGTGTCCGTGGCCTCCGTTATCATGCCAAACCCTACAGATCACATCTCCGCTTCCTCCGAGCGATTGGAACTCGGAGGGGGTGAGATCCATGCATACGATCACCTCTACCTGCACCACCCTTCACATTAGTATATGTTAAAGCAGTAGATTTATGTGTTGAGTATGTGGTATTTCCGAAAAGGAACAGGTACGTACCTCATCGCCATCGATGACGGTAGTGGCCGCGAGGGGAGGATAAGTTGTCAACTTCATATTCAATATCGCCGTTCAAGAAAAAAAAATTGGTAAAGTCTCTAGCGACAGCAACAAGATTCTTGGGTCGCAGATATATCTATTTATCTCTATAGATGTCCAGGTGTCACATCCGGCAGCCGGTCGACTGGCTAGTTTAATGCACCGTATGCGTTGTTTGATGTCGCGCAGGGAGTTTCGACGTCGTGTTCAAAGCTCGGCCAATAGTACCACCTAGCTCGTATGCAAAAGACTGTGAATGGTATATATTGAGAATCCCCCGTTTTGAAAGAGTTTGGATGTTATTTAGTTTGAGAAATCTATCTATCGGGAGTTGGAACCTGCGCTGCGATTTGGATTCTAAGCTGTCCTCCAGCCCCCGGAATATATATGCACGGCCCCGTTCGTTTTCCCCGCGGTTTTGAATTATCGAATCGGATCAGCTGCTGGCTGCCACGAGATCTTCTGCCACCCTCCCTGCGCGCGAACGTGCCTGGATGCCGCCCACACTTTAACACTAGCCGAACTTAGCCTCGATGCCAGGCGCTGGGCTACTTAAGCACGGAAATCTACATTGTTAATATGATATGATATACCACCAAAATAAAATCCCATGTTTTGTTATTGAGCATATAAGTAGATATACACTATGTAAATTATAGAACAAAGTTGTACCATGGCGGATATGACTTAGTTGTCTTCACTTGCCCAGCCTGAACACTCTCGAGATAGTCCCCCGGCCGCGACCCGCCTCCGCCTAATCGTCATCGTCCTCCTGTGAAGTATAATCCTCAATATCATCATTTCCACCTCGCTCCTTCGGTTCTTCCTCTTCCTCCTCCACATCTTCACTCTCCTCCTGTTCACCAATATCCTTTGCAACTCCATCCTCATCCTCGTCGTCCGTCTCGGTAATATACTCTGCCGAAATATACTTCTTCTTCGGACTCTTCGTTTTCTTCTCCTTCTTGGACGCCGGCGAAGTCTCCTCCCTCTCCCTTTTATTCTTATTCTTCCTAACCGTAGACGGCGAATGTGGTATCGGTTGCTCCGACGGACTACGTGTAACAAACGGGTTCGACGGCGAATGCACCGGTTTCTCATGATCAGCCAACGCGTGTTTCGACGATTTCTTCGCCCGAGGATTAGATTTAGGATCAGGATTATTTGGTTCGGGTGTAGGACTCTTGTTTTCAACAATGTGTGCAGGTGGTGCCCTCGGTGTCGATTTCGCGCCAGGGTCCCCTTTAAACCTCTGGCTCCTCAATGACATTGGTAAATCTTTCATTTCGTCGATCTGTTTGGTGATAAAAGATCGTAAATCGCTGCGCTGAGGGTTATTATCCCTCATGTAGTGACTGAATCCTAGTTTCAATTGCTCGACGGTGAAGTATTTAACCGTATCCATTGATGCAATTTTATCCCAGTCGACGGCGTCGAAGCGGTCATAGCCTTGTGAGAGTATTCTAGGAAGAATGCAGAGTTAGTATGTAATTATCATGACTTGTAATGACTTGTAGTGATGGCAATCTGTACCTTTGCATGATAAACAAATAATCGCCTGGTTTCATCTTTTTTGCTTCTTGCATTGCCGGGGATGTATCTTCCTCCTGTTCCTCAACCGCAGGAGCTTTCTTCTTGCTCTTCTTTGGTTCTTTGTCTTTCTTCGGCTCCGTGGCTTCTCTCTTATCCTTCCTCGTTCTCTTAGGCTTAGAACCCACACTAGCGTCTTCCGCAAGCCTCATCTCCTTCTTCCACATTCCCTTCGCCTTCCACAAACACTGCATTCTACTCCGCGTATACCCCATCTTCTCACTTGCAATTCCCCAATCCAACTCCTCTCGATGATGTACCTTCTCCTCCTCCAACCTCGCCTTCTTCTCCTCTTTCGTCTCCCCTTCCTTCGCCGCCAACACCAACGTACCAGCCTCCTCGTGTCCCTTGACAATAATCTTTAACATGTCGTCTATAACTTTTCTAAACGCCTCCTCTTCATATTCCTCCCAATTATCCTTCCGCCTTTTCGACCCACATACGAGATAATTCTTCCATCTGTCACGCAAATCCTCAGGCATCCGATTCAGCTCCTTCGCGATCACACTCCACTTTGTCCCCTTCTGCGCTACCAACGCGCAAAGCTCGTTATCCTGCTCGTCCGTCCATTTCCCTCTTTCCTCGAAGTTATGATACATCCGTTTCACATGACAGTAAAGCGACTCGCGGCTGCGGGTGGGGAGGTTGTGGAGTAATACATTCCAGAAATCGGTCTTGCTTCCGTCTGAGTTCCATATTCTATCGATGAATTGGGAACGGGAGAGGGAGGGGATGTTTTGGGCGCAGTATTTGTGGATTACGGCGTGGATTAGCGCGTCTTCGGAGGGGGAGTAGGCGCCTGTTGTGTAACGTTCTGGAGGGGGCGGGGCGGGGACGCCCTTGGAGTTGTAGTGGACGTCGTCAAGTGGGGTGGGTATTATTACTTTTGGTGGAGGGTCGTTGAAAGTGTGAGGAACCCGGCTTTTGGAGGATGAACTTTTTGACTTTCCTGGTTCAGGTTGTGGTCCCTCTGGTGAGTCGGCCATTATGATGTCGTAATTATCCTCGGTTTGGTCATTTTGAACAGATTCCGGTGTCGGCTCCCGAGGTTTTGAAGCCTTTGCTTTCTCCTTTTTATCCTTTCGTTTCTTCGGCGTCTCTTGGACTACTTCGGGCTCGAGTGGGAGGATTCTCTTTTCGACGGGCTGTTCCTCATCTTCATGTCCGTCAAGAGTCCCATTCATGTTAACGGTCTCTCCACTTTTTCTCTTCTGCTTCTTCTTTTTCACATTCCCATCCATATCTAGCTCTCGCTTCCTCTTTTTAGCGCCTTTGTGAGGTATCACATCATCAAATGGTATTTCCTCTTCTATAATCTCAGGCTCCTCCTCTTCTATAATCTCAGGCTCCTCCTGTATGATCTCCTGTTCTTGCTCGGTTGGTTCTGCTGTCGCTTGTACTTCAACTCGAATATCTTCTTCTTCTAAAACAGGTGTAGAACGTGCTTTTTTCTTTGATGTCTTTCGTTTATGCTTTTTCGATGAGAATGTCGGACTGTTTTGCTTGCCATGATCTCCGTGGCTGACGGGATGCGGAGGCGAACTCGGCATGTTTATACTGGTAAATGCAGGCATATCTGGATCTATACCCCGCTCTTCTTCTTCTTCTTCTTCTTCTTCTTCTTCTTCTCGTACCCGGTTACTTTCTTTAAGTTTAGATTTGGCTTTGGATATTGGTGAATTCAAAGGCGATGATGGAGGTTGGGATTGAGGTTGCTCTTTCTGTGGAGTCGGAGGTTGTGAGCCGGAAACGTAATCCCAAACTCGCTTCAGCATGACCGACCGACCGACCGACCGATTGGATTGTGGTGGTGGTGTTTGATGTTGGTGGGTGGGGAGTCAATGGTATATTTATATGTGCACCAGGACAAGGTAGAATGCCCGAATTTGATTGGGGATTGTTGGATTTTATGCGTTGCGATCCCAGACTTCGTTGCGACCAATTGGAGGGAAAGAGTTAGCGAGTTTTCAGGCACGATTTGAGCATCCGATATTTGATATGGTGTGATGCGCGCGTGTGACACGTTAGTTGAAAATATCGGCTTCCAGGTTTCTATAAAAGGTAGGGGCGAGATTAGTCTCGTAGGGGCGAGATGAAAGAATTTGAGGCGATGTTAGGTCGTATAGAATATAAGCTGAGGGGAGAAAGGATGTCGATGGGAAAGGAAGAGAGAAGCAGAAAGAGGGTAGATGGGAGGGAAAAAGAAGATTGAAATTTTCGCTGTTGCTGTGGTGTTTGCTGCTCGTCAACACAACAGCCGCTAACCCATCTTGGAATGCACGTGCCTCACTCGAATCGAGACCTTTCGTCTTCACCACGGTGCACAGCTGTGCTGCTGCATAGTTACAACGAATGTGCGCGGACTTTGCAGTACTAAGATATCAAATAATACGTGCATGGGGGACGAGATAATGCAAATATGCATTCGTCCAATTTTTTTTTCTTCTTTCATCTTGAAATGTAACCATTTACAGGTGAGATACCAGCGATCCTAAGCTACGTTGGGAATATTATATAATATGATATTCAAATAGGAATATATTCAGCTACTGACTTCACAAGTGTTTGAAATATTGGAAGTAAATTGAAAATTGTACGAGTGATGTAACTCTTACTACTCTTGGAGCTTAAAAATACACAAAAACCTTGGTCTCGAGGTACCAAAAACCTGGGAACTCGATCTGGGAGAGACGAACTACTAGTTAATCCGCCACTAACCGTAAACGAATCATGAACCATTTCGATATCCGCTTAATGCTCGAGAGGTACATCCGCTGTTGCATTGAAACAAAAGACCCGTCGCTTATCTTCCGTGAGAAGTTCGACATCAACACCAAGACGGTAAGCACCATCGAGAAACAACCAAGGCACCCAAAAATGGCGGCTCATCACCGTCGGAACCATCTCCTGCGGCTCAGGGCACGAATCTACACGGCTTTGATTGATGAATACCCAGTTGCAAAATTCGTCTTCCAGATGTAAAGCGCCGTTTGACCTTACGTTAGTCCATTGCTCGTAAACCCCCCAGAGGTGAGGACCAGGTGCTTCTTTGAAGTGGCCGGTTATATTTATTTGATAGTTCGTGAGCGCAAATTTTCTAGCGTATTTAAATAATTTAATATATAACATCTTAGAAGTCAGCCATCTGACATCAGTTTGGAGGAGAGAAACAAGGGTCTGGTTCGATTGGGATAACTTACGGATCCAGCGGCCAAGGAGATATTTCCAGACTATCTATTTGAAAGATATCATCCGTTGGATCGCCGCAATGTGATGCTGCTGGGACCCCTGGAATTATGACTCTATCATCGAGGCACGACACTTCCAAGTCTGTTACAGTATCGGGGTTTGTAGAGGACAAGACTTTTTGGTTGGTCGCGAGATTCGCGTTAGCTGTCTGTACGCCTGGCGAGATCACGGTCGCTTTGATTGAAAATTGAAAAAATGCGAGCAATAGGAGGTGGAAAACGTGGGATGCCATCTTCATAGAGAAGCGATAATTTCGATGATAGAAGGTTGAAGCAGAGAGTATGATGTCGAGATTTCCTAATAATATGCATATATGTTGGGTGTTTGATCGTTTATAATTATATCACTCGAGCTCGGATGGGTCAGGTCGTCTTGCACGAGGCATCGCGGGGCTTAAAACCAGAAAAAAAGCGAGCCTCCGCTTGCCCATGATTGCTATTTGAAAGTTATACTGGAATGTTTCATTTCGCACCTTTTTCTCTTGATATCGAATCCTTTCGCATTGCACACGCGGGCACCAGGCCAGTCTACCTCATCCCTCCAAACTACTTTTAGACGTTTCAACACAAATGAGGCGTGATGCTGTGCCGCGAAGATGCAGACGAACGACGATCCGAACGGAGTATATTTTCAAACTCACATGCAAGGCAGCCCGGTCTGCAATTATGTGGCACTTCATCTTTTAGGCGGACGGTCAACGTTTTTGGTGGCGGTGCATCATTCTTTGATCAGGGCCTGATTATAGATAGCCAGGCCGGTCTCTGGAATTTGCGGTATGTTGACCGTAAAATCAACCGCAGCTGGGAAATCATATATCCGTAACTCGATTTCTGAAAATTTGCAATAAGCCTGAGCTTCATATGGGTCGAAACTCTCATTTATGGCATGAATGTGTCGAAAAGGCACAGAGACAGGTGGTAAGCATCGCATATAGTTGCGGCAAAAATATACGCATATATATGCATTATAGCAAGTATTCAACTCTAGACACAGGCGCTGCTAGGCAAGTCAGCAGCCAAGCTTGGTGACTCCTTAGCTTTCCCCTCGAAGCATGGACCTCGTTTTCCTATTCGCTAGTAATTTATCTCGAATGGTCTCGAAACCAAACTCTCCCAAAGGCAAACCTCGAAATTGTAAATCAAATGATGTCTCGAGGAGACATTTGCAAACCGAATGCGTATATAGTTGTATATCGTATCGTCTTATAATTGATCATGATGTCAATGTAAGGTGTAGGGCGAATATCGGTTTTCAGAATACACTGATCTCGCAATCTCAAGAAGAAAGATTTAAATGATTTGTTAACTTGCTCTTTGGGGTTACGGGAGGAAAATATACTAGGTAAGGAATTGTAGTCCAGTGAATGTCTAAATTTACTCTAAACAGAACATGGGCTCGGCAGATCCTTAATGCGCTTATCGATAATCATCTTAATTTGACTTCGCAGCCAAAGGAACAATATCGAGCAAATCAGCGGCTCAGCGCCAGCGCCCACAGACCTGGTGGTTTACTCTATCCCAGTCACTAGTCTTTTTGCTTTGCTGTCGGGTATGATGGTCCTGAAACGCGCTCTTCCGGCTGAGGGTTTCAGAAAGTGGAAAGCGTACCGCACGCCATGTAGAAATTGCGAAGTCTGGATTCTGTGCCCCCGTCTCGAGATCTCGTATATGTAGAATATATCGCCTTTTGTTTGTATGATGTCGATCTCACTACATGATTGAACTTAGCATTACATTAACGAGAGCAAGTTACCAGGAGATAGATTTTCGTATATACGAATGCTTGTTCGTAGCATAAAAAATAGGCACCTTTGCATTCAGACGTTGTGGCAAAGACGCTCGGACATACGTCTAGGTTTAACATGAAAGTTGCACAGAACTTGGAGATTTAGTGGAGTGTGCTTCTTCCAAACGATTGTATTCGAGGGTCATCCCGTAGGCACAGGTATAAGAGCAAACTTTGGGCGGTGCGGCATTGATATTTACTTATACGTGATCAACAAGGTCTTGATATCGCAATAGCATGACACGAAGGAAGGACGGTATCTCAACATAAGTGCATATGGAGGTTGATGAGAATAGATATTACGAAGAAAGCTGCTGCGGCTTACTGTACCATAATATATATGCCTTCTTGTTCACATATTTACAAACTTCATATGTATCATTAAACGCTATTCGTATCTTCGCCGTCTAGATGATGCATCGATGAACATTTCCGCAGCCTTCTACAAGTAAACATACGAATATTTGTGATGATCCCAAGGTATTATGAACTGATATTGAATAGCTGACACATGGAAGCCACAACCATGCCACAGGGTTGATCATGGCTTTACTAAAATAATTATATCGTCTGTTAATGTTACGGTAGTCTTGTGTAATAGAGGACTCATTGCTGTATAAATCTCTGGTATGAATCCCATGATATTCGATTTCGTTTCAACCAATCTCAGTCTCAATTCATTACTAAACAGCATTACATTCTTAAATTTATTCTTTCACGGGTTTCTTTTTACCAATTGGCTACGTAAATTTCAAAGCCTTTTACTTTTTTTTCTACTATCATAAATTTTCATAAACAATTTATCTTCTATTCCCTATATTCGTGGCCGTCCGGGACGTCATTACCTAATTGTCTTTCTTATTTTATTTGAAATACTACATTGATTGTAGATTTCTTGTAAAAGCTGTCCCCAAGAATGGATCATAAAGTATCCATAGTCTTTCTTTCAATTCTGCTATTGACAGCTGCATTCCCAGGCCCAACCAAAAGAGGCCTTATACCAAATCTCAATCTTCCCAATCTACCCAAGCCGTACACCCCACCTAACAACCGTCAAGTGAAAGCATGGACTGCTCTTGGGGATAGTTATGCCGCAGGTATCGGTACCGGCCGACGACCCAACGATGTCGATAAGTCTGGTGCCTGTGCTCGATTCTCTCAGGCTTATCCTTGGCTCATGAAGCCCAAAATCCACGAAGGAACTATAGACTGGCAGTTTGGTGCCTGTTCAGGAGCCAAAATCCAGGATCTCCTTGACCACCAACTTCAAGACGAAGACACTAAGGTTGGCGATTACCAGTACAGGAAGTTTGGAGCCCCAGAGTTCGCAACTTTAAGTATCGGTGGGAATGATTTAAAATTTTTCGAGTAAGCCACAAATTTCGTAATCTATGTGAAAGCGGGTCAAAATTATATTAATGGATTCATTTTGAAACAGTATTGTCAACAATTGCGTGTATCGATTTCTCTGGTCACCCCGCGATGTGAGTATATCTGTAGGCTCTATTATATCTATTAGATTATATTTAGTACTAAACAACCAGATAGAGCTGTGAGACCTCTTTGGCAAATGCCGAGCATTTACTTAGAGATGACGTTCACGACCTTGATGACGGTTTAACCAACGTAATATTGAAAGTTCTCAAAAAAGGCCAAGATGCAGGAGGTGCAGAGGAAATTGACGGAAAATCGACTTTTCAACTTTTCGTTGAAGGGTATTATGATTTCTGGAACGATGACGACCCAGGTTGCGATTCTGTGAGTTGGCAGTATTGGCATCTTCCATCAGCTGCACCAACCTACATGACAACCGAGATAAGACATCGAATGAACCTTATAGTAGTAAGAATTATCCTTTGCATCCTTTGCATAGTTTTGTATTTTGAAAGTTTCGCGCAAACAGCTAACTTGTCAAATTCTAGGATGGGTATGGTATACTCCGTTCTGAGGACCTAGCCTAGATGAATTCTTCGAAAACGCTGACCATTTGGATAGTCTCAATAGGAAATTACAAGAGGCGGTCGCCCGGACTGCTTTCCTTGGTGCAATTTGGGTGGGTGACACGAATCACGAGTTTGACACTCATAGTAAGCTTCGATCTCTCCTTTGATCTCATTTCACACTCTCTAAGATACTTTTTTCATCATTGTAGGATTTTGCGAGCCAGGGATGGCCAAGAATCACATTGACGATTCGATCTGGTTTTGGGACATTGGAAGTCCGGGTGTGGGCAAAGAAGGTGCCGATAATGAATTTTTCACGAGCGACTTCCAGTTACAATCCGATATATACGAAGTCCTCCGCGAGGTCAATCTGGTAGGGGATGCCAAAGTTTTAACCGCAAACATGCTGCAGCCAGATGCACACCCGGAATGGGCTGGCATGGGTGCATCTGAGATCTTTCAAAATTTCGTCATTCCAAAAATACATGAAAAGTTCGATGACCCCGTGTATGCGGATGAGATTACCGATGGGATTTACCGTATTTTCCATCCAAAGCTTGGAGGACTCCAACATGCGAAGGCTTATAACCTCCGAGCTATCCAAGCTCACGGAAATATTATCGACGCGTTCGATGATGCGTAGTATATTGTCATTTTTGTGTTCGAGAGCAATTCTATTTTGGTTATTTCGAGTTTGGGATCTTCGGTCATATTTTGTTAGGAGTTTAGGATCCTGGGTTTATTTAGTTCGCGTCGTTATTAGAATCACAACAATCAAAGACTTTCACAGAATTTCCTGATTCCCTAAAGTAAGCATCGTGTCCGCAAGCTAATTGTCATTTGTCATCCATTCAATCATTGTATTTGAGCCCAAGTGTTTGCTCATTAGAAATTCGCTTTTAATATTTTTCATGAAATTTCACCTCGTACTTCCAAAAGGTTGACCATCCGTTCCTCGAATTTCGGTGCGGTCAGGGAATGTGGTAGTTTTCATAAACCGCTAAAAGTCTGTGGCATAGGTGTGCCTACGAATAGCTTATAAATCAGACTTCCTGAAAAGGTATCGTTGGATTTTATGCGTTGTGACGGAGCACCCTTGTTCACACAGCCTAATCTCGCGAAGACAGACATATTAGTTTCATCTTTTCGGGATTCCCAGACAAAACACCACGCATGAATATATCGCAATACCCCCATAAGCCACAGAATATACGAAGTACATTTAGGCAAAGATATCTGGTATTGTGATCTATGTCCAAATTTAGAGTTAACCTTTTTCCTCTTGGCCATGGCTATGGGATCATGAGATCCCGTGCCGCTCTTACGCAGATACCCAAACATGCAAGTGCAAGGTTATTCCAACGGCGCTTATTTATTGGGCCGTTTCCAACCGCGAGATAAGATATTCCGGAACCTTCAAAAAACACGGCACCTTGGCCCGTTGAACCACAGCGCTAACTGTTCGGCTAAGAGATAAGTTTATTGAGTCTCACGAGCTCATCGGACTGCGGAGGAATTATGAAATCCATCTTTATTTGCCCTTCTGTCCGCCTAGTCTCTAGCCAAGTCTTTATTTTTATTTTTATTTTCTTGTCTTTCTATTTTTTCAAGTTGGCTTATTGTTTCTATTGTTCCCATTGTATGTATTGTTCGGCGTATATATGCAGATTATTCGGCATGTCTTCACATTTCAACGTCTTCCTATCACCACCCGTTGGCCGGTATATTCAAGGTTTCGGGGTCCCTCTTTTCCTGTTTCGAGTACCAGTTTCTCATATCGATATTTATCACCTACCTGTTATTGTACGACTTTAATATTGGATCTGGGCTGAATCTCGCAATTTTTCGTATGACTACGCAATACCTAGCATTTTCTACCGTTTTTATCCATATCTTATTTTAATAAACAACAATATATATGTTTTAAAATGCGAACCATCAACCACTCAATATCATTAATTTATGCAATCTCCTTAATATTAATATCAATACCATCCACCTTGAGTACCGCAAACGCCCAAAATACAAACGTAAATTGTTCCGGTTCATCCCCCGTTCAGGCGCCATTCGGATACTACGTCGTACGCACGAGTTACACGGAAATACCGGACAAAAGTTTTCTAAACGGAAGTACTAACGGAGAGCTCCCATTTGGAAATAACATTACCGGTCATGGTCTCAAATTCTTGTGGGGAGGCCAGCAAATGGCACTTATTCCAGAGTACGTCTTTATATACTCAATTATATATACTACCTTACAAAATCATCAAATTGATAGTAACGTAACTATACTGATATGAATGTAAAAGCCCGACACAAGCAGGGATATATATACCTTACACCAAACGCAAATGCACCAAAATATCAAAATTCATAACAAACTGCGCCTCAATAGACCACAGCCCCTCCTCCCTCCTAACCAATGAATCATACAATGATATGCGGGAAGCTGTAGCTGGCGGACTCTACGATCCTAGCCTCTCCTCGAAATTCATAAATACCACAGACTTTGGGAACGTACGAAATCTAGTCTTCAACACGACGGAAACCGGCACTGATTTCGTCTTCATAAACGATGAAACCTTCCTTCAAGATATACCTTTCTCCTTCTCCTCTTCGCCAGGCGCCACGCAAAACCAAGGCTTTGTGGGTCTGGGTAGCGATTCATCGCTTTTGAACACCCTCGTTGAGAAGAAGTACATCACCTCGAGGTCATGGGGGTTCTGGAACGGGTTGGTAAATAACTCCCTTGAAGCCACCGTGAACAATACAGTTCCAGGCTCGCTGGTCCTCGGCGGTTATGATGCTACAAGAGTAGCTGGCAGCTTTACGGATTTTGAAATATCCGCCTCCTCACCATCGTCATTATTAAACTGCCCGTTCCCAGTTCAAATCAAAGAAATTAAATGGCTCGGGATGGATGTACTAGCGAGGACTGGGCAGAAGGGATTTACCGCGTGCGTTACGACGGGTAGTAGGAGGTTTGAACTTCCCCCGGGGATATGGGACGGTTTCACCAACCTGCTGAATAATACGCTCGGATGGCCGATGGAATTAAACCCCGTGCCTCTGACGTCGAGTCAGAACGATAATTTGGATTTCCCGAATCTTGACATTAACACTATATTGGGCGTTACGGATGCCGGGTTCACGATTGATTCCGTGTTTCTGAACTCATTATCACGGTGAGTACCTCCACAACGGTGTACCGTATGACATACTTAAAACTTAGATATATTTTTCAATACTGTGTATATATGTGTAATGCTGATATGGGTGGGATATAACCTTGCCTACATGCAGAAACCAAGGCTCTTCCGTCCTCGATTTCACCGCAACGATAGAAGGAGGTATAGAATCATCTCATTTTATTAACATCACCATCCCTGGCTCTCAGATCTTTGAACCCCAACATACACTCACCAAGAACGGAACCTTCGTCAACGGCGAGATAAAGTACGCCTATGATACCCAACCTGCCATTTCCCGCGGCGCTATCGGTGCGAATCCTGTCTGGGGCTTGCCTTTCCTATCAGGTGCTTATCTACTCGTGAATTGGGAGAACTCTACGTTCAATTTGGCGCAAGCTACCCTCAAGACGAACCAGATTCCTAAGAAGACATTGTTAGTTGGGGTCAAGCCGCCGGTGTGTTATCCGAATCTCATCAGTGGAGGGAAGAAGGGGATCAACCCGCAGAGTTGGGTGATTTACACTTTACCAACATTTGTCGGCAGCATGTGTGTAGCAGTGTTTGTCTATTGTCTGTATACGAAATATCGAAACGGGGAGTTGAACGTGAACCTTTTCGAGGTACCGAAGTTTTTGATGAAAAAAGAAAAGTTTTATGGGATCGAAAAGGATGGGATGGAGATTGTGGAGAGTGGTGGGGTGGGTATCCAGTCGCCTGTTAGGGTGGTACATCATCGGGATCCTCATATGGTTTTTGAATTGCCAGAATCTGGATCCGAGTCGATAACGGAGTCTGAGTCCGAAGCTACGCTAGAATCTGGATCCGAAACTGTGGCGGAAGAACATTATGCGTGAGATGTATGCCGGTTTGCGGAGTTCTTGGTGTCTATGGGAAAGCGTGCTGTAATACTATCACAGAGCTAATTTAATTACATTATATATACGACAACTTTGAAATAACATAATAACGAAAAAAGGTCGGGTGGTCTAGTGGTATGACACTAGTAATGATAACGCATCACGGTCATGGCGGCATGAGGATGTTGACTTATAAGGGTCTTGTCTAACGACCACAAGACTCGTATAGGCCTAACGCCCCGGTGTGACCCTCTGATACACCTTCATCTCGAAATACGTATGTTCGAATTGTACCCCGACCAATTTTTTTATTTTCCTTTTTTTCCAAAAGTATTTCATCCGTATATGTTTTTCTCGCAAGCCAGCCTGCTCGGCAGGCAACGTTGGCTGACTGGCTTACGAGATAACATAAATGTCTTCTAGGCTAGCCAGAGCGCCGATATGCCTTCTCATACGGTTCATAAAACTTTACTGTTTGTGGACTAAATTTCGCTTTGTAACCTTTAGATAAGCTTGTATCATACATATATATATACCCTATATGTATTATTTTAAAATATGATCAAATATCTAGCAACGAGACTAATCAAATATATAAATGATTCCAAGAAATTGGCATCCAAAAACGCCTCTACATAACCTTCTACTCTAACAACTCTAAACGCCTACAGCACGACTTCAAAACTCATCTTGCTCCCATGTTTCACAGCCTCCAACAATCCCTCAGGACTGGGGCTCTTCGCCATCGCATCCGGCTTCCTTTTAAACGCTTGCCACAGGTAGTCCTTAGTGGTGGGGCCTATAGTACATAATTTATACTTCACCCTTCCACCCTCTCGTTCGTTCAAAACCTTCAAAGCCGCTTCTGTTCCAGTTGGAGAAAATACCACTATCCATCTCTCCTCTCCCTCTCTTTTATTTTCACCCTCGCCTTCACCTTTGCTCTCAACGAGAGAGGCTTGATCGAGTTTATCCAACCACCCCCTAAACTCGCCCTCAAATTGCTCCATCACCCCCGTTTTATAAACCACCACCTCTTCCACCCTCATCTCCACATTTTTAAGTTCCTTCAACTTTTCCGGAACTCGGGATGGGATGGTGGTACTGTGAGTTTCACCGGTGAGGAACAATAAATCCTTATCGCTGTCGTAATCTTCGATAATGAAGTCCGCTAATGCGAGACCGTTCCCGGAGGATTTTCCTTTTATGTTTGATGGTGAGAAACCGAGGTTTGCGAGGGCTTTATGGGTGGCGGGACCGACGACGTAGATTAAAGTGGTGGAGAGAAAGGTTGATATTAGAGACTCGTTGGATTCTTAGCATCCGATCGATTAGTATATTGTGCTAGCATACTACTGAAACATGGCTACTTTATAACGTACGTTTTAACTCATCGAGCAAACTACCCAATGCCTCCACTGCTCTCTGACTAGTTATAATCAATCCTCCGAATTTCGCGCCCTCACTACTACCGTTGCCGTCATCTTGAGGGGAAGGCGATATTGCGCCGTCGAGTATATAGCTTCTGACGATGTCAGCGTTGACGGTGTGGTGTTGGAGGACGGGAATGAAAATGGGTTTGTATTCGCCGGTTGAGGAGAATAGGGCATCGTAGGGGTCAGTCGGAGATGATTTTGTTTTAAGGAGGAGGACGGGGATTGGATGGCGAGTGGGCTTCGAGGGTGATGTTGAAGGCGGTGGGGGGACTTCGGTATGCATATTGTTTGAGAGGTTGTTGGTGTCTGGGCGATAGATCTATAGCAGATCTGTAGATCGAGCTTGGCGGGGTTGTTGGTTGAATTCGAATGTGTGGTCAGCAAAGGTTAAATTTAACTGGGGCGAAGACTGGCCTTGATGATAGTGGAAGATCAGTAAACCATAGATTCGAGAAAGCAGGTGTTAAATTGACGGATTCCATCAAGATTTTATATCACCTTCAATTGCAGTGTCGCATTGTCGTCATGTCACTATCGACTGAGCTTGCTTGCCATCAGCGGCGGCACCATGCGCAGAGAGCGTGGGGTGCGCCGGTGTGCGCCGGTGCCTGTGCCTGCCGAGGCTCGAAGCGCTGCTTGCCCATTGCGATATTACCACGCACAACACAAATATCAAACAGGTTTGTGCTGTCTTTGAAGTGTCGGTAGATTTGGATCCCCTTGTTTTGTTACCCAAAATGCGCATCAATCAGCCGCGATTATTCTCTTGATCCGTACCATGAATGATTCCATATAGAAGATGAGGATTATTTTTAACTAAGAAAAACCAACCTTTGCAATATCTTCACAGAGCAGAAATTGTTTACGGGTGTTCCCATGCCCAGTCAATTAGTTGCAATTTTTAAGCTCAGGGACATGGAGATGTACAAATTGCCACAAATCCAATGTCAATACGAGATAGCAATGTTACATAATCGGTTGAAGAATTAGGTAGTTTTAATTTAGGGAATAGAAACTGGGTTAAAAAGCTCAACGGCACGAAATCAACTCATTTTCTAAGTTTCTTCGGCTCGATACTATATATATATATATCTTCTTTCAAATTAATCCAACAGATATCTAGATGACTTCTATAGCAAATAGTTATCGATACCTATTCCAATGAAAACATACCAGATTCACCCTTATCTTGAGTTTAACCCCAGACATCAGCTACTTATTTACAACCATAACCACAAGCCCGACCCATACAAATCATGTGCAAATTGTCGGGATAGGAGTAGCATAAATCGTCTCCCACTCTGTCGCAGCCGTGACGAGGAGTGGGGTATAAGTCCTAGTAATAGCGACAGTGGTGAGTACTTTAGTAGACCTAGCAGTCGTGATTGTTTTAGTCGATGTGCTGGAGAAAAACCGAGTGGATGTGAGAACATGGTCTGTGAGGGTTGTATAAGCGTTCGCGTAGAGAACATCGTACGTGAGCGTCACCGTAGAGGCCGGAGAGACCGTCTGGATGCACGTTGTGACGAAGCAGGGATCGCTAGGAGGCGAGCCGGGTAATGTACTGGTCATCGTGAGGGTGATCCAGATAGAAGTCGAAGTCGGGGCCGTAAATGTAGAGTAGATGGTGGTCGTCGGAATAGTTGAGACGGCGGAAAGGGAGAAGGTTCTGGTTTCTGTGAAGCTGAGGACGTAGTTTGTATACAGCGTGGAAGTAACCTGGCCGACGGTGCGGAAGGTCTGCCAGATGGTCCCGGTGCTTAATGCTGTGCTGGTTGTTGGAGTAGGTAGGTAAATGGTGGACGATGTTAGCGTCGGAACTGGGCAGTCTTCGTCTAACGGGACCGGGCTGACTACTGCGACAGCTCCAAGCAGGAATGCTGTAACAAGCCTCGCGAGAAACATCGTGATAATTTTATTTTGGGAATGACGTAAACGATCCGTTGCGGGTAAGGGACGAGAGTTTTTATGTATATGTATAAGAGAAGGTGCGGGTTTCCATATGTGCGTACTACATTCTATTGCTTTTTATATATTTCGAATGCCAAATATATCAACTAGGGTCCTGGAAAGCCGCGACGCCCTCCGCCTTGTCTACCAGGTTATTGATTCTGAGGTACCTTGTTTGGGGACACCGATGCAACATATATGCATATAAGCATTTGATTAATTGCGCAAGTGAAAGCTTGTATTTACTCGATAGTAGTCTAAAGCATCGTGACTTAATTAATTGATATAAGCATTCTTAATTAATGTTTGTCCGTTAGGCCATATTGTATGCATGCCATTGAAATGGTGGGAGGCAAGGTAGTTTATAACCCGCATCCTAGGCCTGACCGGCGACCTAGCACACACCTGATCTTCGTATGCTACCTCGTTACTAGCTCGATTTATAATGCTGTGGCATCACGTCTACGGCAGTTATACCCGGGATGAAGATCATCATGCTCTTGGACTAGGTACCCCATATTTAAATCTTAATTCGCACGGAATTTCGGAAGCGAATTCGCCACTACCCTTGGATGCAACGCTCAAATTATGCATCTGCGAGTTTAATATATATAGCTATAGTTCCCAGCGCTGCAGCATATGTCTATAGACCGGCTAGGGTTTCGATGTCGTCCGGTTAAGTGCAAACCCTGTCATTACTTTAATTAACCGATACTTTTTGCGAGTTAAGCATGTTCCAATTGCTACATTTTCTTAGAAAAGAATACTCTTGTTTGATGCGGTATATAATGTTGCCAGCACTAGCCTACAAAAAGCGCTCGAATGTTTGGATACTGCTTGGCTTTTTTCCATCTTTATGCATCCATTCCTCCGGCGAGTGTAGCTTCGAAGAGCTCCCGAAGAAGTGAATCGGACTCACTCTACCTATCATCGTAAATTCCGGGCACAATTTCTCATTGAAACCGAATCTTATTAAATACTTGTTGATCAATTGAGCCCTCCGAATGACCAAATGGGGAATTAGTAAAATTCAATGTAGTGCTATAGCATTAGAATCCTCACTTGAAATAGCCATCCTCCCCCGAAACAAACTTAATCGAAGAAAGTAAAACTTTGAAGAATCACCAACCAACTACCCATGGAGACAATCTAATGGGTGTCAATTTCGGAAACTCGTGAGTGATTTCATTCCTCAGACTTATACAGCGTCGCAGCAGTCAAGTTTGTGCTGGCACATTATCTTCTGTGTTGCGCTGTTGTAATTTGTGGCTAGCCTTGCCACGCCAAGACATCGTGGAACCCTGTTCAGCCACCGCCACATCGGACAACCTGAAAAGCACTTCATCAGATATCGATATCGGCACCGACTCAAATCATTCTCATCATGGATCTAAGGGACCCGCTCGGCCCGTGCCTCGCAACGTCGGAGTGCAAGGATCCGGGGCCATTGACCTGCCAGTCAGAACCGGGGAACTCGGAGCTGCAGCCACAAGAGCTAACTTGCTGAACAAAAAACCATGCATTTCGCACGCGCATGCTAGCATGCCATGAGCACCCAAGTCAACAGAAAGCCCTGCCAATCTTCTGGAAGTCATCAGTTGAAACTTCAAGCTCAGCTCATTCACTACTTACCGTTAACTCCGCTTGAGAGTTGTCGCAAGCTACCTATATGTCGATCGGCTATTGCAGCATCCTGCCAACAAATTCTAGGACGGATGTGTCAGACTATTCTCGTATCAAAGCGAGAGTGGGCTTGGCATGGGGGGTTTTTCCGGCCGGAAGTCGGATTGTTGAAGCTTGTGGCGCACGGGGCAACTGGTGGCCCCAGATTCTCACAATTTCACTGCCATCAGATCCTCCTCTAGGAATGGTTCCCGCTCGAATCCACCGCTTCGAATACGAAGAACGGGTCGTATTCGATGTATAGACTCGCCATTTTATAATGTTATAATGGGAGTGGATACGAAGACTAGTCATCGGAGCAGACCGGTTCGGTAGACGGCAACATCTACGACCAAATGTTCACTAACTATAAATATTCAAAGCTTCACGAATTAGCTAACTGCTTGCTCCATGGATCAATTGATCGCCCCACATTGCCACACTCCTACAGTACAGTTTGCCGTTTCATATTGGACAGAATAGGATCAAGCCACTAGGATATTGAAGGGGGGCATCCTACCTACATTACAATATGTATAATTACCTATATCACCACGATATATATGTCACCTTCTAATTGAGAAGTTCAAGGATAATTATATTACAACGTGATTCAACGACCAATTGTCGTTTCTGTTTTCATGCACATGCAGAAACAATGGCAAAGGAAACACGCGGATAAATCTCCATCTTTCAAAGCCAAGAAAGTCGGCACATGTCGGCATATGCATTGCAGCTGGACACTCCATGGTTTTGCGACCGTGCACGGACGCTGTGGTACTGATATATCGTGATATTGCTTGACAATGTTATGGAATTCGAATGAAGGAAGTCGGAGAAATCCTGCGGAGTCGGCTTCATGACTCGGAGCACCTCGGACACATGTCGCTGATACTGACTGGCTGGTCAGTATCTCGGCAGTAAAAAAATATGTGTATAAAAGGAGCTTAAACTTCCACTGATTAGGATCAAGAAGTCGCTACATTCCAGCATCGATAGAGTTATTAACGAGCTTCTTCCATCCCCTAATATCTGGTATAATGTTGTTCTCCAAGCCTTTCACTATGAAAGCCGTAGCTATTATTGCCGCTCTGGCAGGTACTGTCTCTGCTCAACAGAGTGTCTACTCTCAATGTGGTGGTGTCAACTGGACCGGTGGTACTACCTGCGTCAGTGGATCAACTTGCGTGTGAGTATTATCTTCAAGTATACGATCAAGGTGTTAATGACTAACACTGGAGCAAAGTTTCGTCAACGACTACTATTGGCAATGTCTACCTGTGACTAGTTCTACAACTACTACTACCACTACTACCACTTCACACACTACCAGTACTACAACCACCTCTCCACACATTACCACCACTACTACCACTACTCCGCATATCACTACCACTACCACCACTACTTCTCACACAAGTACCTCCGCAGGTAGTGGTCCAACATTCACGCCAATCGTTGGTGGTGCATCCGGTGTTGGAAAGACGACACGCTACTGGTAAGAGTTTTGACCCTTTCTACCGGCTCGTACAGTAGATTGACATGAAAAATCTGGGACAGGGATTGCTGTAAAGCTTCATGTGCTTGGTCCGGGAAAGGTCCCGTCATTCCCAACGTCTGTGATATCAACGGTGATCCGATCACCAATAATCCAATCAACGCCCAGTCTGGCTGTGACGGCGGTCCTGCATTCATGTGCATTGACCAACAACCGTTCGTCATCAACGATGATGTCGCCTATGGTTTTGCTGCGGTGAATATCCAAGGTCGTACTGAGCAGGGTTGGTGCTGCTCTTGTTACGCTTTGAGCTTGACGGACGGGTAGGTTACATATAAGCTTCTTCAAGTTTATATTCTAGAGCGAACTTGGCTGATAGTATTGTAGCCCCGCTGCTGGCAAGACCTTTGTTGTGCAGGCGACAAATACTGGAGGAGACTTGGTGAATAACCAGTTTGATCTGGCTCTTCCAGGTGGAGGACAAGGTTTATTCAACGGATGTAGTAAACAATTTCCAGACACTCCTTTTGATAAGTACGTCCCTCCCTCCATCAATCCGTGCATTAGTTGTAATTGTTGAACCGTATGGACTGACGATTCCTTTTTGGGGGGACAGCTGGGGAGCTACATATGGTGGCATCGACACTCGCGATCAGTGCGCCGGTCTACCTGCCGTCCTTCAGCCTGGCTGTGACTTCCGTTTCGACTGGTTTGAGGGATCTGATAATCCTAATATTACCTTTGTGGAAGTCAAGTGTCCGCCTGAAATTGTCGCTATTTCTGGCTGCACTCGCTAGAGGATTCCGTCGCATCATGAATGATGGGTTTTATATTTTGGGGGGATATTTCAAGAGCATTATTTGAATTTGAACATGTTGAAATATAGAGCTTTAGTTTGAAATTTGGTATATGCCCAATCAGCATCTTATTGTGAGACTATTTGTCTAATGTATTTAATGCTATAAAATATAACATCTTTCATTGTCTTCAACTTTGTGTTGAGGCTGTTGTAAGATGAAATATACGCCCAATAAGCCATTGAAAAGGCGTTAATTCTTGCAAAAAATGCAATTGAGTATTTTGAATATTTAAATTTGCTATGAAAGCATTATTGAATTCTTGCTCGTTTCATTGCGACTTACAGCTTGGCTAGATATTAAAAATCATGTCACAGTCTGGCGATGGTGGCTTGGTAGTTGGCTTCCAGCTCTAGCGGCCGGGTCTGACCTACGAATTATATAATTTTTTATCTTGACGTTTCTTGATATGCAAAACTATAGGGTAAAAGGCAATGAAATTTATTACCGTAGTAAATCCTGAAGTCTGTGTTCAGAATCACATGCATTACCATCCTGAGAAATATCTTGCGCGGTCATACATGTACATATTACATGTATCTACAACTGCAGGCTACTCTACGGCAGTTGAATATGTCCCCTGCTTTTTAAGCCGAGGCAAAAGTCCACCAGCCGGAACAATCTCAGCTCATCACTTAACCCGCACCAGTCCGCTCCTCACCCCGTCTCCAAACCCCAAACCCGAAACCATGTAACCTGATCTCTCCATAGTAGCTTCGGCTTCTACTCTTCCTACACATCTCCCCCGTACATACGATACCCCAACCTATCCGCTCAAGAAAAAGTACTTTGGCAATGCCACCCGCTCCCTTCTCAGAACCCTTACTCCCCCAACTCGACCCCTCCACCAACATCCACTACACCGCAAAACACCACCGTCTACGCGCCTTCGTCCGCGACTTTGTCGACACCCACCTCGCCCCTCACGCCCAAGAATGGGAAACATCCGGCGAAGTCCCCGCTTCCGTCCGACGTGAATACTGCGCCCGCGGCTTCAGCGTCGTCCACCCCGTCCGTTCCCCCGCTGAAGCAGCTCACGTAGCGTTACCCGCAAACATACCCTACGAAGAATGGGATACCTGGTGTAACCTGATCGTGAGCGATGAGATGACACGGTTAGGGTGGTGCGGTGTGATATGGGGTTTGAACGGGGGTAACGCGATCGGAGCAACCCCCATAGCGAGATTCGGGAACGAACGGCAGAGGATGAAATGGTTACCCGGGGTTGCAAAGGGGGAGGTTAGGTTTTGTTTAGGGATCACGGAACCGGACGCTGGGAGTGATGTCGCGGGGATCAAGACTACTGCTGTGAGGAAGGGCGGGGGGGTGTATGTTGTCAATGGGGCGAAGAAGTGGATCACGAATGGGGTGTGGGCGGATTATTGTACCGCTGCGGTCAGG
The DNA here is from genome assembly GCA_012184315.1 of Arthrobotrys entomopaga. Classification (NCBI taxonomy): domain Eukaryota; kingdom Fungi; phylum Ascomycota; class Orbiliomycetes; order Orbiliales; family Orbiliaceae; genus Arthrobotrys; species Arthrobotrys entomopaga. The sequence goes on from LDDX01000141.1 coordinate 80,395, forward strand.
ACTGGAGGGTCGGGACACGGGGGGGTTAGTTTGTTGGTTATACCGCTCGCGGCTAAGGGTGTGATGAGGAGGAGGATGGAGAATCAGGGGGTTAATGCGAGTGGTATGGTATATATAATCTCTACGTATACGCGTAGCTATCTCGAATCAAAAGAAGGTTCGGTTGTTAACGAGGATGTGAATCGATAGGATCGACGTTTATCAGCTTTGAAGATGTAGAGGTCCCCGTTGAGAATCTCTTGGGTGGTGAGAATCGGGGATTCCCCTTGATAATGTCGAATTTCAACCCGGAAAGGCTAGGGTTGGCGATAGCTTCCCTCCGTCTCGCTCGAGTCTGCGTTCAGGATGCGTACGAGTACGCTTGTGAGCGGGAGACGTTCGGAAAGCCATTGATCGAACATTATCCGATAAAATCTAAAATTGCAGATTTCGGGCTTCTGATCGAGCCCGTTCACGCCTTTCTCGAACAATTATGTCACATCATAGAAACCGAGAGGAAAACAGGCAAGGAAATCAACATTGGTGGGATGACGGCTTTACTAAAAGTTATGAGCACGAGGTGTTTGGAGAAAGTGTGTCGTGAGGCGCAACAGATCATGGGAGGAGCGGGCTACTCCAAGACCGGACGGGGTGCTCGAATCGAGCAAATCAGTCGGGACGTTAGGGTTCACGTAGTCGGAGGTGGGAGCGAAGAGGTAATGCTCGACCTGGCCGTTCGACAGGAAGTACGGGACGTGAAGCTCCGAGAGAAACTACTAGCCTCGTCCAAGCTGTAAATGTCTTAAGTATTTTGTAACATATATATATTATGAGGAGTAGCTGCTATTTGAATCTACTTTAAGAGAAATACTTTATTAAAGTTGCGGTTTATTTCCAGTGCGATCCTATCTTTTGTTTCCGCTAGGAAACTCCTTCATGTAAACCCAATACGATATAAATTCGAAACCAGAATATAACGCGTAGTCTCAAAGACGGTCCACCGAACAATATTAAGTACCTTACACCAGGTCCTTCGCCTTTACGATGAGAGATTCTAGGCCGCTTGGATTGGCGCCCACAAGGTCAGCGACCTTTTCACCGTTTTTGAAGACCGCAAATGTTGCTATCACCAGGAAGATACGAAGAGTTAATTTTCTGTTTTTTCTTTTTTTTTCTGCAATTTCCTTTGATATTGTCATATTGCTATATATCGGAGAATCAACTTACGCATAGCTCTGATGCCAACTTCCTCAGAAATATCGGCGTTTTCGTCAACGTCCACCTTGTAAAAATCGATACCCTCAAAGCCTGGTCCATCGGAAAATTTTTCAAAGATCGGTGAGATAACTCTGCAGGGACCACACCATGTTGCCCAAAAGTCAAAGATGACCACCCTATCCGATGCGATAACCTCTTTGAATTTTTCGAGGCTGTTATCATTGTATGAGCATATGAGCGGTGGTGCACGTGCCGGTGGTATACGTATATGTATGTGATACCATACTTGTATTTAGGAAACTCACCCTGAAAGTTCCTTAACTGTCATTGTAACGTTACTACTCAAGTACTTAAGTGTAGTGTGATTTATTTGTGGATGTTATAGATTTGAAGGACCGTGAAGTTATAAGTTTGGGTGGGGTTGATATCGATAGTGAAGTGACGTCTGGTGGGGTTGTCAGAGGCGAAGAATGGTGGGGTTTGCAGCGACTAAAATATAAACAATTTCGGCAGGGCCTGCAGGGCTGAGAAATTAATATATATACTTCGTTCCGTCATCAACCCCGCTTTCAATTCATTTGCAATCTTTCTTTTGCATTACAGATAAAACAATTAATAATTAACGAACCGGCCGGGTATCCCGATCCGAGCTTGGCCCATGGATCTAGTCCCCGAAGCAGGGCGAGATCTTACCAAGCTTTAGTATACTACTCGTATACTCATTTTGTAGGTTCTTGTTTATCCCCGTAACTGTGGTATTGCGTTGGGGCCCTTGGCTTTAAATAATTAGGTGTTTTCAGCACGGCCGAACCGATCCCCTCGGGCTTCCACCTTTTTCTGGGCCCTTGATCCGAGGCTATAGCTACGATTAACCTACCAAAGATGGAAGAGATTTCGGTGCGATTGCCATCTAAAGGCTAGAGCTAGATGAACGCCAAAGTATCTTGGTACTTGCATTTAAACGCGCATGTAAATTAACGCTACAACACTATTTAAATTTCGCATCTGCGTAACCATAGCCATGACATCTGACGTTAACCCGGTTTCTTCACGCTCTAAACCAGAACTACCTTTCGTCCCAACTTTGACGTAGCACATCTCAAAACGTCTAGAACAACATTTCTGACAAACTTCCAAATCTGAGTACCAAAGCCGGTAGATGATTCAGATCGATTTCTTATTATAGATAGCGAAGAAAAAACCTGGAAATGAAGAGCCTTATAAGGCTTCGTCACGATTTTCGATCATGTTATCACTCTAATATAGCGAGATCAACTGTACCTCCGCCCCGGTATTACAATACAATTGTATAATACATGTTCGGGGACGTCTTGCAAACATGCACGATAATCCCAAATTTTGTCATTAACCATTAGCCTCGATAATAGGCACCGGGCTACTTAATTAACCATGAATCCACAGTCGTTACATACTTATCTTTCACGTTTTGGCTACCTAAGGATATAGTATATTAAGGATATAGCGAGACCAGGATATAGTATCTTATTATTATCTATCTCACAACAACCACCTTTGTTTACTCTTCAGCCCCTCTTTCGCCTTCTCCCACTCCTCCCTCCCAAATATATACACATATCCCTCCACCCCCTTCCGATAACTAACCTCTCTCACAGCTTGCACATCCCCCAACCCTACCCCATCGGTCATAAACCTCCTGAACCCCAAATTCTCCAATCCAGTCTCAACCCTCACCTTTCCCACACCCAATCCTTCAAAAGCGTGTTCGACGAGCGCACAGAACACTTCGAGGGCATACCCCTTCCTCTGATATTTGATATCAATCATTGTTCCGATATCCGTGAGCAACAGCTCCCCACCCCCCTCGACTTGTTTTTCAAAGGTATTATACCCACCGAAACCTATCAGTTCTTCATTCTCGGTGTTTTCGGTATGAGAGGGTAATGTGACAACGATGAATGAGTTTTTGCCTTGCTCTGCTGTTTCGCGCCATCTTGTGATTCGACGTTCAAATTCGGGGATTGAGATGTTTGGTTCGGGGGATTCACCTGTGGGTAGGTTCTCTGGGGTTGTGAAGAAGCGGTAGAGTTGTGGTGCGTCTGAGGTGGTTGCGGAGCGGATCTTGAGGCGGGGGGTTTTAATTTCGAAGGGGTATTTAGATACCAAAGCCATTTTTGCTCCCTTTTATTTGTCGAGACTAGTCTCGAGGCCAAACGTATCTGAGATGCAATTCTCGATTAATCGGTTACTGCTATATATACATATGGGTGGTCAATGGAGATCAATTAATTGTCCTTCTATCCTTTTACAAAGGTGAGCTGGATCTATAGGATATATATATAATCCGTACGTAGAGTCTTCATTATCTTGCAATGAAATTTCAATTATCGTTTGACTCATGAAGTCGACAAGTTGTACAAGGGATTGTGGCGAACAATTCACATATGGTAATCATTGTCCTCGCCGTTTCCAAAAGAGGAAGTTGCTTAATGGAGATGAGCTTATCGGACAACAAATTCGGAATATCTGACTCCAACTCGAATTAATTAATGTGGAGTCGAAGGCGCTTGCTTGGGATATCAGCAGTGCTTCCTCTTTCCTATTGAGGTGAAGGGTACAATTTAGATCGAATTTATGAAGATTACCGTATGAACGAGTAAATAATAGAGTCTATACAACTAGATCTAGACCTAGCAGTATTTGAATATATCCGAGCAAAAATTGGAGCTTGCTGTCTGAAAAATCAGATGCAGCAATATTCAAATTAAACGGCATACGGTCGGTATTTTAACTCCGTGTTCCGGATTTAATAATATCTTGGACAGAGGCATGGCGTGCATTATGCTCATGGAGCTATATCAATTACCGATAATTGGTGTATCTTATTTCTTGGCCATTTAATGCCTTTCAGTCACATGGACTCCATAGATTGCCTGCATATTAATAAGCTCATATATATGCTATTAATACTTTTTTTTCATGTATAAATTTAAGCATCTTAGCTTAGGCAAGGCGAATATTCGTATCAGAGATCGCATACTCTATAGAGCTCTATCTTATCAACCGGCCTTCGTATCCGACATCTTAGATCTGATCCGTACATAGCTCGAGCTCTACCACATATGTATATTTATCCGAGCTTGTATAATCATTTTGTCATCAGAAATCACAAATTCTATATTATCTATAGTAGAATAAGATGAGTATTATCGATAAATACAACCTTGAAACCTGCTCATACCATTTATATGCGTGTGGGGACATGGACAGGGACGACTACTATTCTGACCCAATTACCAGTAAAACACCACCTCCAGACCCTGTTCCTTGCTAGGCGAGTTTGCACGTTTGCTCGCTCGGTATGCAGACTTGATCCCGTGGCTCAAGCCTCAAGCCCGAATTCGATCGAATTAGGCCGGGTATGACAGGCTAAAATCTTCGAATCATTGGGGAAAAAAAAAGTCGAAACAATCTGCTCAATCCTGCGCAAGCTAGGCCTGCAGGTACCTTCGTTCTGTGATCTTTACACGACCCCGCCATTCGTACTATACGCCTTATTCAATCATATTGCTATCTTTCCGAGCCGTAGCTTAGCTATAGTTCGTCAGGCATGTACAACATGCAACATGCAACATGGCCAACACATGCATGCACATGCCATTAAGCTCAAATAAGCTTAATTACTCGAGTAATGATACGAGAAGTACATATATTTGCTGGCCCTGTCACGTCATCTGCAATTATATACACCAGCCGCGATCTAGAAGAATAATATTAATAATGTTATATCACTCTCAAGAACGAAACTCGGATACGATAAATACTAATGACTTATTTCCGAATCATCTCCTCTCATCCGCATCCACAGGTTCCCGTCACCGAATTAAATTGAACATCCTAGCCGTATATAGACTCCTTGTCCATATTCCATATGATTATCGTTGTTTTTGTCTCAAAGAAGAAATTGAGATGTCTCTTCTAGGCCAACGTCCAGTTTATCAAAGGATCCACATGGTTTCCATGATGGATTGTACCATGTCCATGGTCTTCAATGTTGCATGTTGTAATTTACCTGTGACATCTGTTGCATCCGGTATCGATATACACAATCATTCGAATGTGAGGGTGTAGAGCTAAACTTGTCTTGTATACCAGCCGCGAGACTTGAAGTAGAGACCAGCCCTGGACTATTTAATATATAAGGACTATACATCAGCCTCCTTTCGAGTCTTATGAAATCCAGCCTGGTCTATTTGATCGATATTCCCTTCCGGCACTGCTTTCTCCAGACGATAGCCGGAATAAGATTATACACAATGAAACCAAGCATGTTACTGAACAGCTTGCGCGTCCTAGCGCTTTCCGCTACCCTAAGTTCTTGCGCCACCAATGCGACGATGCAACAATTCAACAGAATGCGCACAATGTCCCTAGGAATCGTAAGTGGATGATAGTACATACGGACGAAATTAGACCCAGAGCTAACATCCCCAGATCGCCTACCCTGGTTTTGAACCCCTAGATATCTTCGGACCCCTCGAAGCCTTCCATTCTGTAAGCTCCCCCAAAATCACCCCACCACTTTCAAATACCCCCACTCTCTCACCAAGATACTAACAAACACAGGCCTCAGGTAGCTTGGTAAAAATAACCCTCTCCATAATCGGCTTCGAAATCGGTCCAGTCTCCGCCACACCCCCCGCAGGCGTCAAACCTCCCGGCGTAACCACCCCCTTAGACCCAGGCTGGCTCGCTTCCCCCTCAATCTACGCGACCCACACCTTTCACACAGCACCAGCGTTAGACATCCTCCTCGTCCCCGGCGGCCCCGGCGATTTCTACCGCGACGAGTATCACGTCACTGATGTCGAAGATTTCATAGCGAGGAGGTACCCGCAGCTGAATTACCTCTTGAGCGTGTGTTCCGGTGCCGTCAACCTGGCCAGAGCGGGCGTGTTGAACGGGAAACGGGCGACGACGAATAAGGCTGTATACACCTGGGTTACGGATCCCAAGCACGGGAAGAATATCACCTGGGTGCCCGAGGCGCGGTAGGTGAATGATGGGAATATCTGGACTAGTTCTGGTGTTTCGGCTGGTACGTACTACCCATACACACACACACACACACAAATATATAAGTATATATATGAAACTCTTTTTTTTTCCAGCTGCTAAATACCACATACATATACTTAAATACTCTATGAAATTGATCAATTGATTGATATTTGAACGCGAGGAATCAATAGGTATCGATATGACGTACGCCTTCATGAAGGATATCTGGGGTGCAGCGGTCGCGGATCAAACGTTTAACGGCATCGAATACGCCCCCCACCAGGATCCGGATTGGGATCCGTTTGCAATCATCAATAACGTAAGCACATTCGAATATTCCTAGCTTGATAGATTTTACTGCTCTCGGCGACACGGCTAATGTATTTCGATTTTGTGGTATTATAGGTACCCGGAGCCGATAAGACACGTTCATTGAAAGATTGCGTCGTGCCGGCGGGTCATTAAATTGGCAAAACTTAAAGGAAACCATGTGTCTAGTATTGACGGATAATCATAGCTATTGAGATTTTTTATGGAGATAGTGTAGCTTATGGAGATTAATTTACGGTGCTATATATGAACGAGAACATTTTATCTCCATTGAAATGATATCCATTGAGCTGTTAAGGCTCAAATGGTGCTCGCGTGCCTCCGTGCTCTAAACATATCCCCTTCATTCCTCACCATGCAAGATGAGAGAGAGCAAAAAGTCCAATAAATCCAATAAACATTAAAACCCATAGTTAGAGAGGGTTTAACGAAAACAAAATGAAAGAAAACCGATCCGCACCGCTCGCACCCCAAACCTTTACATGAACCATACAAAAGAACCAAATATAATAGAATAAGAAGAGTTTACCGACACTGTTCCCTCAACCAGAGCACATAGTGCAAGCCTCCTTATTCTCAATGCTACATTGCAAAACTTTCTGTGCGTAAATATCGCCCTCTCGGTCTTCACTCTCATCAAAAGCATCTTCTTCCTGCCCCAACTTCTTCATCTTGCTATCCAAGGTTGCTAGTTCTTCTTCACCCTGTGGTCCGACAGGAGGACTGGTGGTCAACAACTTTGGGCTCTCACCCTCGTCTTGATCCGCTTTGAATGGCTGCTTGGCAGTTTGAGCAGCGTTGATGAGACCGTTGGAGGACGAAGTGCCATTGGTAACGCCATTGCTAGCAGGCGTGGTTCCGGGTGCAGCAACGATGCCGGCACCGTTGAGAACGGTCTTGCTCTCCATCATCGGTCTGGGGACCGATGGGTTTGAGAATCCAGCCTTCATACCACCGTTCGCGGGTCCTTGGTACAATCCCAAATTTCGCTTGGTGGTTCTCTGAGTCGCCACGGTCGTATCCTCAATCTTGAGAGCCTCCTGGTCGACAGTGAACTGAATCGCTGCTGAAGCGGCCATGGTTCTCAAGTAGTACATGCCGGTCTTCAATCCCTTCTTCCAGCCGTAAAAATGCATGGAGGTGAGCTTGCCCATTGTCGGGTCCTTGATGTGGATATTGAGGGACTGGGATTGATCGATGAAGGCACCACGGTCGGCGGCCATATCGATGACAACCTTTTGCGAGATCTCCCAGACAGTCTTGTAGAGAGATTTGATGTCCGCAGGGATGTTTGGCACGTTTTGAATACTGCCACCGTCAGCAATGATGCGGTTCTTCATGTTATCGCTCCAAAGACCCATGTCGACGAGATCACGGAGGAGCCATGGGTTTACGACTTGGAATTCTCCGGCGAGCACACGACGAGAGTAAATGTTGGAGGTATATGGTTCGAAACATTCATTGAAACCCAGGATTTGACTGGTAGAGGCAGTTGGCATGGGTGCGACCAACAAGCTGTTTCTCATACCGTGCTTTGAAATCTTGGCCTTGAGTTCATCCCAATCCCAAAGATCAGTAGGAGTGACTCCCCAGAGATCGTATTGGAGTTGGCCTTTGCTGGCAGGAGAACCCTCATAAGTCTCATAAGCGCCGTCCTTAGCAGCCAACTCAGTCGAAGCTTCGACGGCACCATGGTAGATGGTCTCGAATATCTGCTTATTGAGGTGACGAGCTTCAGGAGAGTCAAAAGGCATGCGAAGAGCTAGGAATGCGTCAGCAAGACCCTGGACTCCGATAGCGATGGGTCTGTGACGGAAATTGGAGCGTCTGGCTTCTTCGACGGGGTAGTAGTTGTTATCAATTATCATGTTCAAATTCTTGGCAACAACCTTGGTAACGTCGTGGAGTTTTTGGAAATCGTATTCGTTGCGAGTCACGTCGACAAACGTTGGCAGTGCAATAGACGCCAAGTTGCAAACGGCGACTTCATCAGGGGCGCTGTACTCAACGATTTCCGTGCACAAGTTGGAGCTCTTGATGATACCGAGGTTCTTCTGGTTGCTCTTCTTGTTGCAAGCATCCTTGTACAACATGAACGGGTTACCAGTCTCGGTTTGAGCTTCCAACATGGCGTACCACAGCTTTTGCGCCTTGACAACCTTACGGGCAAGGCCTTCGGTCTTTTCGTACTTTTCGTACAAAGCCTCGAACTCATCGCCGTAGCAATCTGCCAATCCAGTAGCTTCATTAGGACAGAACAAACTCCATTCACCATTGGCTTCAACACGCTTCATGAAAAGGTCTGGAATCCACAAAGCGTAGAAGAGATCCCTAGCGCGAACTTCTTCTTTTCCGTGATTCTTCCTCAAGTCCAAGAACTCAAAAACATCAGCGTGCCATGGTTCGAGATAGATAGCGAAAGCGCCAGGACGCTTGTTACCACCTTGGTCGACGTATCTAGCAGTGTTGTTGAAGACTCGGAGCATAGGAATCAAACCGTTGGAAGTACCATTAGTTCCAGCGATGTAGGATCCAGTGGCTCGAATGTTGTGAACGTGCAGACCAATACCGCCGGCGGTCTTGGAAATCAGAGCACATGTCTTAAGGGTGTCGTAGATACCCTCAATGCTGTCATCCTTCATCGCTACCAGGAAGCAAGAGCTCATCTGGGCCTGAGGGGTACCAGCATTGAAGAGGGTTGGAGAAGCATGAGTGAAGTACTTGCTGCTCATTAGATTGTAGGTCTCGATGGCTTTTTCAAGGTTATCTCCGTGAATTCCAACAGAGACACGCATGATCATGTGCTGTGGGCGTTCAGCAACCTTGCCATCGAGTCGCAGGAGGTAGGATCGCTCGAGAGTCTTGAAGCCAAAGTAGTTGTAGTTGAAGTCCTTGTCGTAGACGATGGCCGAATTGAGTTCATCCGCATGGCGCATAACGGTCTCGTACATGCTCTTGGAAATCATAGGCGAGGGTCGTTTGTTTCTCTAAATTCGAAAATTAGTCTTCAGTTTGAGAAATTTGCTGACAAAATGTTGTAACATACGGGGTTGACATAGTGATAAAGGTCGCTGATGACCTGACTGAACTGTTTCTTGGTTTGTTTATGAAGATTGGAGACGGCAATACGAGCTGCGAGGATAGCATAGTCGGGGTGGGTAACGGTCATGTAGGCAGCGGTTTCAGCAGCCTTGAGTTGGAGTTCGAATTAATGAAAAACTCTGCGAAGAAAGAGTGCGATGGAACGTATAACATACCAGATTGTCAAGTTCTACCGTAGTAACACCTTGGTAGACACCAGCGATGACCTTGAGAGGTCGTCAGTATCAAGGATATCAATAATGCTTGCGCGAACGAAGAACCAGGGTACCTTTTGGGTAATCGAGGCCGCATCGACGTGCTCAGCGTCCAAGCCATAGCACAGTCTGCTTACACGAGCAGTGATCTATCACTTTGTTAGTTTACAGTTCATAATAGAAGGCAATTGCAAGCTATTTAGGGATTGAAGTCGTACCTTGTCGAATTGGACTCGTTCCTTGCGTCCGTCTGCGTTTCAGGAGGTCAGCGGTTGGACAAGGCAAGTCGCAATACGCCACAGAACGAGGGGTTCAAGGGTCTGGTGCCGCAATACGGCATTTTGAAAGATAAGAGCGGGGCGACGATTAATTGGGATATTGCATACCTCTTTTATAGACATACATGGCTTTCTGATGGAATACCTGACAGAAATAGGGGAAGCCAAAGTAAGTACGAGGAGCTGAGGCAAAGCTTTAAGGCGACAAGGAGAAGAAGAAAAAAAGTCTGAAGAGCTTCGAGACAATGACAAACCTAGATAGACACTCAATGTTCAATCAACAATTAAAGGTTCAATGTATGATAACTTGTGATATAATATGATAAAACTAAGGAGCGGAATTGAGATAGAATAGAATAGAATAGGAGAGGGGAGAGAAGAAGGAGAGGAGAGGAGAGAACAGAGCTTGCTTATGAATCTCGAGCAGTAGCTGCCAGCTTTTTGCATTCTTTCAGGGATCACGCGTTCTCCGCAGATACTTACTTATTTACCAACAAACCCGCTAAAGACGCACGGTTTGCGTAGGCGAGATTTGCCCGATTTCAAAATTTCAATGACCGGAAAAGTCTGCCCAATGGCCGTGTCTGGTCTGGTCTGGTCTGGTCTGATCTGATCTGATCTGGTCTCGCTCTGCCTGCCATCAACGCGTCCTTCCTTCGCCGTCTTTTCTTTGTTTGTTGCGACGGGACCCGGACGTGTAAAGTGGTTACCATAGTAAAAAGCTACCCCGCTGAGCACCAAGCCGTTGAAGCGAGATGAAAGATGACTCGAAGGATGACTCTTGCTTACCAAGCTGATATAAAAGGTTAGTCAATTTGGGTCCTTTATACCCGATTGCTCTGGTGATGTCTGTTTGCAATCGAATTCTGGTATTTGTGTCTCTTGTCGGCTCTCTGCAAGGTTTTCGGTTTGGTTACGAGACTGCAAGGTTTTTATGCCGCACAGATCAATGTCGAGCTTGTGTTGGCCGCTGTGTTGTGGTGACGTTGGCCGCACCACACACTCAACACACTCAGCACACCAGCTAAACAAGCTGGCTCGGTGGGATTGCATTGACGAGCAGCCATAAAACCAAATCCGGTGATATACATTAGAATCTGCCAGTTCAGAATATATATATATATCAGTACTTAAGCACTTAAATATTCATAAACTTCAATATACTATCTAATCTCGATGTACCTGCGCACTCTATGTGTCTAAGGTTAAATTAAATTCCCAAAGCCAATAATGTATATAACCAAGTATTCATAATCAAACCCAATATACCTTTCTAATTTTCCTTGAAAAATAAATACAAACAACCTTTAAAGTTAACTTTAGTAGAACTTGCCAATAAACACAAAATCAAGCCGCTGTAGTACTTGTCTGCTTAGCTTTCTTGGTTTTAGCCGCCTTCTTCTTCTTCCCAGTTTTAGTCTTCGTCGCCATTGTGGATTGGGCCGCATTCGTGCTAGCAGCTGCCGCCAAATCTAATGTCGTCTCACCCTCCTTTACTCCTTTATCTATACCTTTCCCCTTCCCCTTCCCTTTCCCCTTGCCTTTCGATTTCTTCGAACCTTTTGGGTCATCAAACGCTTCCAGGACATCTTCTGGGGCATTCGAACCCGGAACAACGATATGTGGCCCAATTGGGTCAGAAATACTTTTGCTGTTCTTCAAAAAATCATAATTTACTTGTGGCTCCAATTCTGTAAGATTTAATGAGTTCTGAAGATTAGGGTGTTTGCTGTTCCACAGTCGAACGGACGTGTCAATAGTGACTTTGGCCAACTCTGTATTCATTCTATAATCAGGCGAGTAATTTGCGTCAGTAAATATCGCGTACAGTGGGGGTCGAGAAATATTTGAATTACCCCACGTAAACGCTGCCGGCTGTTTTATCTATCCCCTGGTCCACCAAGAACTCGGCCATCTTTACACCAAGCCTATTAGTCTGCGTAGTTGCGCTCGCGGCAGTTCCGATGGTTACTCTTTGACCAATGCCATCCGAGAGTTTTCCAAACGAGCCGCTCAATACCGCACCTATAGCTGCCTCTTTCCCCCAGTTCATCCAGGTGAAGTCATCGATCTGGTCCTGAAGGTTGCTATTAGAAACTTTCTGCTTGAGAATTTCTTGCACTTTCAAAGCAGGACCAGTAGCGACAGCGGAGGCAATGAGGCTAGCAGCAAGGGCGCAACCCATAGGACCTCCTGCGAGGGTTCCTAGTATGCCCGCAGATGAGACTAGAGTAGCGTATGTAGCTTTAGCTAGCGCGCGCTCCGCATGTGCCTATTCTTCATCATTAGCTCTGCCTTAAGTTTTTTTTTAAAAAAAAGAGGCTTTCCAATGACTTGAGCTCTAGATTGAACGCACCGTGTTACCCGCGAGCTTGTGTAAGCCTACTGCAACATATCCGAAGAAGGGAAGACCCTCTACAAAGGTTGTGACAACACCATCTTTGCTGAAAAATATGTCATCTCTATATATATATATATAGCTTATGGGGTCAGCCGGCCCTGGAATCTTTGGTGTACAGACCAGTAGATCGCAGATAAAGACAAGGGTATTAACCTACGGTTGACGCTTGACCAATTTTCCATCTTCATTCGCCAGCAGCTCTGGGATCCATATAGTAAGTGGGCCTGCATTTTGAAGATCAAGAGATTTTGGAAAGAATTCTATCATAAATGGATCCACAGATTGATGTGGCTGCCTATATAGCAGAGAGTTATCGATAGCTCCTACAAAGGCTTCATTCCTGATACCTTCGAGTTGCATAAGGTCAAATGATGCAGCTTGGAGAAACCCTTTCTTATCTTCCAAGTATCCAGAATATACCATGCTTTTGATGGAGTTATCTGCGTTTCGCTCAGTTTCAAGATGAAACCCGGTGCCTGAGTTGGCAATATTATCGGATCTATAAACCCCCTCGTCGTATAGTCAGTCCTGGCCCTTAAGATAATTAAGAAAACACCGAGTCCAAAAATTTGGAGCTGGAAAGGTCAACGTAACTATAGCATGGGGGCTACTTACGTTTTTCTGAAAATGAACTGCAAATTGTCAGGTCCGGTACCGGTAAAGTACAGATGGTAAGTCAAATCAACAGATATCTGCTTCCCCGCAAACGGACTATCTGAGCGGTGTATAGCAGTAAAGATAGCCTCACCGCTCGCTATATCTAGTCGCGGGTTCTCGCAGCTCGTCATGAAAAACTGAGCACCCGGTGACAGGTCAAACTCCCCAGTTTTTCCATTGATACCAATCCACAGGTGGAGATCTATGATGCATTGCACGTATCCTTGCCCTGGGTCAGTAAGGTTTTTAGGTACAGCGGTCTCAGCCATTAGCAGTGCACTGGCGAATTGTATCTTCGACTGATCAAGTAAATTGGCAATAGGGAAATATAGCTGCTGATTTCCGTAGGTATCTTTGGGATTATCCGATATCTTCACGGTCCCGTAGACGGATTTGCATATGCCGAGAAGGCCAAAAATTAGTATAACCTTCATGATGAAAAGTTTTATATAATAGGTTCAAATCTTTTTGGTCTTCAAAATAGTGTGCGAGGCTAGCGCTAGCTAGTCGGTCTGTAGAAGGTAAGAAGGATAGATGGAGCAATCCTACCTTCATAAAGGATATTCTTGGATGACACGATTGAGTATATTTATACACCGCTTTTCAGAATGATATTTCATGATATGGAAGTTTGTACGAGCTCAAATCAACTATTTTACTACTATCGGAGCAAGTGGTTGACAATCTGGTCGCCGTAGCCGTTGAATTTATGCCAAGCATGTGCCATGAATATTCAAGCTCCGAGATGCTCCCTAATAACACCGTTTTGAGGTTTCAAATATATATATAAAGAAGATATCTTAAATGAAGCTTTGATGTAGATATTCTTATAGAAGTTTGTGGCGCGCAAAGCAAGAATAATCGAGATAGTGTTGCCTTTGTCTGGCAGAAGGAGATAGTGGTAAGAATAAACAGTATCGTACCAAACGTCAATAACTATAACTGGTTATTGATGCTCGATTTGTTCGCTGTCACACCCGTAGATGTAACGTGAACTGTTAAATGATGTAACCTAGTTCGCGAGTAAATAGCGCCATTTCTTCCTTTGCGAACCTTGGCGCATATGGATAATATTCTTCGAAAACCGTTGAACCGGTTTGAATATTATATTATAATAACATCGCTCGGCTTCGGGTGTTTCAAGGCGGATGGTGTTGCCTCTCGCTATAGCCAGTCCGGCTCGGTAAGATGGTCATGGAACGGCTGTTTCGAAACTAGACCGGCTAGATGATCCAAAGATGTGATAAGAAAGCCGGTGCCCTATCAAATGGTAAGAACCATTAAGGTGCTTCAGCAACGGGTATAACCTGGAGCTCTATCTTTCCTCTAGTTTGATTTGACTTAAGCTTAATAATAAAAGATATATCTAGATATAGCCCGTGTTGCCGAGAGACATAGCCAGTCTCGTAACCAGAGATATAGTGGTCTCGCTGTAAGCCAGACTCAGATATAGCCAACGCGTCAGAGTCTGGCTCAGCGAGACCAGATATAGCTACTTAAGGATATAGGGAGAAATTTGTGTTGCATGGTGTTGGTCACACATTGTGTTGCACGGCTCCGTGTTACGTCAGACTGGTTGCGAGGAGGGTTTGCCGAGACTGGCTATCGTCTCAGCTCAGAGTTCACGTTCTCTTCTCATCTTTCCCTCCTTGTCAACGTTCTTCTCTAGCACGGCAACGTTACCCAATTTGATTCCCTCTCCTTGGCATCGTTGCACGAAGCTATTTCTATAAACTTAAGTATCTATATATATGCCTCCAACCAATTTTCGGATCAAACAACACGCTGCGGACCAAAGGTGACTCGGTTCTTGTATCCCCGCCCAATTAAAGGTGGTGGCAATTACACGGTTTGGTTACGAGACTGTATGGCCTGTTCTGAAGGCTAATGATTTTTATCTTTGTGTCTAAGAATATTAGCCACTGTACAGCGCGCGAGGTACGATTATGGTACCTCTCAACGTTCACTGCGCCCCTTGCAGATGAGGCCGTCCTCGCCTCTTAAGAAAGTTTTGGGGAACCTGGTCTTGACCGAGTCAATAACCTTGTCTTGACCGACTCAATACCAGGTTCCCCGCAGCAGCTCATGGTCGTGGTTGGTGTAGAATTTCTTCTATACCTCCTGCAAGGTTCGTTTTACCAAAGGGCAAAATGAAAATAAGAATGATGACTGAACTAGGCCATAGATACCGGACAACTTTGGTATCAAGGTTATGGTCGTGGCGTTGATATCAAGATATCAAAGCCCTCGTCTTGATCCGGGTTTCGACCCCCAACAATGCCTGGCGCCCCAAACATGAAGTTGCCTTTGCAACTTGCAGAGTTCGGCAAGTTGAAGGCCAAGTGCCTTCAAGATTGCAACGGGAGTTTGCTCAACTTGGAAGGATCTTTGGGATGATCTGAATCCAAACATGTTAGAAACTAGTTGCATCTCAAAGTAAGAGTTCTCAAGACATCTGTTTTTCTCGATAAATATGTGACTAACTTTCTCGATTGATATATCAGGAGGGTTTCACCGAGGAGCCCGGAGGCTTTCGCGGATGGACTCCTTAATTCACCTCAATTTTACCAGGTATGGCCATATGGATGACTTGATTTTCTATTATCAAATGAAACATATCAGCTAAGATCATGCGATAGTGGAGGGAACTTAACTGTCCCTGAGAAATCATTCTCCTCTCGACCTCGAGATCGTAATGAGTAATATCATTTACGATCCCAGTCGACCCTGCCACGAATGGCTACGAACAAGTTCAAGGCCAAATCGCGGTGGTCACACACTCTGGGTTTATGGGAGACCATCCTCATACGAGGTAACCGGAACCTCCAGAGTATGCTCCTCGCTACATTACCAAACTAGACCAGGGGACTCATTCTGGCCCCGCCATGGACTTATATTCACACGCACCGATGAACTCAGTGCGAGTTAGAAAGCTGGTCAATTACTATCAGATCAAAACAGCTCTTCCGTCACTTGGGCAACTTGAGTCTCGGCTTTCCGCTCCTTCGCCCTCAGCCGCAAAGAGGCATGATTCGCCGATAATGTTGAGATTATGACCCGAAATCGGGTCGTTCACTTTGCCGGGCAAGTGAACGGCGCCGTTTTCAAGATTGCCCAATTGGCCAAGCAGAGCTGCCCCAGTCTCGGTGAGGCTATTTTACCAAGAATATCGGCCAGAAAGTGCGACAAGATCCTGCGAAGAGCTTTCCGTTATGCTTGTCAAATGTATAGTGCGGCAAGACCAGACATCTTGTCATCCTGGTTTACGGTGCTAGACCGAACAGTCTTTGAGACCCAGTTCCTTGATATTTTTTTTAAGGAGAATCTGGTTCCGAATTATCTGAGATTTACTTATAACTTATATGATATCATCTCTTGTGTCTGGGATGATATCGCCACCCTCTCCATGGAAGACGCCGAACATCTAACCGTAAGGCGAATTGAGCGCCAGCAAAACTAAAAAAAGGGGATCGAGCGAGGCGCCTAGCGCCAACTCCAACCCGGGACAAGAGTCACCAGTTGAAATTACAACGGCAGTACAACTGCACTTGTTTTACCCACCTCGTTCTAAGGGATGCGCAAGGGCGTTCAGCCAATTCCGCGGCCCCGCCGTCCCCAGCGGTGGAGATGTTTCTCCACTTCAAAGGCTTCGGTACGAGTCTGCACATGCATATTTACCTTCTATATGATGTTATCTAACTGACATGTATGTTCTAGGCCTATGTTGACTATCTGTTGCTATTCTTTGCCGGAGCTGCAGACTAGACGAACAAAATTTGAGGGCCTGTGCCCCTTTTCCGGGAGAGTACTGCTGATTAGCATGTTGCTAGCAATTGCAGTATCTATTGCTAAGAGGATTGCAGAGTCCCAAAAAAAAAATATATATGAAGAAACGGAATCGGTATCTAGGCGACAGCTAGGAGCCAGCCGAGCCAAAACCATATCCAGCTTCAGCCTGGCTAACCTGACCAGGCTAACGGAGATGGTCGCCCGAGGCATTCTCTCGGTGGGTTTGCCGACTGAGCCTTGTTTCGAAGTTTAGTATTGAGTAACCACAACTCGAAAGAAATATACTTACCGAAACCGCCATAATTGTTTGATCACGCTGTATGGGCTCCCCGCTTCGCGTTGAGCGTTTGGTATACGAGACAACTGTATGGTCGCCCTATCATTATCTTAGCAGGTATTAGTCTCACGGAACTTGAGGTTCATGGCATTTTAACTGATTTGCAAAAGCTTCAGATCCGCGCAGATCATGATGCGCCATGCAAGATTGGCGAAACAGGGCTCCAAGCCCAGTCCAGGGCGATTCGGGGCACATGTTGCCCCAAAAGCGGTTCCCCAGCACTATATTGTCCGAACTAGGGAGCGCTGCTCCAAACGGTG
This sequence comes from Arthrobotrys entomopaga, assembly GCA_012184315.1. Classification (NCBI taxonomy): domain Eukaryota; kingdom Fungi; phylum Ascomycota; class Orbiliomycetes; order Orbiliales; family Orbiliaceae; genus Arthrobotrys; species Arthrobotrys entomopaga. The sequence goes on from LDDX01000141.1 coordinate 97,980, forward strand.
GGATTTTCCAACTTGGTTTATTTTTCGAAGCTATGCTTCTTGAAATGGAGATTGTCCTGGTTCCACTGGATTTGGTATCCCTACTTATATGGCTGGTTAAAATTCGGCCGATGCAAGATGATCTGAAGCCACTTAGAATGGCAGTCAAAGCCTTTTCTGTCAGTCATTTCCAGGTATGTCACGATTCTGATTCCTCAAATATTTGAACTGTCAATTGCGAAAAACAGAGACACTAATTAATGATCTAGGATAAAACGAAGAAATCCGAGAATCTCAAAATGAGCTTCTCTGGTCAGCATTAAATATTTAGAGTGTTGACCGTCGGGCTCGGCTATTGCTGAAATCCGGATGCCATTTCATGTGGCCCCGGTGGAGAACTGATCAATGGCTGAGATATTTCTTTGCCTCAAGCGCCTGGATTCGAGACTAGAAATATTTGTCTCGCAAGCCAGATGCCATCCTGAAATCTAGACGCCAGTCTCGGCCCTCTAGACGCCTCGATTTTAAAAACATCAAACACAACCTCTAGAAACTGTTACTACAATTACGGAAGTGCAACCCGATATCTTCGATGTTTGACCGAGAAGTACATGTTCGGTTGAGTTTCGGAGGTCCTTCGAGACCACTCAGAGCAATGTTCAGAGATCGAAGATTCGGCGCCACTTATATGAACACTGGAAATCACATTCTCCGGTGGTTGATGGGGTTCGTCTTATATACCCCTCGGAAAATTATATGTCGAGGCTGTTGTAAGAATGTACAAGGATTTAATCGTCACATTCGGAATTCGAAGAATTATATGTGGAGGCCCAGAGGATCCGAAGAATTAGTCAAAACAACTTTATTGTCCAATCTCTCCGTCAAAAACTGATATCAGCTGCTGAGGGCTCGTCCGTCAGACCGATGGCGGGTGCACTGCAAACATTTTCATCAAGTTTCTAGCGGATCATTTCTTTGGTATTCAGGTTTCTAGACTCTGCGTCTTCCTGCCGGTCTTTTATCCAACTTATTTTTGAAAAGACCGAATTTGGCCGAATTCCGGACGATACCCATCGCTCGTGCGGCCAGCCCATCGATCGGACAATTCGTCAAGTTGTCAAATACTGCCTCTTGGGTAGCTTAGCTACTCGCGGCTACTGGGTAGCCAAAGTCCATGGCACATGCATCGAGAAACTATCACCGCCCCAAGTGGCGCTACGGCCCTGAATATCGGATATCCTGGAAGGTCGCAAATCGAATATGGCGACCGAGGTCGTGAGACCATTGTCATTTCCGTGGGAACCGGCTCGTCGTCGAGTTTCCAGCTACAGCTTTAAAAAGAAACCCCTACAAAAATATTCATGAGGTTAACACATACATGGCACTTATGTACCGAACTGTACAAGGCTCAATTGACAGAGCAAATAGAGGATGGCGAACGAGTACGGCTTTTTCGAAAGTTTGAACATCGGTTATAAAGGTGTAATAATCATCTTTGGATTGATTTTTCGCACGTGGAAGAGAAATACTTCCCATACCCACTCTAGATGAGGCCCACAGGCCGAATATCACCCGTCATCTCATTCTAAAGTCAGTTCTTCCGACTATTGAGGGCCTTTCGAATTCGTTTGGCATAAGTGCCGCAACATTGGAAGAGGAATCAAATGTATTGCGGTTTCCGCATGTGGGGGTGACCACCCAGCAAATTGAAGTTGTGGTGGAATCCCGAACAACAAGAATATTATGGGTGGGAGACGGGGGCTGCGGATGAAGACAAAGCCAGCCAAATGTCCAGAGTCCGCAGCTCCCAGAAGAGTCGATCAGGTTTGAATTCAGTCACGCCTGATTTGGGGCCGGGTCCCCAAAAAACGGTCTTGGAAGTCGCCAGTATGATATAATCACAGACTATACCATCCCATCAAGTTACGTTCGAGGGGATCTGTGTAGGCAAACTTAAAATGCTTGGTGGCGACCTGTGTAAGATTGTCACCAGCCATTTAAGTTTGCCAGCAAAGTTGGTCTATAGGAATATATCCAAACCATTTCTAGACACCGGACATATAATAAGTTTATATTATATTATCGCCCGTGTCTTCGGAAAACCCCAAACCTTCAACCAATCCACTTGTAAATCTCTTGGTTACGTTTCGAGATTGCCAACTTGTAAATAATACCACAGTCCAAAGAAACACACACACCAACCATGCCCCGAAATCGAACGGTGCATAGAAAGTGGGATTTTATTCATTCACTTTATTCTCGTTTGGCTTGAAAAGCCACGACCAACTCGAGTGTATTTTACAATGTAGATGTATATAAAGATATAAATGGTCAGGCCTTAATCAAAAACTCAAATCAAAATTTCCAAAGAGTTAGTCAATTATGCAATTCAAGTGACAGTCGAATTCTTGCCCCAAGTCTAGCTTATATACCCATAGTCCGAGTCTAAGGTAAATTGTAAAATTCGAATATATATATTCGGCGGCGTCAATGGTATACGAGACAAGGCGTCAAGGAGTATACGCCGCATCCTTACTCTGCGTTGAAACAAAAACAATGCGGCAACGGGGACAATGACGTCCTCCAGCTTCAACTCAACCCGCACGGTATAAATTTACCCCAGGCTAAATAAGCACTTAACCAAACCTCAACAATTCTCCCTCCTCCTCCTTCACCCAACTCACCTCACCGCCACCTCCAATTGACACCAATCACAATTCAATTAATCTAAAAAAAATAAAACAGTAAAATTTTTATTTCGCAAAATGAGTCTCCTTCGCACTTCCATCCTCCGTCAATTACAACCCACCCGTACACGTGGCATCTTGACCCGCCAGTTCCATTCCTCTCCCTCCCGTCTGATCGCGGTCGGAGAAGCCATTCCAAGCGTGCAATTGAAGGAAGATTCTCCGGGGAATGTGGTGGATATAGCACAAGAGATAGCAGGGTTGAAGAAGGCCGTTATCGTTGGTGTGCCGGCTGCTTTTAGTACGTACATAATATATATATTATACCCCCATTACCTTACTTTAGTATTTCAATATATATATATATATACCAGTGCTAGTCAAGTTTATATATCTGTCTGCTAGCTTTAGCTTTAGATTTTAGCTTTTGTTGGTTATTGACTGACTGATGTTTTTTTTTGATGGTTTAGGTCCGGCTTGTTCTGCTACTCATGTGCCGAGTTTTATCGGATATAAAGATATCAAGAATACGCCTACGTTTGTGGTTTCCGTGAACGATCCGTTTGTGACAAAGGTATCAATAAATTCCCTTCATTCACTTCCTTTAGTATGCGATTTGGCTGGTGAATTGTTTGTTTTTGCTAATTTGTGAATGTATACTTATATAATATAGGCTTGGAAGGAATCATTCGAGGGGGCTAAAGAAGCTGGGGTACGCATGATGATCAAAACATCCACTCTCTTTCTCTTTTTTTTTTTACTCTAGTAGAGAAGGTTAATGGGTTATTTGTTTAGATCCGGTTCTTAGCCGACCCGGAAGGGGAGTTTGCTAAAAAGATGGAGATGGATTTCGGCAAGTCGGTTGATATATTTGGGACGTTGAGGAATAAACGGTATGCTGTGGTTGTGGAGAACGGGAAGGTTACAAAGGTGGCGGAGGAGCCTGATAATACTGGAGTTAGCGGTACGTTTTTTTTTTTTCTCTCTTTCTCCCTTAAGCTTTTCCAGCTCTATTATTGTTTTATTTTTCAGGTTTAATTTAGAATATTTGGGTCGGAACTGATTTTGGTGTCTGATATAGTGACTGTTGCTGAGAAGGTTTTGGGATGAAGCGATCCTCCGATATGGTACCTAAAAACCAACTTGGATTGCATTATTGACTTTGTAAATATGATGTCGATAAAATCGAGAAAGCATGGATGGTATACACATCAAAAACAATAATATAGATATCAAAACGATCGGACGAACACCGTATGGGGGGGGGGGGGGGGGGGG
>LDDX01000141.1:101943-131221 GCA_012184315.1 Arthrobotrys entomopaga
GCGTTCCAGGCTACACAGCGTACCTAGCCTTCCCTTTGGCTTGTGACATGCGATACAGTAGTCTGGGGCGACAAAGTACTGGAGAAGGAAGGAAGGAAGGATGTTGGGCAGTTAGACTTTGCGAAGTGTCCCGGTAACGTTTAGCGGCGAACCCTGCCGTTTGACCCGAAAAGATCCAGCGGGCCGGAGCTCTGCGAGAAGGGCAAAAACACCACTATTTTTCGTAAAGTACTTGAGTAGTAATTACGGTCGGCAAAACCTTTTGCCCGTCTACGCGACGGTAAGAAGCTCAAGCTTTTTGTGTATCCAGTCGGCGGTTTGCAAATGCTAGAGTCGGTTTTAATATCATCTTTTTGGGAATTCGTGTTCCGCGGGCGACAGTAATATCATAATATCAGATGCAAGCTGATGACAGCCGTAAAAGCCGACTGGCTCCGACCAATCCACGCGAAGGCCCCCAGCAGATGGCCATCCCCCTTCCCCACCGATGTGGATATCGCCGACAAGTGTTGCACTTAAATACTTTGGTTGAGTCTATTTTATCAGATGATCGAGATAGTATTTTCACTTCTTCGCCACAACACCACACCCAAGCAAAGCAACCACACGCTGTGATATCATCCCTCTCGTCGTCGCTTCAAACGACGAGACCCCGTCTACAGGCAATTTTCACTGTTGAATAATTATATAACTTCTGAATACACTTTAGCATCGTCTACGACGGTCACATCATTCCCAGCCTTCTGGGTTATTATTTTTTTTCTCAAGATAAGGGTTTAATTTTGCCACAATTCTTTTGCATCTCTCCAGTCTTCTTGACTTTTTTCCGTGGAGATACATTTCCTGAGAAGACAACTTGAATATTAATATTATTTACGTCTCCCGACGAAAACGAAGGAGAATCGCATTTTGCTTCTCCTTGTATCCGCGCTATTCCTGTAGCAGCATAGTCCCGTTGATTAATTGCCGTTCAATCTTCATAAAATTCTTTCATCAGATCTTCTTGTCCGAGCTGCAGTGCTAGCTCACTCTCATATATGCATATCCTCTGCTTCTCATCTTGACTCCCATATATAAGTACTTACTCATCCTCACCTTCTCTGCATCTCCCGTGCAATTGTCGTCTCTCCGCTATTTTTTTACAAAAACCCCCCACTCCCCCCGCCGTCTGTGTGTGTGAGTGTGTGAGTGTGAGTGAGTGAGAGTGTGTGGACGGACCGATCTCGCTCGTCTTGTTCCTGGGGTTAACTAAACCCACTGGAAATTCAACCTTCCACCTTTCCGCTCCAACAAACACCACCCGCCAAACCCTTCCCCCAATCACCCTCCGAGCCATCTCCAAGAACAACCGTCAAGCTGGCTGCCCTAGACGCAAAGCTGGAACGGATGGCCAACATTGAGCCTCCGGAGGAGTACGAATATGAGGTACGTTGCCACCATCCATCGACAGCCTAGCATCGCTCGTCCGGTTTCCGTCTACAGCGCTGGCTCGGCGGGTGAGCGTGATGGTTGAAGAAGATAACACGGAATTTTGCGTCGCTAACCATCATCCCACGATGAGGGAGGGGAGGAGAAAAAAAAAAAAAAAAAACTCTCGTCTCACGCTGTTGCCGGTGCTCGCCTCACCAATTGATGCAGCACCAGTGCGAACAGATGAGATGAGAGTGTCTTTTTTTTTTTTCCTCTTCTCTACTACGTGGATTTTTGCGATATGAATAGGCTCTCCCACCAAATACCTCTCTCATGTCAAATCTCCTGGCCGGCGCTTTCGCCGGTATCATGGAGCATACCGTCATGTATCCGGTAGACGCGATCAAGGTGTGTTGCAAAAAAAGCCTCAATTAAATGATGATACGATGGTTCCCGGTGGGCAAGATGCACCAAATCGGAGCTCCAAAACCGGGATGCGGTGGTTGTATACGTGATATACGACACGGGGAGAAACCATCTATCCAAGATACCACGATCAGAAGAACATTAAAGCTGACGGAAAATTTTTTTTCAATCCGGCGTTTTACAGACGAGAATGCAAATCGTGAATCCCGCATCCGCGACAGCATACACCGGAATCGCGAACGCGGTATCTCAAATCTCCGCTACAGAGGGCGCCAGGACGTTATGGCGGGGAATCAGCAGTGTGGTTGTCGGGGCTGGTACGTTCTCAGACCGTCTACACGCACGCACGATGATATTTTGGAGAAACCGTAAACTGATCGAGGGTGAAATCAACCATCAGGCCCCGCGCACGCCGTCTATTTTGCCACCTACGAATTCGTCAAGCACAACTTGGGTGGGAACGTCGGGAATGATCACCACCCTATCGCCGTTGGTACGTAGAGTAAAAACACTGTCTACCGAGAAATTTCAAAGAGTTGGATATAATTATATCAGGGGAGATGCCAACTGGGCTGAACGGCCTTGTGAGTGGATGGATATGCTGACATGCGCGGGGTAAAAATGTAGCGACTGCCGGTGCATGCGCAACAATCGCCAGCGATGCCCTGATGAATCCGTTTGACGGTAAGTCCACACTTCTTCCACTGTCGCACACCCTTCCTTTAATTAATTGAAGGGAAGAAAAAAATAATAAAAAACGGTAAAATTCAAGAATCGACTCGCTGAGATGTTGCATAATGTTATGTTATAGTGATCAAACAACGCATGCAGATGTACAACTCAACATACAACTCCGTGTTCAACTGCGCGCGGACGGTCTACCACCGCGAAGGCCTCAGAGCCTTCTACGTATCCTACCCTACGACACTAGCCATGACCATCCCCTTCACGGCGATACAATTCACCGCTTACGAATCGCTATCAAAAGTTTTCAACCCGCAGAAAAAGTACGATCCCTTGACGCATTGCGTGAGCGGTGGTATGGCCGGTGCGATCGCGGCTGGGTTGACGACGCCGTTGGATGTGATCAAGACGATGTTGCAAACGAGGGGGAACAGCCTCGATCCTAGGATAAGGAATTGTAGTAGCTTGTTTGACGCTGCGAGGATCATTAATGAGAGGGAAGGGTTTAGGGGTTTCCTAAGGGGTTTGAGGCCGAGAATTGTGAATGCTATGCCCAGTACTGCGATTTGCTGGACGAGCTACGAGATGGCCAAGTAAGTTTCATTTTATTGTCTTTTTGATCTTCTTTTCTTTTCTCTTCTTCTTTTTTTTGTTTTTGTGCATCACTGGTTGGGATATATACTGACTGACGGTGCTGTGTTTAGATATTACTTTTATAGCCGGAGTAGAGAGGTTTAGAATTCCAGTTTTTTCTTTCAAGATTTTAATGAAAAATCTATCGAATCTCTCATTTAGACTTCCTCACTATAGCGCGACACCATAACAAAGTCGGGTTTTGTAGACCCTAACCCACCAAACCTACAAGATTCATCACATCCCGCCATCAATCATCTAAAACGTCATCCGATGATCAACTGTTGATAATAGCTTCCACCTTCAACCCCTCCAAAACTCTCGCCCTCATAGCTCTTCTCACGGCTACAAATTATCTGCCAAGAAACTCTTCATCCCTGTTTATTCCTTTAGCATAGTTTTTTCCTTCCTTATTTATACATACTACTATACTTACTATAGTAAGTAAGTACTCGAGTAGTTTCTATACTACTAGTGTACCAAACATGATATTTCGCAGAAGGGCATTTTTGTACGTCCGGCTATAGTATAACGTTGGTTGTTTGCTTTTTGTTTTTCGTTTAACGTTTGTTCTACTACTTGCCTCGAGCGCCTGGATTTTCGAGGCTATGTTTTACTATTATGGTATATTATTACAGCATGCATGCAGATTAGTTAAAGCGGCATAAAGCGGCATTTACGAAATGAGATGATTGAAAATTAAGTTTTATATATATATATATATTTGAAAGTTGTGATGGGTACTGTTTTTTATCTTCTTTTTTGGGGGTGGTAACATTTGTTGAGGTCTGGTTTTCCTTTTGTATTTCAAATTATTTTTCATTTTCTTGTTATTATTGTTCGGATTCCACTTCATATTACTTTCTTTTTTTTATCGTGCTGGGCTTATAAGCTTGCTTATGGTTGTGCTTATAATAGTCTTGTATTGACGCTTCGATCATGATGAGGGTTGTGGTTATGTGACGAGATAGTAAGGTAGTGTCACTATATAAAAGCTTTCTTCCCTTCATTAAAGCCTTTAAATTATCTTTTTTCTTTTTGAATGTTATATAACATAATGTACGTACGTAGGTACGTACCTACGTACCATACATCGGCTAGAGGTTTTCTTTCTTTTATAAATCTCCCCCATATACGTCGTTTGTTTGAATTGTATGTGGTTGCCGGTTGGGGGTATATATAATATATACTACTAATACCATCTCCTCTGAATTCTAGCTACCTATTTACTACTTAATGTATTAAAGGTATCTATATTATATTATATTATATAATCTTACACCACGCAAAGAACTTTCCTAGCTAGCATTCGAGACTGCATCTGGCTTGCGAGACAAAGTGAAATATAGTATTCCGGGTAATATAATATAATATGATATGATATGTTATATATATAACCAGCAAGTCATAAGAATAATAAAATTTAAAATCTTATATATACGAAAGCTAGGAAGTATACAACAGAATAATATATCATGATGGTAAAGTAAATATAAATATATGCCAGAAGAAAGAAATAAAATAAAAACAAAACAAAGGCTATTACATTTTATCTCGCGAGGCTATTACAACTATTTGATTGATCTAGCGGAAAAACGAGAAGGAAAAAGAAAAAATGTGTAATGAAAAATCCTAAATCCAATGACGAATGAATGAATAAAAAAATTAAACAATACGATGACAACAATATGGAAATACCCGTTGACGAAAAACATTTATTTATTTTTTTTGTAAAAAATCAAAAACAATGACTTGGTCCCTTTAGATTCGTTAACGCCGGCGAAAATGTTTGGATGGATGGATGGATGGATGGATGGGGTGGTATAGGTTTTTTAACATGGTGGATAGATACATTGAATAAGCTAGATGAATCAGTATGCATGCATGAAATAAAATATGACGGGTAGGTGTGAATATTAGCAGAGTAGGTACGCAGGTAGAGAATTATGAAATATGATGGAGGGGTAAATCGTAGTTTATAAGCGGCATTTGTCTTTTAAAAGTGACTTTACGTCTTATACCGCGATATTAAAAATATTACTGTCGTTAAAAATAGTTGTATGGGGGTATTCAATCAATTCGACCCCGAAGACCCGGACCCGGACGGTGACGTCTTAGTCTTCTTCCGACCCTTGGGTTTAAGAAACAACGAAAGAACATCGTACAATTCCTCCTTCTTTGCCGGTTTTGGTAAAAAGTAACTCATCCCTACTCTCGTGCAGCGTGCCTTTTCGTCGTCCGTTGTCGCCGCGGACATTGCTACAATTGGAATCGCACGGATCACGGCTATTGGATGCGTTCGAGCTGTTTGGGTGAATGTATAGCCGTCCTGTTTGTTTCGAGCGAGTAAGTATTTTGGAAAAGTGGAGTAAATATGGTCAAAAAAGAGAAAAGAATAAGGAAGAGGAAATATACCATTATCGGCATCCGGCAGTCTGTGAACACCAAGTCTGGAAGGTCGCCACGTTTTGAGGTCCGTTCTAGGAGATCCAATCCTAGCTGGCCGTTATCCGCAGTGTAAACCTTACACCCGAAACTCTGGAGATGCCGAACAATCACGGTCCTTATAACCGGGTCGTCATCGATGAGTAATATCCTCGCGGGATCGCTCGGTCTGGGTTCTATCGGCGATGTGATGCCTTTATTCGTAGTAGTAGAAGAAGCAGGGTGGTCTGGCGGTGGCATTAGACTCATCGGTTGCGGCGGGGGGGCTTTCGTTTTACTCGAAGATGCGGTCGGATGGTATAGCTGTGCGGGTTTGGCACGAGGCGACGGAGCAGGGCTTATCGATCCTACTGAGGAATTTTCCTCGTCGTGGCGCATCATGGCTCTTTCCATCTCGAATCGGAAGCGGTTCATGGCGTTATCACTGTCGTGTACTTTTTCGATATCCTTTCGGCCGTCGTAACGTTGGAATGGGATTGAAAACCAGGCCACGCAACCGGGCCCGCCTTTGGACCTTTCTAGTGCAATCTCTCCTTGCATGAGTTCGACGAGCTGTATAGTTGTTAGTAATCGTTTGGGAGAGATTTTAGGAGGGGGAGAGAGTTTGACCTCTTTCGATATCGATAGTCCTAGGCCTGTTCCCCCGAATCTTGCACTCGTCGTATGATCTGCCTGGCTGAATGGGAGAAATATCTTCTTCAGCGCATCATCTGATATTCCTACACCGCTATCCTCAACGATAAACCGTATCCGTACTCTATCCGAATCAGGTTGGTCAATATCCCGCATAGTCGTCATACGAATGAATCCGTCTGAAGTAAATTTGAACGCCTGCCGAGATAAAATCCGTCAGCTCCAAACGCCAACCTCGTATAAGTGTGCCATTCAACTAACGTTTCCCATCAAGTTCGTCAAAATTTGTCGAACACGCCCTTGGTCCCCGATCACCAGATGGTCACTTTCGTCAAGTATACTTATATGCTCGAAGTTTAACCCCTTCTTCTTGGTCGTAACCTTGAACATTTCGATGATATCGTTGAGTAACAGGCTCAAGTCGAATGCACTGTTCGATATGGTCATCTTCTTAGCTTCAATCTTGGATAGGTCGAGAATGTCGGATATAATAGCCTTCAAGGCATTTGCGCTTCTGTTGATATTGGTGGTATAGTCCCTTTGCTGAGGTTCTACGAGCGTGTTAGATTATTGCGATTAAAGAGAAGATATAATAAACAAACCGAGGCTGGTCTCTAATAGCACCTCCGACATTCCAATAATCTGAGAAATCGGTCTGAATGCTCTCTGTTAATGTCATGTTTTTGACTCATAAAACACACTATTATACGTACGTTCGGATTTCGTGCGACGCATTCGCCAAGAATGTGCTCTTCAGCTGTGATTCCTTCACGGCTGCCGATTCCCTTTCTTCCAACTGTGACTTCTCCCTGTCGGCTGTATACCTCGCCGTCACATCCGCCGCTACTATCACAATCGCATCTATCGGATTCTTCCTCGTGGGTGATATGCTCTCCGGTCTCCCCGCAGTAGGTGCATTCCGAGGCCCCATAGGCGAGTATCGCACCCGAAACCACTTGCCCCTCATTTCAACTTCGTCTATAACTTCCGATCCGATCAGAGAGTTCTGTTGGTTGAATATTCTTTCGATCGGCTGTGTGAACTGAGGGAATCCCTTGAACGCTTCGAAAAAGTTCGCCCCGACGGCGATTCTATCACCGAGCGGGAATACCATTCGACCGTCTAAGGTCGCTATCCGTCTATCTGCGGTATTTTCGACAGTCATAACGCATAATTGGCTGTTTATGATAATTTGGGAGAGCTTTTCCCGAAGTCTGAGCTGTTCTTCGACAGCATGAATTTCTGTAGAATTGAACGATCACTGATTAGATGCGGTTCCACCTTGCACAGATATGATTTTGTCTTACGGTCGTTAATATCCGTTAAAGTTCCGTACCTAACTCTGAGGTTAGCGCCCTTCATCTGCGTAACGTCACACGGCCTGACTTACCACTTCACGAGCTGTCCTTGATCGTCGAGATGACAATTTGCCTATGTGCCAGCAAACCAGTTAGCCCATATAATAGCCGAGACTTGAAGACCACATTGGGGAAAATATCCTTACGCGGCACAACATCCAACGGTACGATCCGTCGGACTTGCGGCATCTGAATTGAAGTTGTACCGGTGTCTCCGTCGAACGAGCTAGGATCCATGCGTCTTCCACTGCAACTTGATCCTCCTGTTCGTGTTCCGATCAAACGTAAGCTTGTTGCATATTTTAAAAATGACAAATGTCAACCGGAATGAGCTCTCACGGGATGGCAAACGTTCCAAAAGGGATTCGACCCGCTAGAGCCTGCGATAAGCTCTTCGATGGACAATCCGGTATACTCGTACCAACGTTGGTTGAAATATTCCGGCTGGACATCTGGGGTGAAACCGAACATCTGTTTTCACAAATCGTGTCAGTCAAGTCCGCTGATTCAACTCTGGAGAAAATTAACAGCTTTCGCACCATCTGCGGAATAGAATTACATATTCGTCTGAACTTCTCTTCGCCTTTTGTGTGCCAGCTGGTTTCGTCCTTGAGCCAGACAACTGCCGCCGCGGTAATACGACATCCGCATTAGTATACTACGGTGTTGGGTGTTGGATACAACACAAAAGGCAGGAAATTCGGGGCAGACGCACTTCCAGCTACCAGATTTCCACTATCGTCCTTGATGGGTTCGCCGCCTAGCTCTATAATCTTGGGTGTTCCCAGAGCATCGTAGAAGCCTATGGTCTGCCGCACGATAACTCCTTCCGTGAGTAAAGCGTAGATTCCCCATTTCTCGAACGGTATCTCAGCCGAAAAGTCGGGTTCGTACACCTTCCATCGCTCTCTGAGCCAGTCGATTCCCCGTCCGACTACGGGTGTGCTATCTCCCAATAGTGCTTCAGCTGCCTTGTTAGTGACCAGAAGGTTCCCATCCGTTGAGAGACAAAAGACGACGAGCTCGTGCATGTGGTCGAGGATTTTATCCTTCATGTGCATCAGCTTAGGGACTACGCGTTCTCCATCGGCATGAGGATCTATAGGCGTTAAGCAAATGCTTGTGTATGTTTTCCCTGACGAAGTCTGTAGCAATGAGGTTTCTATTCGAACGGGTAGATCGGGTGTCGGATGGTTGCTGTCCGTGGTCGCCTCCACTCTGTTATGAGAGGATTCGCCGCTTTTCAGCTCTTCTCGAACATTGGCTAAAACTTGGTGGAGTTTGATCCATCTATTAAGACCCAAAAGTATTAGAATCTTATCACCTGGTTGAGCGGGTGAAAAAAGCTATTCGCAGGTCCTGCTTAGAGTCGCCTTCGTCGTGGTTTACCACACGCCATCGAGGGAGATTGTTTGGGCACTTGCCTATGCGCATCCTTGTCGAGAAGGATTAGTGGTAAATCCTGAACCTTTGAAGCCAATCCGGTAACTGGCTCAGAGGATTTATGAGAAGGGAATAAGAATCGACGTGCGGCAGTGTTGATTCCAACTATATTGTCGTTCGAGTCTGCAATCAAGAGGCGGGCCGGGCTTTGTACAAACGCTATGGATTCCAGTCCGAGTTCAGAGAGGTCTCGAGATGTCGATATGCCCATGGTCGCCATGATATGTTTGCCCTGAGAGGCAAGAACTTTGCCACTCCAGGGGGTTTGACGTAAAGAAAGTTAAATGATAAGAGAACAGGTCCGAATGCAAGGTTGTGGTTCGAAAGATCAGACGGTCATGACAATTAGGGTATTAGGTTTGTGTGAGGGGAAAGAAGAAAAGGGAGTTCGAAATTCGAGCGGAACAAATATTTGCAAAATCGAACAATCGAATGAACTAGTGACAAGTCAACTGTAATTGTATTCTGCACGTAAGCAGGTAGCTGCAGCAACCGTTGCACTTGGTCAGCTTCTCGACGTAAATGTTTATAAATGTGACGCGGCCAGTGACCTGATCGATATATCAATGTTTTCGTCTTATTTCAGTGTCCGAATTTCGTCAACTGTCGGTCTACGACGACGGTCTGAAGTGAAGGAAGGTTCCTAGCAGGGTATAAGTAGGTAGTTTGACCCAAATAACGAAAGAACAAGAAGCTAGAAGTATGGAGACGACTGGTAGTGCCAACGACAAGCTCAGCTTGAAGGCTTGTAAATGAAAAGAATCAGCAATTAAAACAGTTCGTTCTAAAGAATGAATAGGTATATGATAAAGGGAAGTAACAAAACAGCTTCTTCTAAGAACGTAGAGGATGGTTGAAGCTGCAATAGAAAAAAAAAACAAGGCTCGCCACAGCCCTACCGGGAATAAGGAGAAAAAAAAACAGGTGCGTGGGTAGAAGAATGCCCCAATGCTAGCCTGCAAAAAGCTCAATTATGTTCTTTTTAATCAGTTAATCGGAAACGTGTAGTTATATGAATCGAGGTTAGAGCTATAACTTTTGTTTCTGCCCTTGTCAGGGACGACTCGGGATAAACTAGTTAACAAAGGTATGTTCTCGGGACCTCCAATCTTAGCTCTTCAGTCCACAAGAATTACAGACTTGAGGTAGCCGACACAAGTCAGTCCTAGTGATAAATTCAAGGAAGGACAATAGCTCGCCTTATTCCCAAATTTTCAGAATAGGCTAGCTAGATATTGTACACGAGCCTTAGAATAAGGGACACTACTTCGAAATGCGAAGTATGGTCAGAACGGTAGCTTCCTTCAACTGCTATCAGTGAAAAGAGATATTTCTGGCGAGGAACCGATCTTCCTCGCCGAAAAGATTTCCCAAGAGGCGTGGGTAGAGGTAGGAGGAGGGTTGCAGGGCAGCCAAGCTCTTTTTTTTTTTTTTTTTTTTTTTTTTTTTTTGGTTTATTCTCTGGAACAGGAACCAGCACTGTAGTGGCCACGAGCGGGTTAGGGCCCGCAGCAATATGCAGGCTCTATCTTCAGGATACACCGTCCGAATGATGATGCGAAACAGCCGGGTTGCGTCAACGGCGTGGGAGAGCTGTGCTTTTTGTGGTGGTGTGTGACAGTGTGCTTTGTGGCTCTTTTGTCGCTACATATATCATCCAAAAAAAAAAAAAAAAAAAAAAAAAAAATACCGATTAGACGAGAGGGGGAAGAACAAGACAAGGAGATATATTGTAGTGAAAAGCTAAGCTGAGTAAAAACCAGAAGGACACTATACCGTCAAGTAAGATATCTCCTTTTGGTGGAGACGTTTGCTAGGGCCCTCGACGACTTTCCCAGGCTCAATACGAAAAAGCTTAGTCCCTTGTCAAGTCACCGATGTAATTTCGACGCCTCAATCGAACAAGACCGTGTTCGTGGAAATATAATATTAATTGAGGAAATAAGCTGCAAGAGGGCGTGTATTAACTGAGAAGCAGGGGCTCAGAAAACGAAGAGCCAGCGCATGGAAGTAATAGCGCTTGTCTAGGGTTAGCAATCCAATCCATCTTGCAGCAGCTAAGCAATTTGTATCAAACCTGTTATCAGTTGATTTGGTGACACCTACATGTACCAGAAAGTATCTCTGAAGTGGCTTACAGACACCTTTTCGTTCTTGTCGCCTTGAATTCCCTGTGTGCGCACTCGGTACTGTTTACGCTGACAGGCACAACCCAGGTCGGTCACCTATCCGGTTTCACAACCGTCCCCCGTTACCGTTAAAATCAAAGCAGGTCTCTGCGAGTATTATAATTAGGCTGCGAGCACAAGTATGTCCTGGTGTGCTTGTTTTCTGCGAGACCAGAGCTGCAGGATCTCGTTAGTGAGAAAAACGTGGAGAAAGGTTTGAAGCGAATGTTAAACATCTGCAGTGCATATGGGAAACAAGCTCTCAACCGCTAACAATCATAAAAGCGAATTATGGAATTAAACAGGCGCAGGTTGTATTATTTCCCGGAACCGGGTTATCCGTTTCCCACGCAGCACAAGTCGAGTCGACGTTTTACTCAGACATGCAAAAAAAATAGTAATATATCACCACACCCACCTGTGCTATATTTTTTTTTCTCGCTCGGGGTCGGGGCGAGAGTTCTAGGCGGTGACCGGAATGACTTTTTGGGGTGGAGGGAGAACGAAGAACAACCTCGAGCCAACCGCAAGGGAAAATTTTTGTTCTTGTTGTAAAAAAGGAGGCCGACTTGTCAACCGGACGCCCGAAAAAACAAAATAATTACAGGAAAGAAATACTCATCAGAAGGGGAGACAAAAATATAACAAAATTAAGACTAAAAGCTAATTTAACAAGCAGCTGTTAACTGTATTTCTTAGCGGCACGGCTTAGCTTTCGAATTTGAAAAGCATCGCTTCGAGGTCCGCTGGAAGATCGGCAGCTCAGGGTCTGTATCTCGCCATGACGAACCATGCCCAGGGGTAAAAGAAAAAATACTTAATTTCGGGGCCGCTGTGGACTTGCAATCTAGCTTAGGACAACGGGAAGGAACCCTGAACGCGCACAACTTCCGATTAATATGGTTTCTCTATTCGCTGTTTAACCGCACAAAGATTAAAATAATTAAATATATTTTGCGAACAGGCAGCATGCCAAATTTCAACAAGTTATATCAGTATTGCATAGCCTCGATCGATACCAGGCGCCGGGCTGGCTATTAAGTATTGCAATAGCAGCATCAACTGCAGCAAAGTGGGTTCGGCGGAAATTATCAAATTCAAAAATGCCCTGCGGCTAGAGACATTGACCTGGTAAAAGAGATCTTGGTCCAATATTTTCAGTCCTCAGCTAGCGGCGGTTCCAAAGGATTGGAAATAACCAAATTCAAATCTCCGGGAATGCAAAGAATATGCAGTCAGGTTGCACACTTTCGCGCGTGTGAACAAGGCAAGTCTCACTCTCATATGCTTGCTTCAATTCGAGCAATCTACCACCGTGCTCGGTGATCATTTATTATTAAAATTTGCAAGAGGTCTCGAGACCACGTTACCCACCATTCGCCTTTCCGGCCGTGCTCTCAGGAGCAGCTTGCCTGGGGCTTGAAGGTGCAAAAATCTTGCCGGGCCCTGTCGGCTCCACAAGGTGCATGTCGAAGAACGAGGGAAGATGCACTTAAGATTTGGGTCCGTCTAATTGCCCGCAATTAGGTTCTCTTCAGCTAGCCACCAGCGTAACCAGACAGCACATGTCCTCCCCACCCTCTGCTCGCTGATAGGTATCGATTAGGCTGACCCCTGGCGCCCATGACGTCCCAGTGTCCACTTTCGGGTGGAAGCGTTGCTTGGACTTGAAAAAGCAAAATTACGGCTGCTGTCATTTGGAATTTCCAATGAAATCGTCGTCACCAAAGCAATATCAACGAGCAGTTTGATTCAAGGGCTCGAAGACATCTTTTGATGTCTGTCTCTGTCTGCGTGTGTGTGTGTGGGTGTGCCCGTGCTAATTCAGGCCAAATAGGAAAGCCATCTCCCAGGTTGAACGGACTTACATGGAGGAGCAGATGGATCCAAGCCAGCCATGGCACGAGCTAAGGTGGCAGTGGGACTATCTCAGCGAACCAGAGACGGCCGGATGTTGACCCAGTTTAAAAGGCTTGCAGACGGTTTGATTTTTTTTTTTTTTTTTTTTTTTTTGTCAACTTAAGTAGGAAAGAAGAAAAAAAAAAAGCAACGGCTTCCGGATCCATTGTGCCGGTAGGTTGGTGATTGATCAATACTTAACATAGTATGCAGGCCCGTATGACGATGGGATGCACAGGCTTTGTGGTGCAGAATATCCCCTCTCCGAGCTCCACCAGGTCCAGCCGGGCTAATACTCGATCCAGGAAAGCTTCAGACCACGCTGCTCCAAAGCGGTAGTCCTGAGGATCGCGAAGTCTTTGGATCCAATGCATTTGCACTCCGATTCACCAGGTGAAATATCCTTCAGTCGTAGCTAGCAAGCGCGCTATATCGATATCAACCCAGATCGAGATGACATTTGTTCGAAATTGAAGATCTCGGTGGCACCCAAGCTAACCTGTTAGCGTTAAACGTGACGAGAAGTCCCAGATGATAAAAGGTTGGCCTCGTATTGGTCCAAGCGGGCGTTCTCGCAGCGACAAGAAGCGCCACATATCTCATCAGCTCGAAGGGACGGGGACTTCGAATCGAGACCTCCACGAGACCTCCACGCAACACATCATCCAACTGCACCGAGGTATTAGATGTACTTAAGCATGCATGTACCTGTCTCCGCCTCGCTTCAAGTTTTCACAATTTCGGGTGATGAACCGGTCGATTCCCAGAGCTGCCAATTTCTTCTAGAAAATGAAAGACCTCCGGCTATAAGATCACCATTAATTATTCATACCGCATGGACCATGGGATTCAATTGCCTTCCCTTATTTTACCCTTAGGCCGGTTCCTCCGTCATTGAGCAACTCACATCCCGAAAATTCCTGCCCCAAGCTAAGCCCAAGAGCCTCCATTTCCCAGACCACAATCTTACATTTGTATGACCAATTTGCAAAATGACCATACGAAAGACAACCAAATAGGTACCTACTTACGTTAGCCCGCAGCGTTTACAACGATGACATTTTGTCGATCGTTATGCAATTGTGCCAAGCGAGCAATCAGCGAACGGTTTGTTAATTTCGAATCCTTGCGCAGAAGACGATGGAAGAAACTTCCGCTGGTGGATATTCGAGCGAAAGTTTCCATCCATGACGCAGGGACCAGAACCAGACCTCACCTGCTCATGCTCATCATCCCTTGCAAACGTACTACCGCCTAGCTATTCCCTAGCAGGGACTAATTACCAAATTCTGTTGCTTTAAAACTCGTTCTTCCACAGCCAACAAAATTACTTAATTACTCTCTGCTGATTGATCTTCATTGACCGCCAGACCAGACCTGTTCTGTTCTTCCTTCTTCTGTTCCCTTTAACTAACACTGGAAGCTTGAAGCTCCTACCATTCGCCGACATAATAATATATCTCCCCACCCCATCCTATTTCTCCCAGCTCCTTGCGCTTGCCTGTCACCCCGGGGAAGCTAGCCCAAGGTTCGTGCAGGGCTGCTAACCGCTATAGGAAATGTCAACTGCCGATCCTTCCTAAATCTTGAATTTCGTCCTTTCCAGCTTCCAGCAAGAAACTTTCTTTTGGATTACATGAGATACCAGTACCTAGTTCTCTTGCCAAAATTTCTCATGTAACACGTACCTATCCTCGGAGGGGAACACACGAGGCTCAAGCCGCTTCGGTCTCTCAATAGCTCTTGCGATAGCTGACAGTTAGTATTTTTTTTTTTACCCCTTAGCTGATAATTTGAGCAAAGCCACCATCCTAATCCGTGTTTTGGACCGAGAAAACATGAAGAACATTATACAGGCTTATATGGACAAATGTAACTATGCATGTCTACAGATTACAAGATTACATCAAAGTTTGTCTTAGAAGGAACAAAGCTCTCGGGACTTTTCGATATGCAGTCCACGCTGATTGTCTCACCGTTCGTTCAAAAGTCTTAGAATCTTTTTTTGCAGCAATTGCAAACTGAATGGAAAAATTGTATATCCAAGTGTGAATGTCTGCAGTTTAGCTCACGTCCACGGCCGGATATCTCCCAAAATTAACGGGGCGATTTCTTCCTTTCTCTCAGGCTCACGAGGGAGCAGATATCCCGTGCTGCCGCTATTTGCCAACTTTGGGAATATATGATGCAGATCCTTGTGAAATTCTTCAAGCTCCAGGGAGGTAGTTTGTTTGTTCCCGTGAACATGCACGTTCTCTTCTGATCTCTCATAGACAGAGTGACTATGAGGCCTGGCTTGCCGCCAGACCGTACTTTTTTGCATGTGTACTGAAATGATCGACGCTGCGGGCAGTTCGAGGAGGTTGATATTTGGAAACAATTTTGAAAGGAAAGATTGCCAGAAGCGAGGTGCCGCACTGCCTTTACAGTTTTGGGGGTTTGTAGTAACTAACACCTCGCACCAGATCCCAAGTTAATTATATAGTACGATTCTGACAGCCCCAAATTCAGACAGGCAAAAAAAGAGATTCGTACTCGAGATCTTCAGAATGCGTGAATCGGAAATATTCGTGTGATTGGATAAAATTTTGAATCTCACCCTCCGAAGAATCGCCCTGTCTGGTTTATATTGCGTTTTTAAATCACTCGTCCAGCGGTGTGATCGTCGGGAAGGGGAAAAAAAGACCTTCAGGGGCCAACCTGCTTCGAATGGATCGATTACGTTGATTTTCTCTACCGTATATTAGGCGGGAAATAGGAGACCAACCGGAAACCTGGTATAAGAGTCTTTGATGACGCAGACGTCTCGGCATCTCGGATGCTACTATCATGACGTTCGAAAGTAGACTTTATCAGACGGTGAACGACCCGAAAAGAGAATATTGTTCGGCTATCCGTCTTGTCTATGACGCCGACCAGATCTCGTGGACTGTCGTGAAAATTAAAATATCCATCAGCGGGAATTCTCCTATGATTCTATCCCGAAGATCCCACTCCACCTTCTCGTCTATTAACGGTTGGACCCGTTCCGCTTTTGCCTCCGGACGCGTCGGACTCCATGATCACACGGCCAATTTATAGTCAAAAACCAGAATATAGTCGTAACGTAAAGTGAATGGCCGGCTCAGGTTAATGTTTCGCTCAGGAAGAAGTGTTCTTCGTTCGAGCTAAGGGGGCGCTATGTGCCGATGAGGGAATGATATGCGACTTACCCATCGATATCGCGATCTGTGATAAGGTTAGCCACGTGACATTCCAGTGTTCCCACCCAATCATTATTTGTCTCGCTTAGATATCCCGATCGGGACTGGTGATTGTTCTGAGCAACGCGTGTTTTTGACGATCAACAACGCGATGCTGTCAAACACAAACACACCTTTGCTCTCGTCGTCAACCACAGACAAAATAATGCATTAACCTCATCTACATCGTCGCTCGATTATATATACATATTTCCGTTGCGAGTTGCCGATACTCTCAGAGATATTCCAGTACCCAAGTATATACTGCCCGAATGGCTTCTTCAGCCTCGGGCACAATACGCAAAAGACCAATAGTAACATACTCCAAAAAGTCACGTACATACCTCGACCGACACCATTCAGACCGCCCTCTCGACGAACGGCAGCAATCTTCCAAACGGGTTCGATTGTCTCCTCCCGAAGACCGAGATGACGGTAGCAATGTCGCAAAAGAAGAATCAGAGCCGGAAACAGATACATGTACACCTGATACATCCCATGACAATGTCGATGATGAGGTGACTGACGAATGTTCATCGTCTGCATCATCTACACCTACACCATACACCCTAACCCCTCCTCCATCAACATTAAACAATGAACCGAACAAGAAAACGAGTACGAGTGCCGTGAAATCTACATCCTTCACGCTCTCAACCCGTCGAAAACCATTATTCAAACGAACGGCAGCGGCGAAAGCAAGCGACTCCAATTCACCCCCACCATCTTCGTCTTCCTCCTCGCGATCATCATCGGCATCGAAAGTACCGTCGCAGGTGAAGCTCGTACAGATGCAAATCGACCTCGACGGCATCGGAGCACCCAAAATATCATGCAAGGAATGCGGAATGCAGTACGTCCCTTCCGCGGCAGAGGACGCCAAACTGCATAAACGATATCACGCACAAGTCGTCGAGGGCTTGGAATTTGGAAATGCACGAGGGGAGGGTATAGTCTGGTCTGGCCGGATGGGTGAAACTGTAACAAAGGATATACCACCGACTACAACCACTAACAGGAAGAGCACCGCTGGTAAATCAGGTACATCAGGAGGAGAAAGGGAAAGCGTGGCACAGATTACCAAATATTTCACTTCTGGACGGGGAGAAAAGACGGTTTTGAAGAAAGCAGTATCGGTGGAGCGTGCTTCTTTGTCTTCTTCAGTATCATCAGGTATGACTACTTGTCATGTCGTGGAGGTTACCCGTCGCAGTACACCATCCGAGAAGAAAAAAGCGGTAGAATTTCTCCGGTTCGCGAATAAGGAACTTTCGGCGCAAGAAGTACCCGATAACGTATTATGGGGGCCGTCTTCATCCAACGATGGAAGTGAAGTCGATAGGAGGGAACAATTCAAGATATATCTCTACGTGGAGGGGACGAAATGCATCGGACTATGTTTGGCGGAAAGGATCAAAGAGGCGCAACGGGCAACAATCCCGGACGATCATAACGAGGAAACTGGATCGATCAGTTGCTCTTTAGATATCAGGTACCCTTCCCGCTTTCTCTGAATTTTAAATTAAACTGTTCACTAACTGATGATTTACTTTTCAAGTTCGACAAAGCAACCGGCTTTCCTGGGTATCTCGCGAATTTGGACGAGTCCAAAACACCGAAGGCATGGTATCGCATCACGACTCGTGAACTGTGCCGTGGAAAGTTTCGTGTATGGTATGAAAGTGGAGACTGAGAAGGTTGCGTTCAGCCAGCCGACTGATTCTGGTGCATGGTTTGCGGTTAGGTGGGTTGAAGCCAATCGAGAATTCAAGGATGGAGGGGAGGTGCCTGAAACTGAAGCCGTGAAGAGGGGGTTCTCGATTTATTTTGATTCCGTTTGATGTTTTAAGAACCCGAAACGACAGCGATGCATATGAATATTTTTTACCCAAGATACCCTAGATCTACACGACATATAGATAGATTATAAATAACCATGATTTTTTACGATTGCAAGTTCCAGTTACCACTTAAGCACTTGAGTTCTGCATAATTATTCTATTCATTAATGTATTATCATACATTTTTGGTCCATCGAATACATTCCAGGGGGTACAAAGCAAAACGTACACACAGCACCGAAGAAAAATTAAATCACACCTACGAAGAAACCAAAACAGCCTCCAACGTAATCGGAAGAACCCAACCTGGATTCTCCGCCCTCACCGCAGCATTATTAGTCTGGTTATAAATACCCACAAACCCAGTATTCGACGCATTCGTGGCAACAGCAAAGAACTGCCCTCCTGGGAACAAAGTCCTTACACAACCAATACTCATATCCGAAAACGCAACGCTACAGGAGATGATATCTTTCGGTAAACCGGGGAACGACAAGTAGAATTGCTCGATCACAGATATCTGGTTTGCGATGAAGGGCCTGTTTACGTTATCCAGGAAGTGTCCCGTGGTTGGATCTGCGAGGAAGGTGACGGCGTTGGCTTTATTCCCAAAGGCGATTCGAACGAACGGACTGCTATCTGTTGTTGTGGTCCAGTATTTACTCGCGAATGCACCGTTTGAGGTGGCGCTTGAGGCGCGGATTTGGATTTCTTTTGCACCTGCGGGTGGGAGCGTTGAGGAGTCTGCTGCTGGGTATGGTACCGCTTTTATGACGAGGGGACCGCTGGCACCGGTGGTGTAGATTTCACCGGCCCATGAGAAGAACTGGAGGGCTGCGGTGGAATTCACAGCGCCAAAGTATGTTCTTGTTAGGGGCCCTTGACCTGTGCAGTAGAAAAAGTAGTCCGCATCTATCCAACAGTTTGATTGTACTTCTGTGGTGCTAGGTGCTTGATTGAACATCTGAGCATTTTGGCTAGTCGTGTCGGCCACGAATGGGAGGTTGCCGTTATAGGTAATGTTGAGAGAGGAGTCTACAAGATAGATACCCGCAGAACCGGGGTCTGATGTCAGAACGACGCTAGAATCCGACCCAACGGAAAGATAGTATCCTTTAAAGCCAGAATTGGCCTCGTCGTTAGTAAGTTGGAGGGCTATGCTAGTGAATTGCGGTATGTCGATGATAGAGGTCGAGGTTGATGATGTCGTTTCCGTCTGCACGACGTTACTTCCCTGGGAGACGGTGCTGGTCTGGACGGTGTAGAGGACATGTGTGAATGCTACGGTCGAGGTAACCGTTTCTGTGACCGCCGCTACTGAAACGTAAGTCGTTCCGTCGAATGGAACACCAATACAGTTACACCCGGACGAGTATCCTGCCGCACCACCGCAGACGGCAGCGTAGTCGGGTATGCTGTCACCTTGGCGTTTCACCTTCCGTCTCGCAGTTACGAGCGATGTGAGTGTATTGACATCTCCAGCGAATGAGGTGGTTCCTGAGGTTACGGTTGTCGTTATGGTGGTAAAATCAGATTCTGTGGTCGTGGATGTCGAATCAGCATCTACGGTGATGGTGACTGTAGCTGAGATCGTGTTTGTTACGGTCGCGGATGTTACGTATGTAGTTGTTCGAATGGTGCTAGGGCGGCAAGTCAGCTCTTTGTAGTACTACCAATGGTGCCGGGTTTCCAGAATTAACTAACGTTAGAGCGTAACTACTATGTGTCCATAGGTATGACCTGCAATCGTCAATGGTAGCTTGTGCTGGGAAAAATTCTGTTCCTTGTAAAGCTATATCGAATTGATTAGTACGATCGATCTGAGTGGAGAACGGAGATAGGTGATTATCTCTGTCACAACATACCTGAAATGCAACCATCTATCGTACAGGAACAGGTGCACGTCGCCTGTGCAGCCGTACTTCCTACGATTGACAATACCGCGAGAGCCCCAACAGCGAAACGCATCTTGGAGTATATCTACAATATAGAGTATACTATAACGTTATAACCTAATATCCTCTCAGCTCAACCAATACCAAGCTTTTATCGGCAGCTAGCTCTCTGAGCATGAGTCGATAAACCTTTGGAAGACAACCTGGGGCATAGCGTCCTTTTAACAGCCGTTATATCCAGAAAATCTATAACGACGCTATAAATCGCACACGAGATATAAAAACACCGCCAGAAAAAGCCATCAACAGGTATTCCGTGGTATCGCTCTACGAAAGAGGCGTTCCACTAACCCCAGTGAAGAGCTTTCAAACCTGCATGATTCGCGTTCAGCACCTGTCGATGCCCGTCGCATCGTGTCGTTGGAGTTGAGATATCGGTGGTGTGTTGCATTTTGCTGACGTTTTCGGGTCGGATGCACCCAAGGGAGATGGTGCAAGTACGGTTCCCCGCGCTCTTTAGGGAAATTTGATAAAGAACAGGGCTGAATTTTCTGCACTCTGGACTCGGGTGGTTTGCTGGTTGTGAAGGGTCCGATTGGATGTGCGCTCTTTCTCTTGATACGCTCCGTCTTGGCTAATTGGAAGTCGCAATAACTTTGCACTACCTTGCATTTTTTTGAATCGATTCGTTGGTATCCGGGTATACTACTTTGGGAACTGGGGGACAGGGTGTGGCCGGCATACCAGGTTATCTGATCATTAAATGAACACACTGAGTGAGAGATAGATATGAGATAGCGCGCTTCATCATATGTGCATGAGTAGAAGGATCGATATATCGGATAGTGAGACTAGAATACCAGATGCAGTATTCCAGTCAGCCCTTTGAGATGGTGAAATTTAAACTTAGGTCTTTCTTCCGGTAAGTATGTCCATGTATTTCAATATATCAAAGTCCGTGCCGCTATTCTGGTAAATTTTGGACATTTTATTGATTACAATTTTCATATTTTTCCGAGCTCCGTGTCTTAATAAATCTACTAGCTGCAATCCAGCTCAGCTAAATTGAATAAGCGAAGTGTGGAGTTGGTGATCTTGAGAGTCTTTGTTCATATCCAAGAAGTCTCACAAAGCTTTATAAGCCAAACTCAATTCGCTATAGATCTTGTCGAAAATAATATTAACTCCGAGACGTATCGACTCTCCGGGAGGCCTGTCCCTAAGAGGTTTCTTTGTTCCGTACTTCCACGTGAGTTTGTTGCAATTGGATGTTGGTGGCCCAATCCATACGCAGGGCAATTACAAGGAACACTCCGTGGCTTAGATGACCCTGAGATCTAGTCTCGGGCTGAGATCATGATCCGTTGCATTCCTAGACGGTTTTAGCGACTTGGCCCAGACTGTCGACTAGATATCAAATCGGTAGCTGTGGATCGAATTGGTCTCAATCGCTAGAATCGAGTCCGAATCTGAATCTGATTGAGAATTGATAAGGGAAGGATTTTGTGTGTTGCATGTGTTGGTCGCGTGGTTACCAAATCGTCGATCGTCGATCCGGCAACACGCAAGAAAGTCGATGCGGCTCAAAAGCATCAGATCAAAGAAGATAGCATATGCATCCATCGACTGTGTCAACTTCATCAACATAAAACATATTAGATCCATAGCATCAATGACCGCAGTCGCCTTGACCATAGAGCCTGTCTCTCCCCATTTGTTCACCCAATTCGAATGATTTTTAAGGTGAGATATCGATACTCCATCAAGCTCATATCTCTGCGATTGCATTAATTAACATGCATTCCCGTTCCGGGTTAGTTCGTATTCCCATCTGCGTGACAGCGCATCAAGCCCCGATCCACCGATGCCCACTTGCTGAAAGGCCGGGCCCAGTTAAATTTTCAGACGGAAATCTTGAGGCGCGCGTTCGCCACAATCTTCAGGTTGCTCTTCCTTCCTGCTCCACCTTCGAATCCGACAAGTCGACATCCTGTGGCTCGATTTTAGGACTTCTCGCGACACATCCAAGCTAGTTTCATTTGTCACCACCGTGTTCTGCATGACAATAAGCCTTTTCTAAAAAAGACACTCCTTGAATCCAAGCACGGCAAGCTGCAGCTGCATCCTTCTGGAACTTCTGGGACTTCTTCCCCTCCCTCCGTCCCGAAACTTTGGTTTGTTTCGCCTATCCGTCATCTGGATTTTTCCCCAAAAAAGTTGGTCGGTGTATATAGAGGGTAAGTTTTCCTTTGGACCCTTTCGGCCCGCCCTAAAGGGTTCACGGATGCGTCTGTTTCGTCGATACGTGGACCTCGTTCCGGCTCGTGTATCAGACATGTTATCCTTCCCAAGCGTGACCAACGAATTGGTCCCCGCCAGCACTCACTCCCTCAATGCTGTCCGCCTCGTCCGACTCATAAATCATAGTTGGTAGTCCTAAAAGCTAAAAGCTCACGTCGAGCCAGCTTTTTATCATCTTCCAATGACCTTTTTTCTCTTTCTTTCATTATTTTCTCAATACCAAAAGATTGTCCGCATGTTCGACTCGTTTTGCTGACTCATAAAAAACGCTCAGAGGCCCGAAACACCAGGTCACGTTTAAAACCTAAACCACGCCTCGAAATTCTCTCTCAACGTCGCCGTCCCTCTCCCTTCACCATTGACCGCAGAAGAGCTAGGGAAATAGGTCACCAACCAGCGGTCGTTTCTCAGGAATCTAGTGTCCTAAACGCTTTGGTAATTCGCAGCTGATAATCTTTTCGCGCTGCTTCTTCGTTCGTTCCCAGCCAAGCCCACCACGTTACCACAACTCACGGTCCACCTTCTCGACCTCTCGATACATTCCCGCAAAGACGCCTGCACTTTACGAGAACACGCCGTCTCACAAAGCCATGGAAACCGGTGGTGACACCGCTCACCAGCTTAAAAATGGCATCAACGGTTCAAACCCCCACAATAACCACGCTGCAGATCCACCATCCGTCCAACAAATCATTGCCGCTCTAGAGGTCATCCACGCTCCTCAATCCTCCAACGCTCACCGTAAATCGGCCGGCGAGTTTCTCGAAAGCGCAAAAGCTGACTCAAAAGCCCCCCTGCACGGCTACACTCTCGCTAGCGACGCCACGCAGGTCCCCGCGGTCCGACACTTCGGTCTAGGCTTGCTCGCGCATGGAATACGCTACAATTGGCAGGATTATGGACAGGAAGAGAGCACGGCTATCCGCGATTGGGTTATCCTGTTGGCGAAAAATGTTGCGACGAACGATCCTAGTTACCTTCGCAACAAGGTGGCCCAGTTATGGGTTGACGTTGCGAAAAAGAGTTGGCCGGCGGAGTGGAATACGATGGATTACAACCTCGTGGAGCTCTGGGAGGCTGATCTGCTGAGGAGGGAGTTGTGTATGTATATTTTGGAGAGTCTTGTTGACGAGATTTTCAATCGGGAGGATGCGGCGACGGAACCGAGAACTACGACTTTGCATAAAGCGTGCGTGGACGTGGTGACCCCGTTTCAGGTACTGGCTGAGAGTTATCCGCAGAGGGAGAACAAGGTGGAGATACGTTGTGGGAACGAAGGGTGGCTTGGGAGGTTGGTGATGCAATTGGGGGAGTGTCTTAACAGCGGTGTGACGGACTCCAAGTCGGAGGCGTTCGCGGTGCAAGTTCTGTCCGCGCTAAGGTCCTGTATGTCGTGGTCGATACCAAAGTGAGTTCCCTTGTCGAAGGAGTATTAATTTCAGGAGCTGGATCGGTGCTGACTTGAACGGGCGATAGGGCTATCATACACGCTGGTGTCGTAGATGCCATGGGAAGGGCGATGATGTGCGAGAATGCGCAGCTGCGAGTCGTGAGTATAGGAGATTCTTCACGGCTATGATGCAATGCTGAGTGTTGTAGATTGCGATAGAGGCGTTGAACATTCTCTTCCAACGGGAATTCCTGGACGACGACGATTTCAGAGCTATCGTAGGACCGCTATACCGAACGAGTACGATCAGAGAACTTCGAAACATCTTATCCTCGATAACGGTAGACGCGGAGAGTCCTGATGAGGATGTGTATCTGTTTTTGAAGCGATTCGCCGAGATGGTCTCTCATTTGGGAATAACTGTTGAGGAAAAATACAGCAGCATGCCACAGGACGCCGACATTTCCGAATTCCTACTCCTTCTATTCGAGTTTGCAAAACAGGAGAGCTTGACGGTATCACAGCATAGCGTCAATGCTTGGGCTAGGATTTTGAGGAAGGAAGGTCTACGGGATCACCCAGCTGCTCATGCGCTTGCGCCCCAGCTCGTCGAATTCTGTGACGAGCGATTAACGCGAGTAAGAATTACATTTCATACAGGCTAGTTTATATTTTGCTGACGATATATATAGTATGAATCACTACCCTCGAACTCTACCAACCCATCCTACCTCTTCCTTTTCGAAGATTTCGAGACGATGCCGGAACGTCACGCGTTTTTGGGAAATTATCGGAGATATCTATCCAGCATTATAGACTCGATGGTTCGGAGACGGCCTTTCGAAGTCTTTCCGTTTATTCTACAAAATTTGGATGGAGCGATCAGCCAAATGCTCAAAGACATGCCGCCGATAACGCCCGAAAATTATGTCAAAAACTCGGATTTCTTCTTGAAGACAGATGCAAAGTTTACGGTCGTAGATGCGGCATTGAAAGGGTACATCCGGTGGTTCACAACATTACCCCAGGAAAGCATACGCGAAACGCAAGAACCCCAGGCGGCGTTTGAGAATAACCTCGCCCAATGGTGTGAAAGGCTACTGGGGATCGATTTCCAGGATCCACTGATTAAGAAGAAGGTGGTACAGCTCGTCGTTGCGTTATCCACGACGGCGCTGGAGAACCAGCCAGGATTGATGCTCAAGGCCCTCGAATACGTCTTGCTCACGCGGTTACCTGAAAACACACCCAACCCGGCCTATAACGACGCCGTGAAGGATTTACAGAGCACGTGTATCAGCGAACTACAGAGGCTGGCATTGAAGATGCCGGATAATCTCATTCAAGTGTACGGTCAGCTCGAAATGAAGATTAACGAAATCATGACGACGCAGCAGTTGGACGACCGACACCGGCTCGCGTACCGGACGTTTTTGTACAGTATCATCATGCGCACGAAACAAATTGATAATAATTTGCGGATTCAAACGTTAGAGGGACATTTGGCACCGATTGCGGAAGCGTGGTGTCAACCGGAACTGACGGAGCTACTGTCATCGTTTGGCGGATTTTGCAGGATGCTCATGTTGGACCAGGTCGAGCAGTACCTTCACAGTCGGAAAGCGCATCTAATACGGGATTGGAGTTCGCACGAGTTAGATGCCGAGGGACAGTCGTTACAGGCGCATCTCACAGATAAATACAACGTTCTACCGTTACGTGCGACGAAGGGATATCTCGCCATCACGGCGGAGAAGATCAAGAAACCCTCGGCGACGTACGATGTTGCTTGTCATTTATGGCGAGAAAAGATCAATGTGATATTACCCAACCTGTTGAAATTTCTTACTCACGCGCATGCGTTCCACAATCCCAAGAATTGGGGTAATTTGCCGCAAGAACTGCATCCTGTGATGCAACGGGTGTTGACGGATAGGTTCTGGCAGAGCGGGATATCAAGCGGCAGTCGGGATGAGTTTTACGAGAACGTGAGCAAGACGCGGTTGACGATGGAAGGGTTCGCATCCAGCATCAGGGGTACGATTCGGACGGTTAGGGAGACGTGCTATTCGATTCTGTGGGCGTTGGGGAAACTGGATATCAATTTCTTCGATTACGCCGAGCTACCGGGACCTCTCACGATTGCGATGTTTCAGGATGCGGATTCGCTGAGCTCGCATCAGATGACAACTTTGATCAATATCTCCCGCGTTATATTGGACGAATGCCCCGTCGCTTACCGACAGCATTTCTTGACCCCATTCTTGTCTAGTATGTTTTTGCAGGTTGATAAGAAGGTCGTTGGGGAGTGGACACGGTTGGTTAATGCGGGTTTGATCGCGACCACGGAGGAGGACAAGTTGGCGGTCGAGATGAAGGAGGAGAGCGTGTTGAGGCAGTTGACGTATACGGCCGTGCTTGTTGTTGCGCAATTGTTGGATCCTGGAAGAATCGGTACGTAATTTTCATCCCCACACCTTCCTCCCCCTCGAAATGGCTTGGTTCAGCTTGTGCTAATATTTTTGATTTTTTTTTTTTTAATAAAATAGAACCGAGTAATCCGAACGAATCGCAGGATTTGTCACAATCCGCTTCGATGAATGCGAAGAAGGAAGGACAGATGAGGGAGTTTATACTCAGTAGTAATGTGATTTTGGAGCCGTTGATATTATTCTGCACGCACGTGTTGGGGATGCGGGATTCGCGGTGCTGCGGGATTATCATTCGGGTTTTTAGGAGCTTTATCGATGAGTTTGTGACGAGGGCTGAGTTGAGGGAGTT
Organism: Arthrobotrys entomopaga; assembly: GCA_012184315.1. NCBI lineage: Eukaryota > Fungi > Ascomycota > Orbiliomycetes > Orbiliales > Orbiliaceae > Arthrobotrys > Arthrobotrys entomopaga. Next base: position 128,493 of record LDDX01000141.1, read on the forward strand.
TATCTGCCGGGAGGTTTTTATGGCGGCTATTAATGTGAGTTACCCCCTACTATCCTCCCCTTATTATTCCTATGTTATGATCCAAAGTTTCGTAGAGTTTGGGGAAGAGATGCTGACTATAGTTAAACAGTCTTTCAATGACGATTATTTCGTGGACGTGCAGAAGGAGTTGGCGGGGTTGATCGTGCAGATTTACACGCTGTATTCACCATATACCGATCATCCGAGGAATTTACTGCTCAAGATTCCAGGTGTGACGGAACGAAAGGTTGATACGTTTCATAGACGGTTGATGAGTTCGTCGAATTTGAGGGTGCAGAGGACGTTGATGTTGGATTTGTTGAGTGATGTGAGGGGTGTGGCTCTTAGCGAGAAGGGGAAGGTTGTTATACCCAAGGCGAAGGAAAAGGCGGAGAGGGAGAAGGAGAGGGAGAAGGAGAAGGAGCGGGAGAGGAGGGCTGTGGCGGAACGGGAGGCGATGCAGGGTGGGAGGACACCGGAGTATGGTGGGTTGGCGGATATGTTTTCGTAGAAGTGCGAGTTGGATCTTCTGCACAAAGATTTTTTCTATAATGAGTTTTTTTTTCTTTTGGATGGTGAATTTCTTTTGGCTGGGTGGATGCGCACCAGATATAAAGCCATATGCGAGCTTGAAAGCTATTTTGGAGGATGGTTGTGAATATTCTTGAAGTTTTGGATCACATGAGCGACTTGTTGATGCTTTTATTTGGTCTTTCTTTCTTTTTTTTATTATATGTTATTTTCTTTATATAGCATGGAGGGTAACCAAGTACTTAATTAGAACCAGACATTCGCATATCAAGGAATGCTTTCATTCAGTACCAATATTTCTATAATGGCAGATATTGGATATGCATATATATATGGTCGGACTACAGCCTTAGCGAAGAGGTAGGCTGGAAAAGAGACCGTAACTAGCCAGAGAAATATATATACACAGTTACTTGGTACTAGTATATATTCTATTACTCAAAGAGATAATATATCTTTTGAAATCTGCAAGACTATGAAATCTGCAGCGGTATTCGCGGCAATTTTTAAAATCCATGCCAAATTTTAACGACAACACTTATATCGTATATACAGCCCTAAACTAATGTAATAACACCACGATACTTTTTTACGAAAAAGGATGGAATTAAGTAAGCAGCCGAAGCAAATCAGTAAAATCGTCATTATCAAACCACTACAGTTTTTTCTTTCCTTTTTTGCGCGCACGAGCAAACAGAATAAGAATAAGAAAAGAAAAATTAAAGGGAAAAAACGGTTTTGTTCGTTCGTTCGTTCGTCCATGTTTTTTTTTTTTTTTTTTTTTTTTTTTTTTTTTTTTTCTTTTCTGCTGGTTCGCTTTTATTACCGGGTGTTCTTGTCCGTCCGTTACCAAAAGGTAAATTCAACGACAAGCCGTCAAACGGGGTCCCTGAATTTGTCAAACATCTCGAATTTTGATATTTCGTCTGGGGGGAGGGAGTGGCGACGGGTGTGTAGAACGCTCGAGAGGGGTATTTGTTAATTCGGTGCAAAAGGGAGGTTTAGATAAATTTAGGTGACTGGCGATTGAGAAATGCAAGTAGACGGAAAGGATAATACATGATAATCAAAAAGATGGAGAGAAAAGAAAGCATCATGTGTCTGTACAAAAAAGCAATTACAGCTGTTAAGTTTTTTAAGTCCGTATAATACCTTTCCCAGACGAGTATCGTATATACTTCAACTGCACCGTATATCTACACACACGATAATAAGTCTGATATATATATATATACGGACAGTAGTAATTATTATTCAGTTCAACTACTTACTTAATTAGCTGTGGATTGATTATATAAGCCTTGTCAATCGCGCTCATCATTTTTTGAGGAAAAAAGTGTTGTGCGGTGTTGTTGTTGTCGTCGTCTTTTCCCCTCTTTTTTTTTCCTTTCCTTTCCTTTCCTTTCTTTTTCTTTCACGTCTTCTTCTCTCTCTTAATTAATTCTCATCGCAATTTTAATCACGCAAAGAAAAAAAAAGGTACCATCGTCAACCTCCCTTCCTGTCCCTCACCCCCCGCCATTCGTGCTGCTGTTGGACCTTTGCTCTCTCATCGCGAAAAACAGCTCTCATTTATTGGCTGGGCTGGCTTTGTTCGTCTTGTCCGTCCGTCCGTTTCTTCCCCCACCCCCTTCCTCGCATCGCTGTGGCAGAAAAACATATAATTTTTCGGGGTTTGCTTGTCAAACCTGTCAAAAGCACCACCACAGACAGACCAGACAGACCAGAACGAACGAACGAAGGAAGGGTCCATTCAAGAAGAGAACAGCCGCTTCTGCCGGGTTCCCTCAGCGAACCAAACACCACCCCGTCAAACTGATATTATTATATTTCTTATTCTCCCTCTTCCCGTACGTATGTATCCTTTTTGGCTGCGACTCCGTCTCTTGGCTCTCTCTCTCTCTCTCTCTCTTGCGACCCGCGTGCGCTGACCGTTGCTATCAAAGTAATATTATTATCCTTCTTCTTCTTTTGCTGGCTGGCTGGCTGGTTTGGCTGGCTTAGCCCGTTTGACAGCTGCTGCTGCATTCCCCTCAATCCCAGCGACCCAACCTCTCCATCTCTTTTTGACCGACCAACCGACTGACCGACCGACCGACCAAGTGACCTTCATCTGAAGCCTGAAGACGAAAGAAGAAGCGGAGAGCACCCAAGGAAAGAATAGTAACGTCCCCCCC
>LDDX01000187.1:0-130029 GCA_012184315.1 Arthrobotrys entomopaga
AAGTGTAACAATTTTATTTTACTTTTTTTATATTAATTATATAGTGTTTTCTATATTATAATTTATATTCTTTTTTAAGTAGATTTTTATTAATTAAATATTCTAACTAATTAATAAAAAAATCAATATTATTTATAATTCTAATTTTGATTTTTTTAAAATATTTATCACTATTAACCTTTTTTAATTAAAAACCTTTAATACCTTTCAGCTAATTAGAAAAATCGGAACTATGCATAATTTCGAAAAGGACTACCAATTAAGCTTAATAATGCACATTCAGTAAATCAGAAAACCCTTATGGACTTTTTGCATTGTGGGATCCTACTTTTGCCAGGATCATGAAAAAGTACGTTTAAGCTTCGTTTTGCACGTTTGAAAGGCGATAAATAACTTTCTTCAATAATATTTGCAGAAAGGCTGGAGCCAAGAAAGCTATATTCAACTGAACTAATGACGTCCGGAGTCCTACGTACGCTGCCAAGCTTCTATCCTTAGAAGTTGTGGGTTCCGATCGCCTTGAAGTTTGACTTTGGACTACACTACCTTCGTAAATTACAGTCCTCCTTTCCCCGTAACATCCTGTCTCATCCAGTCTCCTACACCGTCACTATACAACAAACCGGGCCTTCCCGGCCCTTCATCGTTATTCTCCATGTTTGCTGACAGATGTCTGTTCATCTGCCTTTATGTCTTCAGTGACACTTCGACCGAAATAAAGTCCAAATATCTTATCCTCAAGATCTTGGTAGGTGCAAGGAGCCCTCTTCGCCCCAAGTCGCCTGAAAAAAATCCTCTTGGCCCACTTCCAGGCCTCAACACCCACAAAGAACAAGAGTGTCGCAATGAAAACGATAGCCCATTCCCAGCTGATTCCGGTGTGCTTGAATACCTTGTGGTTGATGACCGGGATGTACAAAGTTGGGAAAATAGTAACGAAACCAGCGATAATGGCCCAAAAGAGAAATCTGTTCCTCCAAACGTCGATGGCCCACTGAGTGAAGTATCGCTTAGAGTTTGGTTGCATTCGGAAAAAACTTCGACGCATGTCTATCATTTCCCAAGCCAGGAACAAGGCGAACCAAGTAAGACAAGCGAAAGTAGTAGCACGGGCTCTGAAGACGAGGTCGCAGTCTGAAGAATATTCATTATTACAGTTTTGGCCGAGTTGACCGTCTCCAAAGCCGTAGAGGACAAGAAGGAAGGATGCTAAGCAAAGAGAGGCGACCCAGACACCGTAGACCAGCATGTCGAGCATAACTTCGAGAGTGAAAACACCACGCTTGAGGTTTTGAGGAGGACGCTCCAGGATGTCAGGCGCGGCGATCTCGAAACCGAGACCCATATCCGGCATTCCGGATGTGATCATGATGACCCACATAATTTCAACCGGTGCGAGGGGAAAGACAGAGATTCCGCTAGCATCCTTGAAGGCTAAACCGATGAGGAGGGTGAATGCTTGGGCGATATTTTCGGCGAGAAGATGGAGAATGAACTTTTGGATATTATCAAACATACGGCGACCTTCTTCGATAGCTGCAACGATAGACGCAAAGTTGTCATCTGTGAGGATAAAGGGACGATTAGCAGATATGTTTATTGGAAAGAATGCAGTATTGCTCTAAAGATTGCATACCTGTCAGCACAATGTCACTGGCAGACTTGGCAACATCAGACCCGGTTTCGCCCATGGCGATTCCGACATCAGCTCGTTTAAGAGAGGGGGAATCGTTGACACCATCGCCGGTCTAAAAAAGAGTACAGAATCAGCCAAAGAGCTTATACCTGAGGATTCGAGGTAGATATTCGGAAACTTACCATGGCGCAAAACTTCTTTCGTCGATGCAAAGCCTCGATCATTCTAACTTTTGTATTTGGGGAACAGCGAGCAATAACTAGAGGGAGCACCGGTAGCTTATCAATCTCTTCTTCGCTGAGTTTATCAAACAGCGACGCCGTCATAACCATTGCGTCCGAGACATTCTTGCTGAGTCTATCCATGCGAGAGGGTAAAATTCCAACTTCGCAAGCAATTGCTCTCGCTGTTCCGGGGTGGTCACCGGTTAACATGTGAACTTGAATACCGGCTTTGTGGCATTTTTTGACGGCTGTTGCAGACTCGGGACGCGGAGGATCGTAAAGACCAATCAGTCCCCTGAAGATGAGGTTACATTCAACAGTGCTTCTATCGATATCTACGCCTTCATAGATATTGTCAGTGTATTCACGGCTAGCCAAGGCCAAAACCCGGAGGCCGAGCGACGCCAAGGATTCCATCTGCTCCAAGATCTCACTGCGGAATTCATCAGTCATCTCGGAGACTTCATCCGCTTCGCGAACGAGTGACGTGCAGGAATAGATGACTCTCTCAACGGCACCCTTCGAGAATACCCAATTCTTATCAGTAGTTTCATCATGGAATATGACCGACATTTTCTTCACATCCGAATCGAAAGGGAACTCAGCAATTTGCTTCCAAGCAGCATTGTCTCCATGTGTCAGTGTGGCCCTATTCATACCGAACCTAGACGCGAAAACCTGGATGGCGATTTCCGTTGGATCGCCGCGAGCTAGCCATCCCGAGCCATCGTGAGCTTCATGAACAATGGCCAAGTTGGCTAAAGAAGCAACATTGAGAAAATTCTTAATTTGCTGGTTGTCCAACAGTCCAGAGGCTGCAGGTGCCTCCGCCGCTTTCACTTCATCAGTATGCGAAAGGTGGATGTCCTTTGGAGCCCGGGAGTCCAAGGTAACAAAGCCGACAGTCGGGTTGAACGGTTCTTTAGTAACGCCGACAGAGTAAGTACCGCGGCTTGGAATCCATGCTTTTTTGGCTATCATCTTCCCTTGTGTCAAAGTACCAGTTTTATCAGAGCAGATATCTGCGCAGGAAAGTTAGCATGGGTTTTGTTCTTGCGTGAGTATCAACGAGTATACTAAGAGATCACGTACCAGTGATACCGCCAAGAGCTTCCAAGGACTTCAAGTTACGGACGATGACATGTCTCTCAACCATGCGCTTAGTACCGGCAGCCATGGTGATTGTGAGAACCACGATCAAAGAAGCAGGAATCATAGAGAGACCGGTGGCAACAGCATAGATAATGACTTCTTGCTCAGATCGGAAGCTATTTGCACCAAGAACAATGATAGCGCAAATGATAGCAATCCCGAACAACAATATCGCAAGTCTAGACAATTTCTTTTGCAATGGCGTTCCAGTGTTGACACCCAGGAATCGACCGACAGTATCCGTAATAGTTAGAGCATAGGCCTGAGCGTAACGATGAGGCCTCGCAGTTCCATCGGGCTTGCGTTTGACCGGCCGGACTCTAGAATCCTTCTTTCGAAGAGCAGCAGCGATTGAGCCGATTTCGGTGTACATTCCGGTTGCATAGACGATACCACGGGCACGCCCCTTGGTGACGGTAGAAGAGCTGTATGCGACATTGAGGCGGTCTCCTGGTCCCGTATCTTCACTGAAGACAACATCGGCGTTCTTACGAACTGGGAGGGATTCTCCAGTAAGAAGGGCTTCGTCGGTTTCAAAATTTACAGCTTCGATGAGTCTTTCAACTTTTAGCATGGAACTCACTTCATGTAGCAATCAAGAAAGCCGAAGGAAAATGATAATATACCTAACGTCCGCTGGAATAGTATCACCAGTCTTCATCTCAACCATATCACCCGGTACAACCTCGGCAGTCGGAATGCTGACAGTTCTACCATCCCTAACGCTACTGGCAGTTGGCGAACTGAGAGACCTCAAAGAGTCCATCGTCTTTTCGGCTGAAAACTCTTGAAAGAAGCCGACTACAATGTTGAGGGTGATGACGGCGGTAACAACGCCACCTTCGATCCATGATTTGATACCAAAACTGACGGCCATAGCTAGTATCAAGACCTGTATTATGCGTTCAGTAAATCAGCCTGTCTGTACACCAAGGCGCTCCCATATCAATCCCATTTTCAGAGCGAAAAAAGAAAAGGGCGCAATTTTCAAAGGATCAGGTGGTGAGCATAACTAGAGTCATCGCATTGGCAATCTGCCGCATAAAGATCTTAAAAGGTTGGACACCAGGCCCTTCGTCGAGTACGTTCCATCCGTATCGATCGAGCCGTTCTTTGGCTTGAGATGCGGATAATCCATCTTCGGCGTTGGCTTCAGTCTCTTTCACGACATCTTCGGCTGAAAGCGCATGAGCAGGTTTGATCATTGGTTTGTTGGATTGACCCGATATAAAGCTTTCGGGTGACGGCCATTTGGCTTTGGATTTTCCCATCTCTCTTACTTCAAGTCGGCTGAAGATGGTTTTGCCTCGGGTTATAGATGTTGGTATTTCCGCGTAAAAGCGGCAAACGAGAAGCTTGAGGTTTAGTAGATTATGAAATGTTTGATTGAGAGTCACAGAATTTGGAAACTTATGTTTTGTATTCGGCTCAGAACTGGGTCATTAAAAGATGTATGTTCAAGTTAAAGGGGGAAATAGAAGAAAACAAGATAAGGTTCTTTATAAAGAAAATTCGGACAAAGGAAAGGGCCAGAAAAACAAAAAAAAAAAAAAAAAAAAAAAAAAAAAAAAAAAAAAAAAAAATCTAGCGTGACTAGTGAAATTGGTTGCGACATTCGGTTTGCCAAGAAATATTACGTGTATTCTACCATTTTGAGTGATTTCTTTTCCTCTGAATTGCTCGAATCACTTCACTGGAGAAATCCCGCCTCTGAACTCACCGCGGTTGAGCCGCGATAATACCATGTCAATCAAAATCATCACAAACATAGCAAAGGTCTTCAGCCCTGGAACTGACAATGCTGTCAAAATCCTCAACAAAAATGCTCGAACAGTACCTTTTAGAAAAATAAAGCGTCCATATGTCCACGGACACAAATTCTGTCACGTCGCATGCAATCAACTCTCCAAACAGGACTTCTGACTCTTTCCGGACCCAGCCCAACCCCAAAAGAGATCGTCATTCACTGAAAGTATTAGCAATCAAAGGAAAATCGGCAGGCGAGTCGAACACCATGTCGCAGACTCTTCCTGTCGCGCTTGGATTTCGCCAAGTCTATATAGGCTATGACAAGCGCTGACAAGAACCGCCAAGTTTCGGTATGTTCCGTTCACAAAATGGTAAATATTTTCTTAAATAAATTACATTTTGCCTCGGAAGAGAAGTCTGGCGATGAGGGAAAAATTCGCTCCCAGGTAAAGGCCACCCGGCTCCACGGGTCAGTGATGTCAACAAAAGTAATAGTGATCTCCTTTATCTTATAGTGCAACCACTCTATGTATCGAGTTACTTCTATCTCCGTAAGATATTGCCGTAGCCAAGTGTTATCCAAGCCCTCCAAGCGCCAAGAGGGTCAGAAATTGACTATATCACGCAGCTTGATATTGTTATAAGAGTTTCTCCCGCCACCCTGCTCCAGGAATTCTGGACTTCGACTTTGCATGTCTCGTTTTGACTTGTAAACAGTTCAGAATGACGAGCACGACGAGCACGACGAGCAAACCCGAAATAATTATCATATTAACAGTATTTGTTCTTGCCATGATGCTTGGACCACCGTAAGCATGTCGATTCTCATTCATTACCATTTAAACGACTCAAACTGAAAAGTTCAGCTAAGCTAATAGATCAGAATATGTATCCTCGCTCACACACGACGCAAAATTCACCAGAAAGCAGGACAGGAGAACAGGCTTGAATCTAATGTGGGGCAAGGTGTTTCGAATTTGGAAGGCGGTGATGGGCTTAGGCAGGAATGGTAACTTCATTTTCCACCAAACCAGATGAAATGACTATATATGTATGCTATCGATGGTGCTAAAGGCTGTGCTAGTCCTATATGTTTTACCAAATTTTCGCACATAAACGCTACACGCAAGTACGGAAGGTTTATTATCAATTCTAGCGACATTGGTTGCCTCCACCTTCCTCCTGGGGTTACAACGGAGCATATTGAGCGGCAGATATTTGGCAATGGAATATTGACGTTGAACAGTTGTGAACACATCTTTCACGTTGGTTGTCTGGCAGGATGGTTTCTGAGGCGGCGCTATGATTGTCCGACTTGTCGGACCGTCTATTATATGAATGGAGAGTAGAAAACATGGATGCGGTTTTCGATTTAATTGAGTGGTGTGGGGATTAACATGTTAGCTTTTGTATAAATAAATGAGAATGCTATATGACAATGTTGCTCTAGCTGTAACGAGTTGCAATGGCATAGTGAGCTTAATGTATAAAGCCTAGACAGCCAGGGAAGCCGTAAGAATGGTACTATTGCCCGGTGAACGATCTTATCTGCCGGTCTTTCGCATACTGCTTCCAATCTAGTCAATAGGGGGTGTTGAGAAATCTATCCGTTTCCTTTATCCTATCTGTCTATCTGATGTTGGCGCTCTAATCAGCGTGCTACCTTTTTCAATCGGCACCACACGGTTGGCCCCTTGGTTCCTTCCAGCCAGTGCAGAGATGCACAGCTTTGCCGAGAGTCTATTTCTTTATTTCAATTCATTATGTCGCTACAACTTTATAGTCACGCACACCGACAAACTCTAAACCTTCCGTCGATGTTGGGGTTGGATGGTCGACAAGCCGAGATCCATAGAGTAAAATTTAGTTGGGTGAGAACCAATTACGATTCCCAGGCCTTAAAAAAAGGGGGGTAATTCAGATATAATAAACTCAATCATAGTAGTATCGCCATATAGGGGAAGATGTATTGCTTCCTTGGGTCAGACGACAGCTTCCACGGATATTGCATGCTATACAAGAAAGGAATACTTTTTTAGGACTGTATTTATGGGCCTCAAAAACTTATAATAAATCTCTCGCGAATTATTACAGAAGTGTTCCACAAAAAGAGTAGATATCTATGATATCATAGTGCTGATTTGAAGGGGCCGATGTATCATTTCAGGGTTGATCACCACGGGCGTATGTGTCTCGCAACCACGATTGTCACGGAATGATAATAAAAGATTGAAAGTGTATATGTTAGGCATGCAATTCTATTTTTAGCCTGCCTCCAAAACAATGCGTGGATGTCACCGACTATCCTTTTATATATCCGATTGAGACTTGTTACAACCAAAAGGCAAATAGTCATCGAGCAAGGCTAGTAATTTCTTCTAATAGCGGCGTGCGCTTTTCTTCCCCTTAGAGAGGGAGAAGCAGGAGATGGGTTATAATTGGCATCTTGCCATTTAGTAAGGTATTCTTATGACTACTTGCTTTGACTGACCCATCTGTCGCTTGCAGTGATCCAGAGACGATCTCAATTTCAGTGAACTTGTTGGTGCTCAGAGATGATGCCGAATTTCAGGGAGGAATGATTTATCAAGATGACGTTAGTTTTGGAGAGAAGCGATCTTTTAGATGTTATAAAAGTATATGAAATAACGGGTACGGGGACAACTTATAGAGTGTGAGCGCTTGGATTGATTTATACGCTCGGACCCTAGCATTTCTGATCAATTTTTCACCCTATGAATCTTCGTATTTGATAAAAGATTCTAAAGTCGCCAAGTTTCTGCTGTTTGGTTGCGTTGTTAGAAACTAAACCGGAAATGCGTATGCCGTGGGCGGGAAAGTCGCCGACTGTCAAGATCCGCATCAAAAGCAGAATGTTAGGCTCAAAAGCAGAATGTTAGGCCCTTGGCGGTCGGCTGCTAAGTCCCGATTAGTGCCGTGGCATTACAAAATTTCACCTCTCTCCTTTTTTCGGGGATCATCTTTTCCTCCTCCACTCCTGAATTACCCATTTGTTTTTTCCCCGTGACCATCCTCAATCCTTTAAACAATTCTCTGATAAGCTATAATTATTATTTTCTCATTATATAACCTTTTCAAACTTCTTTAATTTCCTAAATTGAAAAACGTAACAGAGATGTGGAAACTGGAACTTAATTTTATCACGCTGCATTGTAAGAAAACATGGTGCTTTTCTTCCCGAAAGTGGGTGCTGACTATATTGACAATACAGATGCCTACATCATCTTGATGGGCATCATCGGCTTCATCATCATTTATCCATATGGTAATATGCCAGCTGTTGATGCCTATTTCTTTGGTGTCAGTGGCTCTACTGAGTCCGGCTTGAACACGTCCGTGCTCTACTGCTCCCGGAGGGAATACTGACGATGATTCTAACGTATCTGAACCTCTAGCATCAATGTCAAAGACCTCAAAACGTACCAACAACTTGTCATCTACTTTATACCAATGTTCACCAATCTTGGCTTCATCAATATAGTCGTCGTTCTAGTTCGATTGTACTGGTTTGAGAAACGCTTCAAACAGGATATCAACCTTGCTAAATATGCTCGTCCAAAAACCCCTCTCGATCTTAGGTTACTGGGAGCTGGGAAAGACCTTGAAGCGCAACAGGCCGTGGCTTCCGAGAACATATTGGATATGCCCATTGAGGAGTTCGCGTCCCCGAGTTTGCAGATAGGAAAGCTTGAGGCTAACAAATATATGGGGAACAGGACGGAGGCCACGGCGGCACATCAATCCACCCATACTAACCCGCTGCCCCCTCGAATTACTTTTGCCCCCGACGCAACCCTCCCGAACAATGAACCCGACAAAGCTCTACATGTTCCACCACCGAGAGAACGTGAACAAGGTCAATGTCACCATTTAATGGTATTGCCAATATAACGTTTGAATGGCAGGAGTATGCTGATCCATTGCGAGCTTTTAGGCCGCCCGATAGAGGAGGTCGAAGGTGTTGTTTCTGATAATGGTTTGTACATGCACCATTCCAATCCGTATCAAAGCCATGACGAGTTCCACTAAACGTTGTTTTGCAACGCCCAGGTAACGAAACACAGAAGGTCATCTCTACAAATGCCGCTAGTTCTGATATTTACTATCGTCCAACGCGCCGCCGCCGCCTCAGCGGATCTATGTCAATCGAACGGGTTACTCCTTTTTTCGTCCTAGGCATCACTCACAGCCAGGAAACGGCAATTCGGACGAGGCGCAAGTCTGACGTATCTCTCAATTTGAATTTGAACATGCCAACGCTCTCATCGCAAGCCACGCTTGGGCGAAACTCCAATTTCAAAAATCTCACGGTCGCTGATCGAGAAGAGCTGGGCGGCATGGAATATCGTGCGCTGAAATTACTGTTTAAAATCGTTGTTGGTATGTGACATGTGTCTCCTCAGCCAGGGATATACTGATCCTTGCTGAGATAGGCTACTTCTTCGGTCTACATCTCTTCGGCGCAATTGGCCTTCTCCCATGGATTTACAACGCGCCTGCTAAATACCAACGGTATCTTGAGAGTATTGGTCAGAGCAAAGCATGGTGGGCGTTCTATTCCGCGCAGACTATGGTGGACAACCTCGGCTTCACCCTTACTCCGGACTCAATGATCTCCTTCCGAGATGCGACATGGCCCATGTTGTTCATGACCTTTCTGGCGTATTCCGGGAACACATGGTATCCAGTCATGCTACGCCTTATCATATGGATGATACATCAGCTTTCACCGAAATCCTCTACAATCAGAGAACCGCTCAGTTTCCTTCTTAAACACCCACGCCGCTGCTACACTTTGCTTTTTGGAAGCCGGCCCACCTGGGTCCTTTTTATTATTCTTTTTGCCCTCAACTTTGTCGATGTGCTCTTGATTATTGTTCTGGACCTCCAAAACCCTGAGGTCAACGCTCTGCCTGTCGGCAAGCGGATCCTAGCGGGTCTCTTCCAAGCAGCGTCATCTAGGCACACGGGAACTTCGACATTCAACCTAGCAGCGGTGAACCCGGCCGTTCAGATCAGCCTTTTGGTGATGATGTATATTGCGATATACCCGATTGCCATTAGCATCCGCGCTTCAAATACATACGAGGAGACGTCATTAGGGATATACCCTGTTGACGGCGAACCGGACGAGGAACATGGGCGGTCCTACCTCTTGATGCACATGCAGAACCAGCTCAGCTTCGACTTGTGGTACATATTCTTGGGGATTTTTTTCATATGCATAGCTGAGGCGCCGAAGATCATGGACCAAAAAGACCCAGTAATTCTCCATCTCTAGCCCATTATATACTTTGGGGAACTGCTAACCATAGTATATCAGGCATTTACCGTCTTTCCAGTCTTCTTTGAAGTCGTTTCCGCCTAGTAAGCTCCAACCTTTCTTTATTGTTTCTCAGTCACGCGATCCAGTAACGAAGCCTCCCAACTAATTTTCTCCCCTCAGTGGCAATGTCGGTCTAAGTCTCGGCCACCCCACCGTTCTGACATCCCTCTGTGGCAAATTTACACCGTTCAGCAAACTCGTGATCTGCGCAATGATGATTCGTGGTCGCCACCGCGGGCTCCCATATGCGCTCGACCGTGCTATAATGCTCCCAAGTGACTCTAAAGCTGTTTCCTTGAAGGGACCTAAGGAGGCTGAGAATGCCGACGCTTATGTAGGTAGCACACTGAGAATGAGGCGTCATCATACACGGTAACATTGGAAGGGTGTCTTTGGCAATGCACTTCTGACGCTGATAGGAAGACAACTTTTTTGCGGTTATGCACGTGTTTCTCAGGTAGTTGAGTATAAAATACTCATTAAACACGGGTATACACACATTGTCTTGTGGCCTGTGTCGGCAAGGAATACATAAATTGTGCAATCATTCCGAGAGTTTGCTAAGGATAAGAGCTATCAAATAGAAGATTGTATATTGAGACGAAATTCTGTCCACGGCCAATCTGAAACCCCAATTTACGTGTTCACCAAACCTCACACCGTGCCAACGGAGCCCCAATAACATGTTGTTCCAGCAAACGGGTGCCGGCACCTCTGCCTCCCAAGGTTGCATCCAAATGGAATCCCGAAGGATTTGCCAGTGTTATCTCTTGAGAAGCTCCAGGAGCTGTTTCTTAGGGACATTCGTATTGCATGGGCCTTTGCTAAATCTTCTTCCCGGGTTGGAGGAGTCAAGCCCGCGATTCTGACGAAATAAAATGGTAGATGTAAGAACGTCCAGTTCATCATCAGCCAACACAATTTTGGAATTTGATCGTTCGTTAGGATTCATGTCGCTTGTTCACCCTGAAGCATAGCTTGAGCAGAACTAGAAGCACCTTGGATATTTGGGATTCCGAACCCGATGTCGACACCTGACTAACTATCGAGATAATATTTATTAATACAATAGTCCCTGTGCCTTCTTTTTCCTCGGATTATATAAATTCCGCTACATGGGGACCGGGGCACCGGAGAGTTGGAACGTAGCAGGGGAATTTGCATCAAATCAAGGAGTGCTCACGTCGGACGAGCGATTTGAGCGATAGCAGAACCTTTGCGGACAGTGACAAGTGGCTGACTCCCGGTTATTAGATTGTATCCTGCAGTGGATCCTTCTGAAAGAGTTCTCGAAGACTGTTGCCTTGCAGTAACTATAGCTCTCTCTAGAGAGGGTCCAGCAGTAAGAGGTGGCTCTATTGCAGTAGGCGCCTCTGTAGCAGGACGTGTATCCTCTATAAGAGTGTGGAGCCCTATGCCTTCTTTTACTAAAGTTCTCAGTCGCAAGGGGATGCTTGATTTCCATGACATAGTTGGTACCTCTATGATTGAGTATCTCTATCCCATAGAGGGGTTGTTCGATGAAGAGGATGACGCGTTCGACCTGGTGTTCTATAGGAGAGGACACGTTTTTCTCGGGCAGTAACGTGATTTTCGCGTATACGCTTTCGTAGACTATGCTCTAAATGAGAGTACTCGTTCTTATATTGTATTAATGTATTAGAACCGCTATATTAGAGGTAGATGGGCATAGGCCACGAAGGTATGCAGGTCTCTGTAGAGGTGGGTAATTACCTCTTGCTTAGAGATGCATCTATCCCAAAAGACCCGGCCTTCTGAGAGCTTGCTATAAAATAGCTTCAACAGTACTCTAGAACACTGGGATCTATCTATTATCTTGCTGTTATACACTCTACACCCATAATTCTATTTACTATTCTTCATACATACTTCCCTGATTGAGCCTGGTAACTAAAGTTGAGAGTCAACGCCAAGTGAAGCTAGTTTACCTTAATATTTTTATATAATACTAATAATTGTATTCAAAAAACCCTCCAAATCAGCACAATAGGTATTATACATAATGTAACAAGTAGTATTCAGCGCTGAACTACCTTGTGTAATAGCACGGTGAGGTATATACCACTATGCCAAAAAGGCCTAATGAAACTACCACGCATGTGTAGTTTCACCCTACCACGCTATATATATGATAATACGCCCGTACCGTGACACCTTGCTTCACAGTTTATATAAGATTTTATTATAGTAATCAACTATTTTCACAACAAAAATGATAGGGCACCTGGGCCTGATACCTGAGGACTTCTCAAGGAAACACCTGTTAGTTTTGCATGTACACATACCACCCTTACAGTAAGAGGTTATATATTCTAAAAATGCTGTACAGAAATCACACTTGACATTGGTTAAATTGGTAAATATTCTCCTAATATATAGCGAATAACTTGGTAGATTTTAAAGTAAAGAAATAGTATATACAAACTACTTTGTGACATAGTCTTGTGGTCTTTGTGACAGTGACATACTTGAAGATCCCAAAGCTTTATAAAGTTACTTAAGGAAGCATGTCTCTAATAGCTTGCATGTTCTCAGCTGAAATTGAATCATCCCCCGCCAAAAATCTAATTTGTTTTGCAGTGATAGGCTTTTTATATTGAAAGCCTTTGCATTTTTGAACCTTTTGAAACGCTGGGGGTGTCATTTGAGTCTGAAGTCCCTTCTCCACTTGCTGGAAGGCAACGCACCCGCCAAACGGTCCATTAGGTGCATCATCCTGACACCGAACAATACAAACCTTGTCCATGTCCCCGTACTTACCCGTGCATTGCAAGTCATCAGGCATTTGCAGAGGCCATTCCCAATTCAAATTTTGGCATGGGTTTGCGCCTTGAACTCCCACAGTTTCAACTGGGACCGTGAGATTTTCCCACTTGTTTGCCTGACCTGTTTGATCAAGTCTACAGGTGTAAGGACCTGCACCATCCGTAGTCTGCTGAAACATATTGATCCAAAGCCAGCCCCCAGCTGTGACCTGCGGAACTTTGTTCTTTTCGATCATCCACTCGATCCAAGTCTGAGTGTTGATCTTGCCGGAGTTGTAAAGCGGATAATTCGGATCGGTTCCTTTGAGGTCAGGGCGGTCAATGATGTAGTACTTGCTACCACTAGTATAGTATGTAGCACCACAGCCATCTAAATTTCTTTTACGGCACAGCGGGCAGTTGGTATCGTAGAGCGGACACTTTTTGCAATTCTTAACACCCTTACACCCAGCACACGCCGTATCGTAGCCTGCTGGGCATTTTTTACACTGAGGGTCTTTTTTGCCTGAACCGTTTGGTGTCATTGTCGGGTTACTGAAAACAGTGCAGTCTCGCTGACCCGTTACGCGACCATCTTTGGAACGGTCGGTATTCTCGAGCAAGCCTAGTCCGTAGCCCATGATCTTCGGATCGCCGTTTCCGAATGACTTGGTTATTAAACAATGCGGAGAAGCCGATGATATCAGAACCGCGACGCTGAAAGCAATCGAAAGCTTCATCTTGAGACCTGTTAGAGCGTAGATTTGATGTTTGCTCCTGAAGACTATTCTTTTGTATCGATCTTTAGATATATGGTTGAGTTATTTTGGTATCCTCAGCTCAAAGAAACCATAGATAAAGAAAAGCTAGAGAGCTAAAGGTTGGCTGCCGAAATCGATAATTAAATCTCAAGGACGATAGAATCAATTGTCTTCGGTCCTTCGCTTTGATGAAAGTTCAAGTAAAAATCAATTGGCAGTTTTCGAATATATTTATATATGAAGATCTACTGATCAAAAGCCATGTTGACGGAAAGAAAAGGCGCTTATCTATTCCGTCGGCAAGGAGAAGACATCGTTAAAAGTCTTCTGCGTTTTGCCGTATACGCGTACTATATTGATACGGAAGTTCCAGCATGTAATCTTCATATCCAACAGAACCCACACAATAAACGGATAACAAAACCGTTTTTTCGGTTTTTTAAGCGAACTTCAGCTTGCGAGGATAATATACCCGAATTATTATACTTCAAACACCATGGGAAAATGACACGTGAGATGGAGACTAAGGTGGCCACAAAATCCAAGACTGTAGGAATATTGGTGAATTTATGGTCGATTCATGAGGAAATATGATCTTACAGAACCTAGTAATGTGTGTGATATTGATCGTGTGGGACCAATTTGCTGGTCTCGTTTGCCTGTGCGGAACGCTTCGCCAATTTGCCATTTACCATTGGTCCTGATTCAGCTAGCGTGTCATTATCGAGGTCAAATAACCTTGATACCACCCGGTTATACAATGCCGATTGCATTTTCGATATCAAATAACAGACTCTAGCGAGTCAGTTGTACTGTTTGGGCTGCAGCTACCTAATTGGGTTGCATTTGTTTTGGGTTAATGGTTAGCCTTACCACCTTCGACGCGGTGCATTGGCAACGCGGGTTATCTGGTCTCCTGCAAACCCGCCTCATCGGCAGCCGGCAGCCTCGGAACCAAATCAGCCGTTAAACACTAACAACACTTCTAGATATTTCTCGGCAGAGATGCAACGCAGGGCACAAGGGCCACTAATTGATAATCGAAATGGACACTTTTCATATGACATCATGATTATTGCTGTAACTATCACAAATAGTACAGTCATCAGTACCTATCAAGAAACAAATTATCAAAATAATCTTCTTCTGAATCCAGAAATGTTCAAAACATCTTGGTGCAGCAATACTTGGTGATCAAAACACATTTCTCAAAAACCAACAAATGACAACACAAATCTATGAGGTGTTTTGTAACTGGGATCGAGACCGCCGCGAGACCAATCGAGAGCAGCCTCGGCACCTGTGTTGTTCGGTTTGGCTCTTGAGACTGCCTCGGCACGTCGCTGTCTCATTGGGTGGTCTCAACACAAACCTCCTAGTTAACATGCAACATGTCTTACATACCATACATAACAACCCTTGAATAATTCTAAATGGCCTCGAGACCAGGGGGATAAATGGGTAGGGACTTCAAGCGGCTCTTAGCCACTTCAATTACTCTTAGTAGATAAGATAAGTTGCCAGAGAACAATAATAACGCGAGTAATTATAAATTCAGCTGCAACCAGCAACCCTAGATAGGAGTTGTTTAAGCTCATATCTACCAGGCTAGGTTGAATTCAGTTCCATGATGGTACTGTGTTCAACTTGACAGATCCTGTGATTGAAAAACTAAATGGCTAATCTCATTTTTCGATTTCACACTTGCGTGATGACAGTGTCCAGACGAGACGCCTCTACTAAAGTGTATAAAGGTTCTTGTCAGCTGAGGCTGCCGGCGCTCGACCATTGAAAAGCCTTATCGGAGCGAACAAAGTCGAAATGATAAAGTATTGCTATTTGAAGGGGTTAATGTCACCTCCAAGGTTCTCATGGGCGTGGATTTCGGCAGCGAGCGGCGGGAGCAAGGAGCCCTTTTGGGAAACAGGCATTTCAAGTACATATTCAAGTCTCCCTAGAACACGCAATATACTGTCGTAAGATTGATATCATTACTAATTACTTTAGTCTTGGAGATTTATCCAACCATTTACGATGAAGCGATGCTTGCAACAGAGCTAGAAGCACAAACTCGACATCATAAGAGCACACATCAACAAATGGAGGCCCGCTAGACTACATGATTACATCCTAGAAACAACTGCTCAAACCAGTGTAATACTTCTCTAGTATTACTCAAATTTTCGATAGTAGTATCATTAATTTCGAGGTAGAATAGAGAGAAGCGAAGATATTAGCAAAAAATGGAAATATAATTATTGATTCAGAGCAGTTGCTAGAGCCAGATGCTACTGTAATGATATCTTCCCCCTTCTCGTCTTAGAATCAGCCCACAAAGCTATTGCCGTCGCCAGAGCCCCAAACCCTTCCCACATTCCAGCAGTGATCCAGCCGGCCCCATTCCCGCCAACAATTTGTGTCGCTGATTTAAGAAATACCGCCGTGGTAAGAAGTCGCATCGGTACGGTGGCGATCATAAACATCTTATTTTCCTTATACCCGGCAATGTTGTAGTAGATCCCCATCGCGATGGCAGCAAGTCCGTTAGCTCGAACACTCCCCAAGGTGCTAGGAAGAGCGGGGATGGAGAGATTTGATGCGGTTATAGCCGGTGATATGGTGGTTAGAGCTCCAGCGATGAAAGCGGAGATGCCGAAAAGGTGGATCGTAATAGCGGCGAAAGAGGGAGGCATGGTCTCACCGTAAATAGAAACAATATCTTCTTGATCGTGATCGTGAACGAACGTAACAGTGATAACTTTTCTCTTTGATGAGAGCTTAGAGATGAATGTGGATCAGTTAAGATACTAAAAGCTTGCAAAGAAGGTCTTATCTTTATGAGATTTATGTTGTCCTCTTACCTGTATATAAAGTGTTGGATTGTAGAATATTGTCAGCTGACATTATTCAATTGGAGTTTTCTGACGATGCGGCTGACAGACCGCTTACACAGCCGAGTATTTAGTCAACTGAAGCTTCAATACAGCTCCGGATATGGTATAGTGCTGGCGGCGAATAGGTGTTGTTTGTCTGGGGCCGGCTGGGGCGTTTTGGGATAGATCGATTCATAGCCCTGTTAAAACGGCATCGCGTCAGGCACCAACAGGAAATTATCCTATCAACAACCACCTATCGGTTCCGGATTCAGGTAGCTAGTATACGCTAAGGCATTTTTGGTGCCACTATGGCTAGCATCCATTGTAGCGTCCCCAAGACTAGCATCCATCCATTCAAGCTCGAAGGGCACCGCCGACGAGACTAGGATCTATCGACAGCAACATTGCAACACATTGTAATTGCAAATACGTGTTAATACATGTATATAATAAAACAACGAGGCCAAGGCCGGTGTGCGCTGTAATGCGGCAATGAGCAACGGCCAATATGCTTCAATGCAATGCGGCATCGTGGTGTCATAAGGACTTATCACAATTAATACTTGTTCTGAATCATCATGTTAATTTGCTCATTTGTATGACTTATGCGATCGCCCATTTACTATGATACAGACCCAGTATTATAAACATGAAAGATGAGCTGGCCGCAAGACTTTTGTCCAAACAAACAAATCAATTCATCTTTAATGCTCAGAGCTAAATTACCCTCAGCCTATTTCAAAAGATATAGTTATCAAGAAACTGAGAAACGTCTTCTAAAATTGGTTGAAGAAGTTCCAAATCTCGGCAGGGGCCCAGGATGAACCGCTATTTCCATCAGTTGGCGAAGGAGTATGATCACCGTCGTGGGCAATCCACGTTACTGGATACCCAGCCCTGCATCCACTGTATTGAGTCTTGATGTGTGTGCGGCTGTTAGCGGCTGGCTCTGCTGGTGATTGCGAAGTGCACCCGTTATTCCTGACAAATTTATCACGGAGACCACGACCTAGAGAGATGTCGAGAACAGAGTCGTGAGTACCGTGAATACCCAAATAGGGCATTGGGTCGTTGCCACCATTGCAGCCGCTTAATTGAGCACCAGACAAGACTGCAACTGCGCGGATAACGCTTGCTCGGGAGCACGCGAGAGAGAAGGACATGGCACCTCCGTAACTCCAACCGGCTGAAAATCCTTTCTTTTGATTGACACAGAGTCCGCCTTCGACGGTTTGAAGCATTTGATCGAAGAACGTAACGTCCTCACCATCGCTATTGGCCCAGCCGTTGTTTATACCATTTGGAGCCACAAAGATAGCGGTTTCGGAAGCAAGGCTCTGCATACCATAATAACCACCATTGACAACATCTTGCATGTTGCCGTTGAGCCAATGCCATGCAAAGATAAGCTTGTAAGGAGTGTTTGGATTGTAATTGTTAGGGACTCTCAGGATATATTGTCGTGTTTTGCCGTTGACGGTCATGCTCTTTGTACCGCTGGTCAAAGTCGCAGATTTACCACATCCTGATGAAAGGGAAGTTGCGCCAGTGCTACCACCAGTGGTTGTAGCTGTAGTTGCCCCGCCTGTGGTAGCAGCTCTAGTGGTGGTGACAATCGTAGTTGTTACGCCTCCTCCATTACAGTTACCAGTGAGACATTGGGAGTAGTATGGGTTCTGGGAAACGCAGCATGCGCCGGATGCACATGTAGTAGGTCCAGTCCATCCGATGCCACCGCCTAAAACGACATGTTAGTCGCGATTTATTCCCTTAAAACAGTCTTGCAAACATACATTGACCCCACAGAGCCTGCTGTCCCGATGTGACCTGCACAAAAGCAGCCAACGCCCAGGCGTGTAAGAGTATAGACTTCATAATCGACAGAGACAGACAAGAGACAAGGGATTGCTGGTGCAATTATTTTACTTATATACAGTTATAAGAGAGGAGGTTTGGAGAATATAAAATCAAAAGTTCAGTTCGAAGGTTAGACAGCAGCTTATATACCATTCATATCTAGAAAAATCTAGATACTAATATATTAATAAGTCGCAGAAAAGGGTCTAAGACCACATTTTGTATAGATCAAGAAATGATATTATCGCTTCCGCATACTTCCAACTTTATATTACTCCGTCGGGAACGCGCCTTCGCTTCCGTCGATCAAGAAGTATAACTTGCATTTCAGCCTAAGGTAACCGATTCGTGGAAAAGTAAAAACAAAAGTGCCACCATTGGCGGCACGGTCACCCAACTGAAAGAGTGTTTACCTGTAGACGTTGTTATGGCCTTCATCGACCTCTCTCGAATTAACTTCCGACGAATCCGCTCCGAGGATCCTTTCGGACTACACGTTAGGGTTTAAAATCTTGATTTTGCCGTGTGTCTGTTTTTTTGTTACGCTCCTGTTATTTTGGGGGGGGTTTTGACTGTCACTAGAATTATGCGTGGCTAATGAAATTTTGTGGAGTCTTGGAGCCTCGTAAAAGCCAGTCATATAAGGCATGGCAGACCGAGATTTAGCGAGCCTAAAGGTGCTCATTGCATGGGTTCCCGGTATACCAGTAGGGATAATAGTAACAATGATATTTAGAACCACTATAGCCCTAATCGGATTCTGTATACATTAGCGCAGCAGCTGGGGGAAAAACTCTTTTTTAAGAGGCATCCTATAGGGTAATCGCCCATACCAACAAGGCCCAATCAGGGTTCTCTAAAGCGTTTCAAAATTGTCTTCGACTCAACAAGAAGCATACTTTAACTGCGTCTGTACATCCGAATCGTCAATTTTCTATAAATACATGCGCCTGTAAATCTGAATCGTCATTATGCAAATCTATTCAAGCCCGATACTGCGAGCGAGAAATTTAAGACACCTACTAATATACTGCTATTACGGGGGAACACTGCAATATCTCCAAGGGACTTGCCAATAAATACTAAAATATCGAGATCTTTTATGGCAGAAGAATGCAGCTGAGTTTGCCATCCTCGCCTTAACAAGTTTTTCAGGGATTGGAAGATCAAAGTAGTTCGTTTTCATTTTTGACTTGAGAGCAAATTTACAAAATGTCGATGCAGCAAAGCTTTGAAGCTATCGCCTCAAAGTTTACTACACAATCTCTACGATAGCCAATCAAAATTAACCACCAGTAGGACTATACTACTTGATGCCTTCTTTACCAATTGGCCAAACACTCGACAAGTTTCAAGAGCTACCAGAAAGAACTCGAGATATTCTAGCTACCGTCGTGGACAATTTCACAGAGTTTTATGCACACCCTGGAATGGCTCCCTGACAAATTACTTTTCAGTCTAGGATAGTATTCTCCCAAATTATAGAACCCATGGTTGTGTTCCTAGCTTACCAAAATATAGAATCGGCAATTGTCATCGGGACTATCTCATATCGCCAAGAATGGAGCCGAGAAACTCCTAATAAATTGGCCCCTATCCCTGACAACAACGGGCTTAGTCAACGGGCTTAGTCAACGGGCTTGGTTTATGACGGTACCCAATTCTAAATGTATAAATCCCAATGCCAAATCTCTACCGTTTGAAAATATTTAAATTCTTTTAAATCTCCTTTTCTCAGCCTTGGCCAGCTTGGACAGCTTGGAATATAGAGCCAAGATGTCTGCGTATCGCGGAAAACGGCCATATTACCGATAGCGAGTACCGATTACAAGCATTTTGGGAACTTGAGATTTGGCTGTTTCTTCTAGTGATTCAAACTTTCGGCTAGCCTTCTTTAACAGAAATGGGATGCATGTACATTCACGGAAGTCGAGATGCACAATCCCGAGACTAGTCTGGGGCGCACGCAACACAGAGGAGATCATCAATGTCTAACAGATATGCTCGACTGAGGCCATGAGGGGAATATCAATTCCTCCCGCCTAGATGAAGTTTTTTGCTTGGGACTGAGGCTTGGGTAAAGGTTCCTACCTATCGGAAGTGTTCCTTCAACATTTTGCGAACCGTGAGGAGTTAAGTCAGTGCTTGGGTACTTACTTAGGTAGTTGCAAGACTGTGAACAGCTGAGAGGACACGCAACATGAGCAACCCTACAACGCAAATTCGAATCAATTCCTACCAAGCTCCGCTACCATATGTATGTATTAGTCTCGTTGCCAGTATATGTATATACGCGACGGGTAGCCATGAGTCCATGTCCTTACCTCAATACCAGGCGCTGGCTACTATGATGTCCTCCTAATATGCTGGATGCTTGTGAAATCTTACTCACATACTGCTCCTGTACTATTGATGTCTTGACCACATCGATGGTAGCTGTCAGAACATAAGGCACTCCTTCTAAATAGCACAGTGGCACGTGACTGAAATATCTTTGTTAGCTCCTTGCTGAATGAGAGCGAGTGATCACCCATAATCACGAACAAATGCGCTAAGGAATCAAAAAGTGGGTTAACAACCATCCTTTAAGTGTTCTAATATGAGTCTGTCGTACCATGAGTAACACTCCGCCTACCTCGTTCGTCAATAGCCGAAAAGGCTGAGAGAATAAGTGTATAGTGCTAGACCGTCCCGCAAGGGAACCGTTCAATGCATATTTATGATTAAACATATTTCTTTTTAGTTTTTATAAACGGAACAAGCCAATGAATTATTATTTAAAGCTATAATAAAAATTTTGCTGTCAAGTGATGTAACAATTAAGGATTTTGATCAACCTTTTTCGATTTAGAATAGAAAGTGATTAAAGTGGCTTGGGACATTCATCGGTATGGCTTTCAACTGCACCACGAACCTATTGGAATACATATCAGCGCCATGGAGCCCATTTAAAGAGCAAGTAACTCGAACCTACCTTGAATACACTTGCAAATGGATCGTACTTGCTATTAGAGTGAGGTGCGTACTCCATTGCATTCATCACTTCCTTCATAACAGCAGGACCATACATCTTGTTGAAAAAAGCGTAGGTCATATCGATTCCTGAAACCATATGATCAATTAGCCCGTTTTCTGCAATGCAAGCGTATACACTCGTCCGCATGCGCAGCTGCGCGCAGACGTTTGGAGCTTCGAAATTTCAAAAGTATCTTACCTGCTGCTACGCCCGAGCTGGTCCAGATCTTATCATCTTCAGTCCAGCGAGCATTAGGCACCCAGTTGATCCCATCGCTATACATACCGGCAATATGATCATAACCGGATTTATTGGTTGTCGCCTGTTTCCCCTTTAAAACGCCCGACTTTGCTAAAGCGATTGCACCAGTGCAAACGCTCAGGAGGTATTGTAACTTAGGATATCTTTCTTTAATAAAATTTTCAATCGATGTATTGTTTTTGTCCATTAAAAGCATCATACCCCAGCCACCGGGGACTAGGAGCACATCGATCTCAGGAGCCTCTGTGAATGTATGTGTAGCTAGCATCTGTGGAGCTGCTAGAATTTGATCTTTTAAATCTGGCGTATCTGGTTGAGCAGAAACTGGCCCCCTTTTATCAGAGATTATGGAGAGTTTGATAGGCTTTTTCATCGATAACTGAGAATGCATTGTGTTAGAGTTTCGATGAAGTATCTATAGATATGCGAATCTTGAAGTCAAAGGGGGGAAGGGGAGAAACTTACTCTAAAGAGGATTTGCAAGGGGCCCATTACATCGAGGGGTTCATAGCCGGGAAATAGGTACTACATGCAATTCATCAGTATATTAATTAAAATGATTTGAAATATCATGACCTCGCCGGCATACTTACAACTCCAAAGCTAAGTGGCCGTCCTGTAGCCGCTGTAGAAGTTTGAGTCTTGTTGTTCTTCTTCTCTGGTTGTTGGGTAATATCAAATCGGGGTGGCTGGTGGGTAGCTATAGCAGCTTGAGGTAGGACTGGGTGCTGCAGAGCTTTGCTCCTCTGGCCCATATGTCCTGATGTTCCCACAGTAGTGGCTACCAGATGTGCTTGCGGAGCCGCCGCCGCCATGCTGTTCATCAAAGACGAGCTGACGAGAAGTAATACTTGCCAATCTAGACGTGCCATTGTATAAGGGATTGATCGAGTTCTAAGAAACTATACTTTCAAA
Organism: Arthrobotrys entomopaga; assembly: GCA_012184315.1. Lineage (NCBI taxonomy): Eukaryota > Fungi > Ascomycota > Orbiliomycetes > Orbiliales > Orbiliaceae > Arthrobotrys > Arthrobotrys entomopaga. Next base: position 22,560 of record LDDX01000187.1, read on the forward strand.
GCTTGTGTTCTCAGAAAATAATTATTAAGTTATATCAAAAATCAAATTTGAGATACGGGGTCCAGCCCTGTAAGGTAATCCTCCAAAAGCAACAAGAAAACTTTGTTGTGAGATTGTCGACTAGCAGGATTTAGTCACATTATAGGTTCTCTGCTCTTTGTATTTATTTTATAGCTTTCTTTCGTCCTTAGATCATGCCCATTTTCATGGAGATGGGTTTCCATACTAAGCTTTAAGATACCATACATCGTTTTAACGTCTAGAATAAATTCAAAATTCTGTAATATGACGCTAACGCGTTGAAAATCGAGCTTAATTTTAATAAAGTCAATGGAACCGCTTAGTTTGCTTCAGGTATCGGATTCCTATGATAGGGAGTCAGACCAATACTAAAATCCGATGTTCAAACAAGACCACCCTTCTAGAATGCCCCTTAGACCTCGATTACAATTCAAGCTGCGACTTTGCTGCCGTCTCTTAACTTCTTCTCTCGATTGGTGTTAGTGTGAAACAAAAATACTTGAGCTCCCGAAGCTAGTCTATAACACCTTCGAGAATGATGGAGCCCAATTCGACATAATTTCCTGGTATACACGGCTTCCAAGTCATCTTTTAGCCTAGTTCAGAAATCTTCGGTGAGTTCGTCAGGTCTTGGCGTTAATGTTAAACCAAGTGGTGTTGCATAAGGGGTCAGTTAGAAGGGGGACTAATAACGGGACTCCTTCAATTGAAGGGGATTTTCGCTTACTCGAGCAGCGTTCGTTGGTTGAACTATTTCCTTTTAAGTGTTGCAAAATTTGGTGACCCTATGGATTGAGTGTTCGAGTTCCTTCGGTCGAGCCGACTTCTATACTACTTAGAATAATATTTTAAGCTCAAACATTCCTTCATGCATTCAGATCAAACCATTCGAGAGGTTTGAGTAAGCATAGTGTGCATGTTGGATTGATTGTAACCCCCCTCCTCCATTTTTTTAAACCTTTTAGTATTCCCATTTTGAGTATTATGACAGTAGTGATGACAATCACTGTCCTAACCATTTTGGGTAGGAGCTGTGGTCGAAGACTTTAAGATGTTTATGAGAAAATTCGGATTGACACTAAATTTATAAATTAGCAGGAATGTGATATATAAGAAGCTTCGCGCGAATTAATATCGCTGACCGTATTCACTGATCTTCTATCAACATCACAATCCAATACACTCAATTCCCAAACGTCCTCTCCTCTGGTAGGGTGATGTTAAGTAAAAAAAACTTCTTATTCTTAATTAAAATAGGCTGGTCCTAAATAATTTTCCTAAGTAATTTTTTTATTATTTTCATTTTCTCGGTGCTTTTCACAATCCATCTTTTTACCCTTTCTATAGTTATTTGATATTTCTATTGATAATTCAACTCGCTCCCGCATTCTTCAGCCGGAATTTGATTAATATATGGCCACATTTCCTGCTACAGGTGCGGCTCTGAAGGCAGCAACAAATGAAGTAAGAGCTAAATATTTCCCTACCAACTCCTCAAATCCCCTAGAAGAACTCCCCATGAGCGCCTGGGATCAAGCGTTGGCGGTAGAGAAAGAAGCTTTGACCAAGGCCCAGTCTGGACAACCTGATAAGATTCTTGGAGATAAACTCATCAATATGTGGAGTTTAATGTTGAAAGGTAGAACCCCAAACTTTCAGAACCTCGATGCCACACCACCTGCGAAGGGACTGATGCCTATCTAGACCATAATCGTAGTCAAAAGATGTAACTAATCAAATCATATTACTACTTATAAATGTACAAATCGATTTATGTTTGATGAGAACTTAACTAAAGCATATAAATTCGTATAAGCCCCCGCCTAAATTATAAACCAGAACTTGGAGTTAGTGAGATGTAAGAAAATTATTGATCTCGTGAACTAGGCCATACGGTGTTGTGTTACATAATGACCTCTGGGAAGATTAATGTCAGAAAATTATGAATCCGGCTCGTTGCTAGACCAAACGTCATGGGACTTACACTATCATAGTCTCATAGTTGCATTCAAGAATATATATTTGATTTGTGCTCAACTAATTTAGAAACGGGTACAGCAAAGACAGGTTGCAACAGTCCTACTTGAGCAGTAGTCACAAATGTTTGCAAAACATCTTGGGAGATACCTTGAAAAACAGATTAAATATCGGCAGTTTTTTCTGTTGACAGGTGAACAACCATAACCGGAAATATCATTCTTACAGCCTCTCGCATGAGATTTATGGTGTTGTGATTTAAATCAACTCTAGATTGATTATCGTTCTGACGAACTCCTGTGAGAATGGATTGGTAGGGGGATATACCTTTGATTAGATTCATAATATCGTGCGAAGCACCTAAATTAGGTTTTCACCCACCCGTCGATACGATATAGGCTCAACAATTTGGGATGTAGAAAGTTTTTGATTTGATATAATACTAGAACTGTCGCAGCTTCGGAAAACAAATTAGAAAGACCAAGAAAAATCCAAACACTTCGAGTAATACAGAGTATTGAGATATCTTCTTAGATATGTCAATACGAAACTTGATTGCAATTTTGTTTCGCCAAAAAAGCGAATGCAATGATAGCCCATGGGTTTAGAAAGGTTAAATGAGTGGAAGCAGATCAACTGCAAAATATACGCGGAAAACAGTGAAATAACAGGCGGTGTGTGTTCAGTTAAATAATATAAATCATTGATGAGAACACTTGAGTTGAATGTTTGGGATGTCCAGGCTGAGATTTAGTCATACTCTTCGGTGATTTCGACAACCTTCTTTCGGTAGCGCTTAGCGTGTCCGTTTGGGAGACCGTTCATTGGAACGTTTCCATGGTCAGTAGTTTCTCGACGAGGGGGTACTTCAACGTCGCACTCTCCAGAGCGATCTATGCTCTGATTAGCTTTGTATCTAAATATGAGATACTTATTGAAGGAGCCTACCAGCTTGAATGACAGTCCAGTTACCGTCTTTAGTGTAGGTAACAACATGTGCGGTTTTCCCGGTGTAGTTAAGATAAAACGGATCAACGGAAGCTGTCACGAACAGACGTATTAGTTTGTTAATATCTTGATCGTATGATGCTGATTTACCATGCCATGACCGCAAGGAAACTGTAGATGCGTGAAAAGGGGTCTGATTACCTGTACTAAACATAGTCTTCGTCTCGAGCTTCTTGCTAAAGAATAAGGCTACGGATTCCTTTGGAACGAGCTCCTCGCCGGAGTGAGGTGGATTTGGAGTTGGAGAAATGTAAATTGGTGATGCGGTGCTATCTTGATAGACTACAGCGGAAAGCTTCTTGTCGGTATGGAATAGGAATCCACCTGATGGTGCTCCCGGGTCGGGGCCCACCTTTGTTTAAATTTTAGTACACGTTATTGAAAGGGATAGACATAAAATTAACCTTACCACTGGGTCAGTACCATCGGCGGGAACATTAAATTTATCACCAAAAGTAATCGGCAAAATCTTAGTACTAGAGGTAACTTTGCTTCCGGAAGCAAAATTGGTAATAGAGCCGGACATATAGAAAGTAGAAGTCCATTCCGCGTCAATCGAGGATAAGATTTCTGTACTATATCAGGGAGGGTGATTATATGAGAGCAGCGGATTAGTATTACTCACCATAAGTAGATGCAACAACATTGTAAACAGGATCAGAGTTGTCAGAAGAGCCCACAGCGTGAGCAATACAGAACTTCCATCCTTGCAAGATAGTTGGATCTTCGATGTTGAGTGTCAACTTATAAGTAGTCATGTTGTCCGTATTTATTGCTGATGCTTATATGAGTGAGATATAATAATAATGTAAAGCAGGGAATTCAAGCTTTATAAAAGGCGATATAGTTGTAGTAGATTGTATAGGTGATGGCGAGCTGAGTGGTTATGGAGTTGAATGGAGAGTTGTCCTGATTTTATACCTTTCTCTGGCCCTATTGAGATACCGTCGAATCTTGTCGGATGGTGACTCAATGCAAAGGGTCATTTTCCATTCAGCCGTCCGACGAGCCATGGCGCTAACGGATTGTCAATCGCAAATTCTCGGCTGAGAGTTATCAAAATAGCTACGCCTGTAAGCGTATACCTTGTCATTATCACGTTCTATACCGAGTGATGTTGAGCGCTGCCTACTTTATCCATTGGGATATAGTTTCAGGAGTTTAACCGAACACAGCTGCGCTAGTGATTGGATATCAGCGTGCGTATCGGTGGTGGCGGCGCTGATGTTACTCTAGTAAGATTAAAATATGGGAGGCAGGGGTCCAAAGTCAAATGACTTAACGCCAATTATATCATAAATCGTAATACTTTGCTTATCTCGTCAATATGCATATGTGAGCCTTCATCTTTAGCTCTAAAGAGGAAGAGCGATCTGCGGGTAGCTTGGGGTGGAGAAGATGCATCTTGGATAGCTATCTTTTAATGTCACAATACTATAGTTATGAGACCTCGGGGTCAAGGTGTTCCTGGTAATTTTTCTATGCGAGTTAGTATGCATATGGGCTAAAAAGGTCTAGTAATAGCTAAAGCAAACTTCGGCTTTATGGTCGTTTCTAGCATCGCACTCGGAATTGGAAGATCTGCGGATTGGAGACATATGTACATTTGACCCACAAATATTTATCCTGGTATTGTTGAACTCAGCGTTAGGCAATAGGCAATGATGCATGATAATCCCGCATCGCAGCAACTGTGGCTGACTGTGGTGCTAAGTAGAGGTACTTCCATTCTGTGATTCCTGCAGAAGCCAGCGGACTGGATAGCGAAAGAAACACCATCGCGATACAACTAGCTCTGACGATTGAATAATAACAGGTTTTAGTCCGGTTAAAGGCGATATGCACGAGCGCATAGCACTTAGCCCTAAGAGTATTCTAAATCTTTCTAATGTATTCGTTTTATATTAACGTTTTTCCACAACGCAGATCTTGTTTGCAGCATACTAGCAACTGGCGAACCTGTGCAGATGAATATTATCTGCAGAAAAAGCTGACGAATCCGAAATAATAACTCAGCCTTGCGATTATGAGGATATAGCGGCAAGGCACTTGCAGGTGAAATCCCGTGCCGTTATTCGATCGAGTTCGAATAATCTTTTTTATTTTCTTATGCAGCCTCTCGGATGATTGCCCTCCGAGATACGACTAGTACATACGCTAAGAAACGTTTAAACTTGAACTCAATGTTCTATTGGATGGAGTCGACACCATTTTGTGCTTGGAAGGTGGGCAGGTGATTGTATTGCCTGCCGACAGTGCCGGCACCGCTCTGATTTCCTATAGGTTGGATCCTCTTCGAGTTGTCTGTCGCGGAACTTTCCATCATGCCTGGAGCCTTATCCTGCATAAAGAGGCCTTGTTTACAGAACTAGCATTATCTTCGCGATTCGGCTCCCTTTGGACTCCTCTTACGGTTCAAAGGCCTCGAGGAGGGGTCAACCTGAGAAACGAGCCTAGATGACGATTTGAATTTAATTGTCCTTCAAAATGGGCCGGGAATATTAACTGACCTATTGGATCTAGAGAATGTTATTTGGTTGCTGCTTCCAATAAAGAAGTTTTCATCCCGTTCGATCGTCATCTTCAGCCCGCCTACTTAGCCTCGATACCAGCTGCCTCCTTTCCTCGGCTCAAAGCCTGCATGCACATTTTGTTGCATGTTGTCCCGCCAATCAGCTTCGGGAAGTATTGTCTGTACAACATGAGATCTAGACTCTTGGCATTCGGGAATCACATCTCAGCCCTACAATAAGCATAAATTACAACATGCAAGAGTTGTTGCGACCGCGATCGCCGACTGCGATCCCGACTTCGATCCACCCCCGGTGAGAAAGCTTGGCAAATGCTTCACCGGTAACGCGTCCAGGTGGACCAAATGGAAGTCAGCTGCGGCGCGCTTGCATATGATAGGGACAGCCTTGAGAAACCAGAGATGGAGGAGGTACTATTGAATGACGTCGAGCCTCGATCTTCACCACGCTTATTGAGATAATTATTGATAAATATGCGTTGTGTGGCATAGTTGTCCAAGGTTGTCACGCATTTTTTTCTTGAACGCAAGATCATGGTTTTTATTTCTGTATTGAAGAGGATTTCACATGTGAGATGGGCCATAGCGCCAAAAGAACGAAAATGGGGTTACAAAATTACCTGGACACTGCCATGAGCCCGAATACCGCTGTACAAAAAGACCATGGACAAGGCATGTGGCCATGGCCAATCTAATCACCTAACCATCATTTCTATTTTATAGTATCCAGCCTAATCGGTATCATTCCCGAAATGTACCTAAAGGGGAAGAAAGCCTGCAGGATTTCTTGTTAAGAGCCGGGATCATAATCAATAATCTCATCGATATTGTTTCATCTTCCATTTATATCTCAGCTGATTCTCGCTCTATGCATATAACTAGCCTCGATACCAGGCATATAACCCTGCTTCGAGCGCCTGGATTCGAGGCTAGCATATAACTGTATCTTGATAGCATTGCATTGCCTGTCATGAAGTATCGGTGCTTTGGCGTCATTCTCTTGGGCTGGTCCCAACATTTTTTCTTGAGATCAAATTTTCTCTTGTCAAATATTTATAGCGCTTATATTCTTCTGGCACGATGGTATTATTAGGGCGACACGGCTGAATCCAAGGCTCTGAAAGTAGATTTCAGCTACAGATAACCAGACTCGAGCTGAGTTAAAGTTTTACATCGTTGATAGAACAATCAAATCCGAGACGTCTATTGGTAGTAATCATCAGCGCCCCCGTCCTCGCCTGCTTTTCTTACATTAGAGTGTGGCCAGGAGCTAATTATATCGCTCAGCTAAATGTCCGGATGGTAAGTGATCATGATGGCGGGCTCCAAAGTCTTGTTAACTGTTGTTAGAACATGAGGAAAATAAGAAAAGTACTAGCTCAGGTATCTTTCGATATCCAGCCGCTATTATCCAGCCGCTATGAATTGAAAGCTATTGGTGTCTAACTGGGTCTTGAAAATCTACAAATACAGCGCTGCTTGCGCATTTCTGCATATTTTATTTATCCAGCATGCAGATTCACTATCCCATGTTATTATAATCTAAACTATACTTAATAGTACATTGATAGATTCAATCGACCTTTCAGCGGCTTTTTTGGCCGTTATTATTTCTATTTTATAAATTACTCTTCGCTCTCAACATGACCTCTAAGTCCAGCCCATGTAACGGTCGCGGTGCTGTCGTCTCTTTTTTTGTTGGTAGCCGCCTACCTTACTCTATTCAACACCTCGACCTGCCCGGGAAGGTCCACCAAGTTGATATCGACCTTAAGGACGGTGATCATACTATAGCCTCGTCCGAGTTCGAGCTCGGCACCTTCAAGCTCAACGGCCAAAAAGCAATCTTGGGCCGCTTGAGATTCGGTTACTCGTATGACTCGAAAAACAAGGTCGTCACGGTCTGCGGTACAGACTACGCCTCAGCTGGTAGCATGACTCTCATCACCAGACCGGAAGGCACCGACCAGCTAGCCTTTGAATATTCTGCATCTGGCTTTGCAGCTGATGAGACCTGTGCGCACCAGGACTGGAACTACAACACCCAATTGATGCCTGGTGTAGCCAAGATCTTCAAAGACCTGACTCGCCAAGCTAACGAGTCTTTTATCGAAGCTCTAATTAAGACTCAAAAATACATGGTCCGAATTCGTGGCAACCTGCCTGAGTTGCCAATGGAGGATTATCTTAACTTATGCATGGTAACCAACGCTAGTGGAGAGCTCCTCGGCTCCTACGACCCTACCGTTGAGTATGAAGAGGGTGTCAAAATAAACCCGATTGATTCGTTTTATAAAGGCACTACTGTTGTTGGCTATGGCTCATATTTCGCCAATGTTATCGGGAGCACTTGGGACCCTAAGATTAAACACCAGGCATGGATTGAGTTGTGGAGGCAAACGGTAAATGGCGGTCAGCAGCCAGCGCTATGCACCTCTTTCAATTTCAATGGGTTTGCTTGCGGACCAGTGGATAAGGGCGGCCACATTATCCCCGGAACGAATGCAAGTTGGATTCCGGATGGATCTGACGTATATATATTCCCAATCTGTACTGCCCACAACAATAACGACAAAGTATACATGTCAGCCCTTGCGTACCAAACAGCAGTCTGGCTGACTGGGTATGAGAACAAACATTAATATCCAAGTCAGAACGAATATCTTGTACCTTTGCCTGTTTAATAATGGGCATCCGGATTCAAATTATTTCTCGTTCCTTTCATGATTCTTCTAGCTGTTGTGTTATTCTCACTCCCTCATTGATGCCCAACCTCATCCACAACTGTCCTTAACAACCACCTGCTGTACAGGCAACACACTCGTTTAAAGAGGCTACCCTTCAATCTTGTTTCTAGCTATTTGCAATTTAGTGTATAAGCTATTTGAGTCCGCCTAACTTTATAAATCCGTAATAGGCAAACCCTATGCCGTTGAGGATTTTCAATTCACTAGATCTAAGTTGTAAAACCAAATACTGTTGCCGCCATAAGCTTATAAGCTGGTATTGGCACTGATGAATTAAGTATTTTCAATTCTTGGAATGGAATACGTAGAAAACTGGGAAATAGTTTTAGCAAAGCAGCATGGTGTTGCAAATACTGACTCCGTCTCCCCCATCTACCTGTTTTCTGCCTACGTTTGAAAAAGGAAAGGGTTGTGAATGGTCTCGCGGCGGTTGTGGTAGCTTCTCTCTTGTTTTCTAACTTGTTGCATTGTTGCCTATGAATGTGTTGCCGCCACCGAAACATAAGGTCTTGAGAGTATACGAGTAACCGTTGCGAGACCACGAGTAACCAGAGGCCACCCTCAAGCGCCCAGAGACGCTGCAAAATTTGGAAAGGCCTGGGAATTGGTCTGTGATGAAACTATTATATATTTCACCTTTTATTATATCGTTTTACTATTAAGGAAGCTTCACTAAAGATTCTCCTTTTATATTTCTTAGCTCTGTTAACTGCTACAAGACCTATCGTTTAAGAACTTCTATCAAGAGCGCTGAGGCTAGCCTGGATACTCGCCAAGGCCCGATTCTCTTCATCTTTCTCCTTTTAATAGCTTATAGACTATCACTTTGCGCCTCCAGTTATTTCTGATCAGCTGAACGCTTCGTTAAAGTACATGGTATTTGGTTGGGCTAGCGCTGTGTGGTTTGGTTCAGACGTTGGTAACAATTAATTGCAACAAAATATTGTGTTGTGACTTTGGACGGTTCTATATCCTGCTGTTCCAGTTTGATTCCTGGATATATTATTTTCAATACACTATCAAACCTAGTCTCGTATCAAACTTGATATTTTCAAGCGTACTCTTAGCTAATTAAGTCTCATTAGGTATAAAATACATTTTAGGTGTTGATGAATTTGGTCTCGATCGTCAAGGCATAAATCGAGGGTTTACTGGTCTCGCAGTGTTGCCAGACTCGAGTTATCGAGTTAGACTACTCGATCGTGTTTCGATTGCTTATTGTAAATGATACTTCGGTCCCCATCCCACACGAAAGGTCTCTCAGGATCACCGCCAAAGTTCGTTGTCGCTGTGAACCAACTTGGACTCGTAGCCCCGATGCAAGGATAAAGGCGACTGCGGACATTTTCGGATCCTACACCAAGATGTTTTCCGTTCATTGTCCAGAATATGGTGTGGTTTTCGAGGTCATAACCACACCCAATGATGTCGCCAACGCCGAATTTCGCGACGCCACTAGCTAACGGCTTTGGGTCACATTCACCTAGGTAGCCACCTGACGAAGTTATCTCGCCAGTAGAGCTATGTAGACCGAAAGACAAGATATTTTTATGCCGCAGTCCAAGCATGCAACCTACGGGGTATCCCTCACCCCCAAAGCCAATGCTAATATTCGTACTATGAGACATTTTATGAGCATGGGATGTAATATGTTGAAGGGATTACGGTTCTTACTCGTTGTCAGGTCGTAACGACAAAATTGTGACCTCATAGTAAAAGGTTGAGAGGTAAGGGTTGACTGGGTGGTTTGCACAGATCAAGAATGCGGTATCGTCTGTACAGTATAAACGGTATTAGTATCGGTCTCGTTTATCAGTTAAATTCAAGGGCATACTATAGGCGCTATCTTCCTTGAGTTCAACTCGGCAATCGCTTACGCCCTCTGTGAAATGTATCGCAGTATTGGAGCGCGATGGGTCCCATCCAGTGATAGGTTGGAACGACGATTTTGAATCAATTTTGCGAGAAGCGTAGTCCACAATAGCGTCCGGGAAATGTGCGCTCATCAACTCTTGCTGGCCCGAGACAAACGCCCAGTCGAAAGAGTCCCAATTCTCAAGATCTTTTGATGCAGGAGTCGCTCCATTCTTTGCTAAAAGCTCCATTGTTACCACATCAGCCGTTGATATTGCATGATTTAGATATAAATTTTGTGTATCAGGTGCTTTTGTTGCAATAAACAACTTATTGCTGCTCCTCAGATCGTCATTCGGGTTAACTCTATTGCTACTCCAGATTTTTGTTAATTCTTCGCCCGGGGTATGTCCATCAGAGTCTGCGGCTAAGGGATCAGCGCCCCGCTCGAGTAGATATTCCGCCACTGCAAGGTTAGCCCCGGAGATCGCTATATGGAACGCTGACTTTCCTCCATTGCTTGGGTCTGGTATTGCCAGGTATTCTCTCGCTTCCTCCGGAGTAAGTACTCCCAGAATAACCTCCGCAGTTTGAACACCAGATCCCACCCACTCAGAAGCAAGATGTACCATGGTTCGATCATTGAGGTTTTTAAGTGTGATGTAAGAATGATCGTCGCCATACTTGTCGGCATATATTGATAATAATGCTCTTATAATGTCCCAATTCTCATAGTATATCGACCACATTAGCGCGGTCCACATTTCCTTGTCTCTGATGGAGATGTCTGCCCCATTTTTTACCAGCAAATTAAACAATGTGATCACCATTTCAGGATTCTTTTCAGAGAAGCTAGAAACCAAATTGATGAGAACTGTTTTGCCATCGTTGTCTTCATCATTGACATGAGGCCCATATTGCGGGTCTAGTAATAGTTCGATACCTTTCTTGTTACGAGCGGAGACTGCGTCCGCCAAAGGTTGTCTGCTCCTGGAATCTTCAGCGTTCGGGTTTGCACCTGCTGCAAGAAGCTTTTTCGCGATTGAAACTTGATAAACAAAAGCATTATCTCCCTCAGAATACCACACCGTATGTAGCGCGGTGCGCCCGGAGCTATCGGCCAAACTCAAGTCAATCTTAGGCTCTGCCCTTGCCATGACCAGATCCACCAAAGATTCGTCACCCAGGGATATAATTTTTTGCAGGGGACGATCCCCTGAAGCGAGCAAATCATTAAAATTTGCACCCCAATTGAGAAATTTTTTTAAAGTTTCAATCAGCGCTTTGACTCGTTCGTTGTTGCGGTCAACAGGGTATCCTTGGTCTTGGATTTCCTCAAAGAGGACAACCAATGGGGTCTGGCCGTCTTCATTCTTGAGACTTAGATCTCCTCCTCGTTGTAAGAAAACGTCAATAACATCAGGATAGTGCAGGATATCGGCGTAGTGGATTGCAGACCGTTTGGTTACTGATACTTTCTTGATATCCTGCTCAACTCCTGGTTCTTCTAACAAAAATTCAAAAAACAAGGGGAGACCTAAATAAGCAGCCATGTGTAGGGGAGTGACAAAACCTGTTGCAAGAGCCTCCTCGAGAGAATAACCCCAATAATATTGACTATATTGCGTGTCCCACCGGGGAAATACCAAAGGTTGGCAGAACTTTCGGAGAAGGTCATATAGTTCCAGCCATTTCTCTCCATGCCGTTCGTCTTTCGGCCATAATTCGGTCACACGTCGCATGTGTTGCGGCCAATGGTGTATTTCAGATCGCCATGGACCTTTGTGAAATGTTTCTTCCACCACTTTTTCTTCTTCCTTGAGACGGTTGGCCTCATCACACTCTGATTCATTATGCAAGTTATCGCTATCATCACTTGCGTCGTTATTTTCCTGTGGTTCATTTTCAAGCGGCAGGGGATCCGTCTCGGGAGATTTGATATTATCGCTTGGAACGGGTTCGACATCATCATTTGAGTTTTTTATGACACTTTGTTCTTCTGATATTGGCAAGCCATCTCCTTGATTTGTGGTTAGCTCTTGGCTGCTTTTTGCTTCTCCAGGTTCGCTCTGTGCCTCTTTGTTAGCATAGCCTTCGCACTTGCCATCAGCATCGGTGGGTGTTGGCAATATTATTTCAGCGGAATCAGATTCGCCACGAATGCCAATCTCAACGCCTTCTTCTTCTTTTATTTCATCCCGTGCTTCAGTCTCTCCCGTCTCGTCTCCTTTCTTCTCATTGTGGCCTTCTTCTTGAGCCTCGCTTTCAGTCTGGGTTGCTGGGGGGTTCTCCTCTGGCGGAGAAGGATCTGTTGCCGGAGGGTCCTTTAGTGGGTAATAGGGCATGTAAACTTCATAAAATGCTGGGTGCGTCAAGACTCGTACTAAATGCACGTAAGGTCAGTGAAAATTGACTACCGTAACATTTAAAGTGAGGATGACGCTCTGCGGCGTCTGGGTACGAGACCAGGATGACGCACATATGTATATGAGAATGTCCAATTGTTCATCCTTCTCGCTTTGGAAGTCTATGGATTCTCCTTGACCCTTGACGAAAATTTCTGATAGAAACGGTAAGCTTTTCGTTTCAAAGTGACACTACGGCTACTTACTCGGTATCGGTAGAGTTAACTTGAGTTCATCTGTGTGTTTGTCCCAGGCGAACAACGAAGCAATGGACTTTATGCCATAGTCTCGCTTCGCAGCCTTCTCCGACTCTTTTTCGACCCAGTCACGTACTGATTTATGGATAAGACCGATTGTTTGCTTGTTATTTGCAAATTTGAAAAAATCGCGACCTACTCCTTCGAGATGATAAATGGTATCTGCGATCTCAGGACTTCGCATAGCCTTTTCAATGGGGTTTTCTCCGGGGTACGTATTATGACGATGAAGTGACGGCCGCTGTTGAAGTTGTTCGCTCTCCTCATGAGATTTCGAAGCTTTTGGCTGCCCATCCGCCTGAATATCATCTTCGTCCATGCTACCGTCTTCGCTACGGTCATCATATTCATCAGGCCCATCTTCTTTAGCCGCTGTTTTATGTTCTCCAAGATATTTTTGTTTGAATTCTTCTGCTATTTCGACGGTACCAATATCTGCAGGACTCCATATAATTCGTTTCAGGGCAAGCGTTACCAGTTTTCTTTCTGCCCCAGTCAGTGATTCTAGTTGACGTGAATATAATTCGTCCATTCCATGTGGTAGATTTTTCAAACGGTCGGTTAATGACATTGGTGAGGGTTGGCCGAGGCTAGTAATGATCATTGCACTGTAAGTAAACATGCCCTCCGACTTTTCCTGAATACTGTCCACCATTTTGTTGATGTCTGAAAGGAGTCTTTTGCTTTTCACTTCATTGCGCCGTCCGTTCTTGTTAGAATAAAACATCCTCGGGAGCCGCCGTTTCATAAGCTGGCGCAACGACTCATCCAAATATGCCTTCATATCCTCAGAGTTTGTCTCTTTAGTCACAGTCAGAATCATAGTATCACCCTGCCTGACACAGAGGAAAGGATCCACTGTATCGCCCTCACGATTTGTAGCTAAATCGATCTCGTCGGCTAAATTTGGTACATCGCCTTGGGTGGAATCTTGTGTTGCACGGCTCTCCTCATCCAGATCTCCAATGAATTGTTTATCCAAATTCAAATCCTCCCGACTCGACAGTAAAACCTTGAACGGAGCTTTTTTAGATCGGGCCAAGCTTATCATATCACTGACCAAACCTTCAGACTCAAAGTCTGTACATTCGTCAATCCCATCAATAAGGATATATATTGTTTTACCAATTGCTTTGCCGATGCTCTCGATCCTGAGCAGATCTTTGTTGGATACAGTCGGTGGAACTTCCTTCTCTTTAGAGATATTTTCGTCATCTTCTTCAGTCCTTTTCTGAGAGCTACTCGAATCATTTTCTTTGATCAGGGCCACAGCGGCCATGAACTTCTCCATCTCTTCTCGGGTTCTCGCGTAATTATCACAAAACAGTTGGGTCAAAAGACTCGAGTACGCTTTTGCGGTTAGCTGCGTTGCATCATCTCCCCGTTTGAAGAAAAAATATAAGACCGGGTACTCCTCGAACTGTTTGGAAGGCTCGACGCTCTGCTGTATGGGTGCTTCGGTTTGCATCCGGTTCTCTTCCGAAGTAATAATCCCAGATCCACTTTTCAAACGCTGAACCGCGAGTGCCATCATTACCGACTTGCCGAAACCGGCCCGACCTTTTACATACATCAAATTGGGAGTCAGCACAACTGGAATCTCAGATTGCTCTGGTTGTGCCTTTGGATTCTGTTTGCTTTCGGCAGATGTCGCTTTCTGAGCTTTCTCTTTCTCTGCTTTGGGATCTATTCGCTCCCATGCCTTATAATATCTGTGGTTAAAGAGCCATTGGCAAAGATGCGAGGTTCCATATCTGAGCGGTTGCAAAGTGGCTTCCAATTGCTTTTGGTGTGTGTCGAGAGGCTTCAGCTTTTTGCGATCGGCTTTAAACTTGTCGCGGATTTGCAGTTCAGTTAATACGTTTTTCACGTCTAAGGATAGATCATCGAGCTTTGTTGCGATATCTAGGATTCGTATTAGCTCGTAAGCTTTATTAGGAATGTTTCGTGCTAACCTTTGAGAGAGGGAAAGAGGACGGAGTTGATTTCTGCCCTATCTTTATTGATATCTGTTCAAAAGTTAATTTTCGATCACTCTTGAAGCTTGTTATAGCCTCGAGACCAGGCGGACAGGAGGGCAAAAGAACCTATCCCTCAAACCTACTCTTTAATATTGTTTCATTGCTGTTCAACACATCTAGCACTCGCTCTTGAAATGCGAGCTCAGTGGACTTTCTAAGAGCTTTGTATTGAGCAATAAGCTCTTCGTACTTTTCGTTCACTTTGCTATCAAATATTTCCTTAAAAAATCGTTCTAGCATGATTTGAGAGTAGTTAGCGGTAAATAATCTCACCGCTATCACCGAGACTTGGAGTGCAGAACCCTTGGCACCCCAGGCAAATTTGCGAAGAGAACTCACTGATTTTCTTATCTCTCAATTTCTTATTCGCAACCCAGAAGAAATCAAGAATTTGACACAAAAGCTCTTGTATTGACTCTATTATAGCCTCTTCGGTTTCCTCATCCCCGGTCTTCTGCTCGTTGTTTTGGTACCTGGTCTCGTAAAGACGACAGTTTAGAATAATCGTAACGATATTTGCACATGCCTCAGAAATGCGGCCGCAATTCTCAATGTCATTTGCGCCGATCTGCCCTCAGGCGAAAATTATCAGCAGCCAAACATTCCAAGTTGAATATCATAATGATTCTTACGCCAATGAGAAGACTAATGGCGCTCCAAGCGATACTGACGCTTTCGGGAGCGCATTGAAGAAGTGGATCACCAATGTCCTTTACAACGACAAGGACCCCTAGCAACTTTCCAACAAATCTCGAGGACGTACTATGGTTATATTGGCGGTCTGCGGTGGCTTTAAGCTTCTCACATTCGGAAATCGTCTTGTCGATACGATCATTGTTCTTCAAGAAACGATCGATAATATCATCATTGGCAGTGCGAGAAGAGGTGGTGCTTCCGAGCTTGACACGAAATCGGCTTTTCGCTTCGTTCCAACATTTCGAGGTTTCGACCTTGCCGCCAGGTTCAACGGTATCGACTGTGATTTGTGTTGGGCTCTTGGGAAACGCGCTAGCAGGGTTTTCGATAGGCTCGAAAGTCAATGGTTGAATCGAAGTCGTTATTGCTAGTGTCGACATTTTTTTTTCTAGATAAACACTACCGATTCAAGTTGCGATCTAGGCGTCTATAGAGGAATTCGCCAATCTTTATATATAGGGTTCATTTAGGTCTTCGTGCTTGCTGTCAGCATTGTGCAGCAAGGATCCAAGCGGAATAATCTGCACAACCCCTCTTTCACTGCGCTGCGGGGCTCAAACTAGTTTGCTTCGGGGCCGCAGGAATCAGCCATACCCCAGACTACCATTGCGAATACCCCTCATTTGGCACCCCTGCAAGATGCAGCAAAGCATTGTTAACATCGGCTTCTTCGAAAGACTGGTATATTTCCCGACTTTGCTCGTCGTCCTTATGGCAGCGATGTCAAACGAATTTCATACTTCGTACATCCCTAGCTCTTAAGTTTCGACTTGGCCAGCTACCAAGCTTTGTGGGTGAAACACCCAAGATAATAACGAACACAGCAATCCTGGAAACATTCTTGTGCATGCCGTTTGCCTCCGAGGTTGATATGTATCCGTAGGCAGAAAAACATCCTTGATGGATTGCCCAAATATGAGCTGGCAATATTTAGTCGTTTAAGTAATCGCTATTCTAAGAGCCCAAAGCGAAACCGTTGCTCATGTGTTTGGTCCGAGTCGATATGACGGAGAATGGATGGATGATCATGCACTATATTGCTCAGTTAAGGGCGAAGACTGATTAAATTCCTGGATCGGCACCTGGAGTCAGTTCATGATATTTTCCTTGGTGGTATTGTGTATACCATTTTCGCTGCAATTTGAAGGAACAGGGTCAGCAAAGGATAACCTGGGCACTACAAAAGCTCCTAGGCGATACGAAATTTCCAGGTCCAACTCTTCGACGATCCGCGGCCCGGCCCAAGCCGAAAGTTGAAAAAGGTGAGGTGCGAAATTGAGGACCAGGGTTTTCTTCAACCGGCCATGGGGGCCTAGTTGTAATATTTGTTCGTTACAAACTAGCACTCCAGCAAAAAGATAGCCAACCCAAGAACAAGGCTCGAAAATTGCTGATGGATATTGGAGCCGTCAGGGTGACACGGAGGGTCGCTGAATGGTATGTTGATATTAACGCCTATGATATCGCTATAGCTATAGTCAAAACACACCAAGTTCAGTGTCAAATACAGTTTTATGCAGCAGAATTTTTTATCAGCTTAAAAGCCCCACCAGTCGGCGGTCGATCACTCATCTTGAAACCCAACAAGGCTCCAGCATGTTCAGTATGCAGGTTGGTCATTACCATAGTCGTATGACCGATCACTCATGTTGCAGGGCAGGTTGTCCGAGACTAACCATTCATGCGAGATGCATTTGCAAGAAAGCGCTATCGGAACGTTGCCTTCGAGCGAACATCATAATTGGGAGCTCTGAAAATGTAGGAGCTAGGAGCCAAACGGGAGAGAAAGAGGCGGCAGCCGAGCTAGTCTCGGACGGCCGTGCGGCCGTCGCACGTAGGTTTTGTGTACTCTGGGGGTTTTGTGATTCGCATACGGTTTTTCTCACGTCCACGACCTAAAATGGCCGGTTCGGTGAATTTGATCGTCTAATTAAATCATGCCTTGCTCATCGAGGCAACTGAACGGAGATCTGGGGGGAAACTTACAGCGAAGTTATGTCCACATAAATGAGGTTGTGACTAATAATCACATGATCGCAGCTCTACAGAGACTTTTGTTTAGCAAAAATGGGTTGAATATATTTCGTTCACATTCGGTCCTCTACCTTGATCAACTTGACCGCGAGCCGCGCCCGAGCTGGCTGGGGGATCTCCAGAGGACATCGTTGCCACGTGCTAGTGCAACACATTTCCAAGATTCAAGTACGAAGTATCAGGAGAGTGCTAGCTTGTCTCGTAAACCAGCCGCGCAGCACGATAGCTACCGTTAGCGCAGGACACCAGTTGCGGTCGATCAAGCAGATGAGCATTGGCTCCAAAATCGTAACAATTGCTGACCCCATGAAAGAAATGCGCAATTATTGCTAACGATATCAATCTGCTGATCTTGTTATAAAATTAAACAAGGTTGGCTGTCCTGGAGTTTTGCCCTCCTGTCGACAGCTGTCTGCCTGGTCTCGATCTCAATCTCGAGGCTAGGCCTGGAGTCTGTCAGGGCAAATTCCCGTCTCTGATTGAAAGCTATTATAGGACATGCACGTAGCTAGATCTAGTGCCTTGTCCAAATATAGCAAATTAGCGCCAGAAAACCTCTGATCCTAACATTCCGCTAACAAAGCTTGAAATCAAAGCTCACCCCTGGGTACGAGACCAGCTCACCCTACTTTTGGTAAAGATTCGTTCCCCTGGATAGCGAATTACTGGTAACCGGAATTCAATCTTGATCTTGGCGGATACCCGCTCAACTGCCTGCTAAACGTTGCATCCGAAAGATCACATCTTAAATACAAACTTTCATTCTTGAGATCATTTCAAGCATTCCTCCCCGATTAGCTTGGACCTCCTAACCGCCATTAATTCTTTACTCCCCTTACGTCACTATATTCGTTCTTACTACTCTCTCTTTCGTCTCTTCCATCAGCGCTGAATCATGTGCTAAGCGAGGGGGTGTATCCAAATGCTGTGGCAATATTGCTGACGTATCCGACCCTCAGGTCAGCGGTCTTCTTGCGATGGCTGGCTTTACTTCGGCCCCCGAAGAAACCACTGCTGGTCTTGGATGCTCCGATCGTGTGTAAACATCTACACCATTCTTAATAGTAAAATTTGCGCTAACGAATAATCTCTTAGCCAACGAGCTCCAACTCAGTGGTAGTGTTTGCCCAGAAAACTCGACTCTCTCCTGCTGCACAGGACAAAGTGTGCTTGTATGAACTCTTTTTCCAAATAGTCTCTACTAAGTACTTATTGCTAACACGCACGAATAGAACGGGGCGGTAATCCTTGGTTGCACTGATGGCATTAGAAAACGATGGACGGCTTAAAGGGCTGATAGGCTTTTGGGTTGTGTTTTTATAATCCGAATACTATATACTGTCTTTCGTCATTGTCTCCCTTGAAATCTAGATTTTTATAATGGGATGACTTTGGAAACCCACGTTATACTTTTATCTATTCCAAACATACGGTATTTATTCAAGATGTTCTTGACTGTTTTAGATATGGCTGACAGAATGCGGGAATTCAAATATTTCTACAAGTTTGAGCTGTGTAGTAGCTGTGGTCTATAAAGTGGTGAAAACACCTCTGTGTACGTGCTGTTCTTCAGATCACATACTATCGCTGCGTGTAGCCACTCGCTAGTGAAACTCTTTTCAGTATGGCCGGCTTCGTATACTTTCTTTGATGGGTGATTAGGTACCTTGAAGAGCCTTAAGTATCAAAGCAAATCTATCAACCACAATCATGTCAAGCCCAGCCTCAGCTTGGATCTACAACGAAGATTCAATCAGTATCTCATCAAAATAACTAAGCAAGTGTTCAACTCGAAGACTTGGAGTAAATGGATGTTATGTCATACCTTGGCGTTTTCGGGTTCGTTGTTTCCTCCTCCATATGAGCCGCTTATAAGCCCATTGTTCCTAATGATACTTACTAGTTTCGGACAGTTGAGAATTGGGTTGCAAACGGTAATTATCCCAAGAAGATTCCACGTTTGAGCGAAATGAATCGCCTCTCGCAAACTCCTGGCTCGCTCATCCCACAATTGAAAGTAGCCTCCACGAGTAAGGAATAGGACTGGATACTTGCTTTGCTTTAATGACGCGAGCATACAAATCTCAGGACTGAAAGACGATATCACAATTTCCCTATCAGTTTCCCTTTCGAAGATTTTGTCAAGTATACCGTTCACGAAAACATTCAGTTCAATTGCGAATGGTGCGAGCTGCCAGGAATCTCGATCAAAGATAGTGGGGTACTCTGCATGACATTACACGTCAGCCACGAAAAGGGAGATGGAACGGATAGTATCTCACTGATCTCAATATCAAATCCAACACTAGAGGGAATCGCTTCTAAAATCTGTTCCAAAGTAGCGAATGGTTCCTTGATATGGTGTCCACGTGTATTCGCATTAAACCCTCGGCTATTGTAGATCTTTGTTTTTTTTACTCGATCAGTCAATTCATTGATGCTTTTGGGGGGATTAGGATCCCAAGAATTTGACCGTGTTTTTCGGTTCTTCTTTTCGGTAACCAGACCAGTATCAGCTCCACTGATGATTACCTCGGTAGAGTTGGATTCCGAAGGAGTATTTGCAAGATGGATGAGCTATATACCATAGATAATCAGAGAAGACCACTCCAGATAGAGAAAGGTTTTACTGTAAGCACTGACTTGATCTAAAGTGATTGTGTGAATCTGGGCGTCAATCCCTGTTTCGGGTACAAGGAAATCATGGTACACAACTGGTACTAGATCTTTGGTCATTTGTACATCTAATTTCTGTCAGCCAAGTTCACCTAGAGTCACAAAAAACACCCCATACCGAACTGTCACTCATTATTAGCTTCTAGCAATCCAAATTTGTGGTTTCGATGCAGACAACTTACTTCAACCCAACGAGCCCCAGCTTGCACCACGGATAAAAATGACTATCGAAAGAGTGAAAGAGTGAGTTAGGCGAAACACCATGGTGAGCGAACCCAGTACCTGCACAGTGTTTTCTCCAATCTGGAGGTAATCCCGTGTAGCAACATTTTGGCCGAAGCCTATGGAGAGTTAGTGACTCCCATCTCCCCAGTTCACTTTTAGAGATTCTCACCTCTGTGTCCAACAACCGTCACTGAACCAATGTCTTTCCATGCATTCCTTGAAGGAGTGGTATTCATTCTTGCGTGCGGCGGAGCTGTCACAATGACATATGTGAATGTAATTGTGCCCATATACCGAAGAGTATCCTTCTCTTGGATAGGGATTGTCGTCTCTCTGATGATACTGTCAATACCAGGCCCGAGTTTCGGTTCCATGTTATTTAGAATAGCAATAGAACTACCAACTAGTTCACCTTTCTCGAGCAGTGTTTCTGTTGCTCTAAAAACCTTAAACCCGAGCTTCAAGTCATGAACGTCTTGCGTAACGAAACTCCATGGTTTATTCGTGAGATCCTCTAGGAGCGGCAAAGGCAAC
Source organism: Arthrobotrys entomopaga (assembly GCA_012184315.1). Taxonomy (NCBI): domain Eukaryota; kingdom Fungi; phylum Ascomycota; class Orbiliomycetes; order Orbiliales; family Orbiliaceae; genus Arthrobotrys; species Arthrobotrys entomopaga. The sequence continues at coordinate 43,545 of LDDX01000187.1, forward strand.
GAGTAGGATGTGTCCTCACTATCGATTAGGCTGACTTCGACATTATAGATTGATACTGGATACGAAGTCGAAGCTTTAATCGCCGTAAAATTGACGGGTGTAACTTGCTTCGTTAGATCTAAGGTTCCTGGATTGACTAATAAGATATTTTTTCCGTCGTTGAGGGCATCCCTGAGGTTTTGAGAGTAACTGGGCAACAATCTTTGTATTTTCTCTGGGGCAACTTTAGAAGAAACCTCTTGGTCCTTCAGGTGTCCTGAAAGTTGAATGTGCCCTCTAAAAACCGCAATTTCTTTGGCGCTAAGACCCCGAAAGTCGAGTCGTTGCTGATCGGCACCAGCTTCTACTAAGAGTTTAACAATTTCGTCGAATCCTCTGGCGCAGGCCACCATTAACGGTGTCCAACCATACACTGTCTCCGCTTCATCCAATTTAACCCCCTCACCAGAGAGATTTGCTGTCAAAGTCACAACGATATCAGTATAACCCAACCGTGCAGCGATATACAGAGGAGATTCATTGTTTTTCCAGCATTTCCCACAATCAACACCGTTCTTTAGCAGCAAATGAGATATTCTATCGTCGTTACGGGTGACTGCGACAAGCAAGTTACTCTGTAATATCTCGGCGATAGCCTCTGACCTGTTTGTATCCAAATTGTCGCCTGACTTGGCCCGAAATTGAAGTGTTGCATCAACAATCTCATTATTCCCATTTAGCACAGCCAAATCTAACGGGGTTGATCCGTCTGAATCCTGTAATAGGAGGTAGTTCCTTTCACCACCATTGAAATATCCCCACTGTTCCATTTTGGCCAGTATAGTCTGATATTCGACCAGTAGTCCATATTCCGCGGCATAGTGTAGGGGTATCCTTCCAAGTTCATCGACAGTTGTGAACGAGGCACGTTGGTCCGGATATATTTGATCGAACATCGCTATGAATGGATCATTAATAGCGCTATTGGTACTGTTTTCCTCCTTCTTGTGTTTTCCAAGCTTTTGTATAAGCTCATGGATTAAGATGCTATCGAATTTTAGATATTTAGACTTGGATCCAATAAACACGATCAGTTCACATGCAACATGGAAAGAATCGCAAAATATGGCGGATCGGACAAGCCTATCAGTATATTTCTGAAAGTCCCAAGGAAAGAGCCTGGTGCCATCAATATGTTGATTCAAAGAAACTATTATTTTCTCCGGTCGGTCTTCGTAAATAGCTGTGCGTAATTCTTGCAAGTCAGAAAATTTGCTTTTCTGGTCTGCACAAATGTTGTTGAGAAGGAGAAAGCCGTTGGCTAATCCAACAAGAGATTTTCTGGCAGCTTCAAGGCCCTCGATACGACTCTTCAACTGATGAACTTGAGAAAGTATGTCTTTTTGATGGAAAAAAGAGCAACCGACGAGTTTCCGTTGCACAGATTGATATGCCTCCTCTGAGATGCCTCTTGTCTTTTCTAAGATTCTCGAGAAAGCAAGCGCATTAACTTTCGCGAAGTGCTGAAGATACTGGACCGCTTCGTATTGCTCACACGATTCTGAGAAAAGGTGAGAGGTTTCTTTGTAGTTCATATCTGATATAGTTGTACTAAAACCCCGCTTCTCAAGTTCTGGTGATATCCCATAAAGACTCCAGCTCTTCGCAATTCGCAAGCGAAGTGAAGCCAAACGGCTGCTAACAGTCTTTTCGACGATATCGATTTCATCTTTGACATGAGACTGGAAAGCTATCCGACTTTTTAGCATGGTATTCTAATATATCAGAGTTCTTCAATAGCTTACACTCCCCAAATTCTGTTGCTTCCTCGGAAGAGGTGGATTGTCTTAGCTGCCTCAGCACTCCTTTAAGTTTATCGTAGTTGCAATACGACTGGGTCCATCCTGGGATCTGATGATGTTGATAATTCTCGGCGAACTTCATTTTTGAATTGAATCTAGGGTGACAAGTTCAAAGCAGATGTCAACTTGCTAGTATACGTACCATGGAGATGAAAAGTTTAACGTATACCGGGTGACTCGGAGCTGAAGTTTTTTAACCCCGAAGCTAGCCTTGCTGTGTGTGTTGCCTCTTTTGGTTGCACCAGATTTATTGAGTGTGGGCTAGTGCCGAGACTGGAGTGTGGGGGCAATAATGTACGCGTACGGCCTGCCAAATTGATCCCAACCCCGCACCAACCTGCAGTTAGTCTAGCGCCAACCTATATCGACAGCAGCTATCGACGACTAGTCTGAGAGACTATTCGACGGCGAACAAATCATCGGCGCTAGACACCCTAGCTCAGTCATATCGGGCTAATCATTTGCACTCCTAAATCCTGCCTTGTACCACCTTAGCCAGCTATCCACCGTATGCTCGTATAATAAAGCTATGGATCCACTCTCTGTTTCCGCATCAGTGATTGCTATTGCAACGCCAGCCGGCCAGATTAGTCTAACGTTCAAAGAAATCAGATCTATAACAGAGTCTATTCCAGGGAGGCTTCACGCCTTGCACAATGAAGTCGTGGATTTTGAGGTTGTGCTCTCCCAAGTCTCGTCGATTCTTACCGATGACAAGGAGAGGATCCAAGAAGAATCTAGCCTTGTTCGACTCTTAGACCAGGCAGATATCAAACTGCACGCGCTCAAAGCTATTTTGAATGAGAAACTTGAATTCATAAAATCTAAACCTGCGGTAATGAGAGCTCACGTGTGGAAGAAAGAACAAGGAAATCTTCGAGATTTGCAGGATGATATCAGGACGATAAAAGGGAACCTTAACATCTTACTCGGGGCAGCCAATTCGTGAGAGTTCCGTATTAAAAGTAGCGAAACTCCTCTAACTTTACCTTCTTAGTCGAGACATGAGGCGTGTTCAACTCAACGTTCAGACTCTGTCAACCTCCCTCAACATGTACCCACAGTACCAGACTGAGCTTCACGAATCCCTCTTAGACCGAATTAGCCAACAATCGCAAAGTGACTTAGACCTTCTGACTGCGGAATTCAAAAAGATAGACCAACGAATCGTCGATCTTTCTCGCATGTTGGAGTCTTCAGCTGAGATCCTACAAAGGAGGCAAATACGCCAAATTGGCCCCTTCTATGGAATTCCACATCAAGTTCAGAAAAGTAGGAGCATCGATAAAGCAGAAAGGGAATACAAACGGGCGGAAACATTCACTATTCAAACCGTATCTTACGTCCGTAAGTGCGGATCAAATTGTCGTTGCGATTGCCATATGCAGAGTAAAGCTTCCACACCGCAGATTTTTGGTAGCATTCTAGGACGCTTGTTTTGCGGATACTCCGGTCTACCCATTTTGAATGCAAAGTGTAATATTCCGACGTGCTTAAAACCGCAGAGCCCTCATTTACAGTTCGAGTATTGGTTCCCCCTAGCATCTCTTAACAGCCAGATATTCCAGATAAAAATGTCGTACGGAGCAAATACGGGCCCTCAATTACAACTCAGCACACATAGATTGGTTCCTGATAACGCGCAAAGCGTGACGTTCGCTCTCAATGGAAATATATCCGGCCTCACAAGTCTGTTTGATCGTGGTCTTGCGTCCCCAAAAGATGTTAGCTATACTCGAGGGTATTCGCTTTTACGGGTACGTTCTCATTGACAACAATTGCAAGACACTCACCCTTGCCAAAAACCCCGTGCTAAGCTACAGAAGTGGGCGTTATATGGGAAGCAGTTCGAAACATGCAAATTTCTTATAGCGAGTGGAGCGGACGTTGATTACCGGTATTTGCTAACACACTGTGCAGTCCAAACTAAGGAGTTATAACTTGAGCTAACTAACGAATACATGTACTAGACCAAAAGCATCCAGCGATACCAGTCCTCGACAGAAAGCCTATGATTGGATTCTGCAAGGCGCAGTCTCACAGAAAGATAATGAAATTTTGCGCTTAGTCACTGCGGGCGGTGACTTTATAGAAGAACGCAATCTCACACAGTTGCACAGAATTGTCCTAGATTTATCGAGCGTTAGTTTGGAAGAAGGACTTTCGCTACATCCGGAGCATCTTAATCGACGTGATGCAATCGGCCGAACCCCATTATGCTGGGCAGCGGCACGAGGCGACGAACGGGCCGTCACAACTCTCCTATCCTATGGCGCGGATCCAGATATTATGGACGACTACTATTCATGTGCGGTTTGCTGTGCGGCCGACCGAGGGTACACCCTTTGCGTGCGACTGTTACTTGAAGCCGGTGCGAAGCCAGATTTGCGACCGTCAAACGGCTACAAAGTAGGCAGTGCTTTGAACTGCGCGGCACGGAATGCTTCGGACCCTATGGTTCTCAAAACGTTGCTCGATTTCGGCGCGGATCCGGAGTCCTCTGGAGTTGACGGGAAGACTCCGTTAATTCATGCGGCGCGGAAGGACAACGCGAGTTTTGTTATGCTGCTCCTCGAGTACGGCGCAAACATCAACGCGACCTCGGTGGCGGGAGAAACCGCCCTGACAGTCGCAATAGCATTCAACAGTCATAACGTTCTCCAGTTATTGCTGGATCGCTGGTTCGAATACAACGAATGCCCTCGGCTCAAGGGGCCAAATCTTTTACAGATCGTGGCTTTATACGCGGATGTTGAAACTGTCCGGCAGCTTCACAATACAGACCACTTCAAGCTCAAATATGATCGGAATTACGTTCAATCCGAGTTTGTACGACTCCTCAAGGAACGCGCCGATTTATCCGATGCCTTATTGAAAGCATTTGAGGAGCTGCTAGGAGTGATCAACGCTGAAGCCAAACCTATATCACACGAACCTGATACATTATCGCAAATGTTTCGTCGGCTTTCCGGGTTTCAAGAGGATTCCAAAGATAGGAAGTATCAAGACGAGTTTAGTGATGAAGAACCATTTGAAGATGCTGTTGAAGATCAGACACATTGTTGTTTAAACAAAAGAGGCAATTTATAAATAAATTAACATGTCGGTTTATAGGTATTCTTATATATACATTTTTAAGAGAAGATAATAAATAAAGATTGATCTTATCAACTATTTATTCCGTCGCTCGAGCTCGAAGCCCGAACTCTGCTAGGCTGACTTCTCAAAGACAAGCTAGCCAGATAAACGTATCGATGAATTAAAGTTATCGCAGACCAACCAATGCAACCGTCGCTTCGTCAAAAACAGCTCTAGGCCGTCGTTCCATCACAGTCCTTAGTATAGACAGACATAGACGGGCCTGATCGCGATCCAGGACATATGGTTCCCATACCGACGTGATAAATCTCGCCAGTGTTAAAGATGTAGCAATAACTCGGCTGCACGACACCAAGGATCTCTCTCCCCTTCTTAAAGATGGTGTAGGTGCAGTCCGGGTCATCCCCGCATGCTTTCCAGCAAGTTTCGGGACCTTGTGCAACAATGACATTCTTATCCGGGTTTTGAGGTTGTACGTAGTCGCAGATTTCATCGACCAACGTCGAGGCAGATGGGTAACATGGGGGCGCGCAAGCTGGCGTGCCATAAACGAAGAGATTTGGGGTTTTGTCGCCAGTGCACTTTTCTGCTTTCGCCGGCGAGTATTTCAAACCAGGATAAGCCCAGCAGGTTCCTGGTCCGGAAATATGAGGGCCCTCGAAGGCCTGGCGATAGATCATGAAGTTGCAGGTTGGACTGTTCGAACAGATTTCCCAGCAACTGTCTGGACCGCTGGCAGCAATGGCATTGTTCCATGCGTCAAGGGGCTCTGAGTATCCGCATAGAGACGCGATAGGGGTGGCGGTTAGTCGGCAGGGCGTTGCGGTAGCAGTGCCGGTAGTGGTACTGGCGATAGCGCTTGTAGGAGTATCGGTGGTATTATTGCTCGTCGTAGACTTGCTCACTAGGGGACAAGCAGAAGCTAAGCAGCCCACGAAGGATAAAAGGATTAAAGACTTCATTATGCTAATGAATGGCGGTAGGGATGGAGTGTTTTATTATATTACTGAGGTCAGAGATCGCTAACTTGGGGAAACTCACGTCACATTTATATATTCCCAACGGTGGGTTGCGATTCAAACAAATTCATGCAATTGACAAAAGCCGCTTGAGGTTCACAAGAGCCACCGCGCCTGATGACTCTGCGCAAAATTTTAAGAAGTTCCGAGTTGGCATCGCATAGCTTGAATAGGAAGGATATCAATTTCTCGAAGTGCGGTCTATTTCCTTGATCCTTGCTTGGGGTTTGCCGAAAGGGAAGTTAAAGTTTGTTGAGGTTCTGACTCTCGTATTACACCTTTATAGTCCGTATAGATATATGAAGTTAAATGACTCTCGCTATTTTGAATTATAATCTTCCAATCTTCTAATTTGTCATGCATAGGCCGTATGAATAGGATATGACTTGATCTGGGACCGAAACCCGAACGGACAACGAACTAAGGAGCTTGATAAAATTTGAGTTGCCATTTCAAAGTTTCGTGACTTTTCGCTACTCAAAAAAGGGTGACAGGACTGCAAAGAGAGAAAGCCTGGTCTGACGTCTGCCCCAAGAAACGGGCCGTTCTTGGCCTCTTTTGACCACAGTTCCGGGGTGGACCGGTCAATACGGTCGGGAATCTGATATAATTATAGTGAATATCTGGGTAAGACCGGTATACTTTTCCTCCAGAAGTCGCCAAAATAAGTCTTACGTTTCGACTTCCGCGATTTTGTAATATTGGCATCAGTAATTTCTGTTGGCTCTTCCTCCTATACTCCATCTTCCTCTAGCAAAGTATCATATTTTATTCGGGCGAAAGGGTTTTCAGTAGCTTTTAACCCAGCAAGAACCGCACCCCTGACGACAGCGGTGGCTCTAAATCCAAGAACAGAGGATTAACTGGGTAATCATGAATACAGAGTCAATGGTAGACTTACGCGTCTGAAGGTTGAACAACATTAATATCATACGGACCTGCCCACTCGACAATTCGCTTGAACAGGTAGGGAGATTCACCAAATCCACCAACCAGCACGATAGTCTCCTCTTTAGTTAGCTCATTGAAATTTGAAAGGTATGTTAACATTGGGTACTTACATTGACTCTGGCAGCAGCCCCACGCTCGGACAATTCTTTTAAATGATTATTTATTAAAGTGATGATCTCCATAACCGTTGGATCGAAAAAAGACCGCATTTCCTTTCTCGTGATGATGGGTTGGCCGTTTTGAATACCAGCGTCGGGTAGATTGTAGATACTTAGCAAATCGACCTATTGAGAGACAAGGGGAAACATATTAACCCAGCATTTTAAGCCTGCTGATATATAAGCACATACATTATAGATAGTTTTATCTGGGTCGTCTCTGAAAGTACATTTCACTGCTTCAAAATTTTGAGCAACCGTTTGTAGGGTCTGTAATGTCTGCATTTCATAATTATCATCACCTATCCTATCTTTGAAGAAGTCCTGGAAGTTATGATTGATCGCTAAAGATCCAGTGAATGTCCTCTCAGCTGAAGCACATTTTGTCAATTTCACTGTAGGAGTGACCTAGAGTCATTGAATATGGTTAAACAGATATCAACCCGAGTTTATACAAGCTTTGCGTTACCTTGCAACATTGATATGCGATAATATCCACAGTCCCGCCACTGTGTATAGCCGGTTTAGCATTGCTGTAACCGATTGATACTTCTTGTATGAATAGATAACATACCCAGCATCACAAACTACGAATATTTCATCTAGCTAGTTTCAGTTAATATACATACTTAAGTAATTACCACTCGAACCAAAGGTTTATATAAAAAAAAGTCTAACCTTGGCCTTGAACGCTTCACTGGTGCTGCAAGACAAAGCTGCGGCTTCTACTTCGAAGACATCGAACATATTATGCCCTTGCCCGAATCCCGCATTTTTGGCGCATTTGAAAGTTCTCTTCTTAGCACTTCGTTCCACACAGCCGGTATGGCTAGAACAAAATCGATCTGCGGGATTTCAATCCACCGGTTTATCATTTCGTTCAATATTTCCATGCACTATAAAAACTCGATTAGCATTCGCTTCAAGAACAAGCCCACTACTAGCGTCTAATTTAACTTACATGAAGGTACATGGCGTGTAAGTAGTCTGTGACTACATCCATGACATCATGACCTAGGGGTATATTAATTTGGCGCACAATATCGGAGTCATAGCTGTCGAGAAGCTTCGAAGAGGCTTGAAGCTATGAAAGGTAGTTAATATCCGACCTAGCCTCCAAGATCTTCAAAAGAATCCGTATATACCGGGTCAGTCGCTCTTGGGTTGGTTGGATCCCCCAGCCCCAATCGAAGTTGACTGTAGAGCCTTTGTGATAAGAAAATTCACTGGGGGCCTATAACTCAAAATAAGCTGCGTACTCTAGCATTAGGGGAACTTCCGAGTCTATACTGATATCTTCCCACGGCCGCGGGCACCCGACCAATGCTTTTTAACACTGATGCGCTCTATTTATTTGCAATTAGATTTATTTCATGTACTGGAGCCCTCGCTCTTTCAATAATGGAAGATGACTTGCCCGGATAGATTGGGCTTGCCCAAGCAATCGAACTATACGTAGTTCCAAAATCCACGCCAACGATAATACGGTGCATACTTCGGCTTTGTGTGACTGCCGACTTTGTATATATTCTTCCTGCCAATGGTTCCTCAATATAATCCCCTGGAATATCCCCAGGAAGGTCAGCTGGAATGGGAGCTAGAGTGGGCGGCACGGAGAATTCGACGCTTTGTGATATAGGTGAGGAAAAATCTAAAAATTCATCGTCATGTCAGTAAGATGTACTAAAACGATCGTGGAAAGGATTCAAGTGCTTTCTTGAAGCAACACACCTGGTGGTTTGTATTCGAATGCCTTGGCATAAACTGGTAACTCAAAGTTCTCAGGCACTAGCTGTTTATAAAAGTCAGCCTCGTGAGGGTTACCCCGAGCGATGGATAATATTTGCAGAAAATAGTAAGCTAAGTGCATGTATTGGGGAAACTTCGCTTTTCTCGCCCTCTTTGCAACCTTTTTACAGATAGTATAGGCACTATCATACTCCTTCCTCTGGATTAATATCGCCGACTCGAGGCTGTAAATTTTCAGCAAAATTGCGGGATCGATTGGCATCGTCTCGGGAATAGATGCCAGGCGTCTGTTAGCCTCCTCCAAATCACCAAGCATGTATGAAATTGTAGTCCCATTCATGTACCAATCGACATCGATAGGTTGCTCCTGGTGAAGTAAAATGCCGAAGATATTGTTCTGAAATTCCTCCGCATCCTTGAAATTTTCAGACCTTATGGCGTCTTCTACTCTGCTACGGTAGAATTTCAAACGCTCAACATGGATGAAAGAATCCTCCGAAGACTCGGCCGGATCCCTCGCGATTAAGACTCTGGAGTGGAAAAGAAATTGATTGGGCCGCTGTAGCATGTTCGGGACCTTGGGGATCTTCCAAGGAGGGCTGTTGTCGGACTATCGATTCATCGTTGTGATAATTACTCCAGATATCTTTGTCTCCCCGCTATTGATTCCTGTGGATTATGAAGTTGAGTTGAATATCCAGCCACGCTCGACTCCAGATTCTGTCTCGCAAACTGTCGAGTTGTCGATTCTACGGCGTCAATTAACCCGACGGGAGTTGAAGATTCAAAATTGAGATTGGTGGCTTTGGATGATGATAGGATGCTTTCTTGGGGCCACTGCTGATACCCTTCGATCTGTGGAGTCGCATGGATATTAGGCTACCTAGTCTTCGTGATTGTAGGGTCCGGTAACGAGGAATTCGAGGTAGATTCCGGTGGTCACCTTCTCAGCATTTTCAGATGGCGCACCTTGGTGCTCCTTTCCTTGGGATAGGCGACGGAACGTTAACCGCCTATCCATGTTGCGGGCCGGTCTTACACTCGCGACTACCCTCTACCGGTAGAGAGCCAAAACGATGGTGGAACGGGTGCTAAAAGTATTGAAGTAGATGACATCGCGACCGATGACAAAGAATAATACGCGGAAGCTAATATTTGGGCTGTTCCACTACGAGGCTGAATGAGCACTGGCAAACAACAACAGGTACCCCAAGGTATATGCGTAGTTGACAGGTTTGAGGCTGCCAAAATTCGATAGCCAACTCGAGCTCGATCGCGGGAACAAAACAACGCGAGACTAGTTCCTGACCATGGATTCATGAATTTATAGCAGGCTCATCTTCATCTTGGCTTGGATCAGTCTATAAGTCTAGCCAATATTCGAATATCTTCCGCTATTTCCATTCTCATACTGTATAGACAACGCAAAAAAGCATTCAATTCGCATATTTCATCTTGGTACCATGGTTTGAGTTTCAGTTAGACATGAACGCTGTTCATCGATTAAACGCGATTCGATTCTCTAGTGGTGAGATGTCTTCCACTAATTTTTTCTACTAGTCTAAGCGCACCCCGACGTTCTCTCGTAATAATTTATTAATATAGTGATGTAGATAAAATTATAAAGAAAAAGCGAAATTGGTATCCATGTAGCAGCCATTCATTAGCATCTAATACACAGATACGCACAGCTTGGTCATAACTAAAAACGTTGAACGTATTCTGTTCGAGTAATTCCGACTATTTCATCTCCAAGCTCAGCAGAAAATGTAAGCTCTGTGCTATGAAGCTCAAGCTTCATATTAAGAATGACATCATGCCACAAAGAGCCGTCTGAAGGACTTGCTCTCGTCTTATCCAGAGCCAGAATCCTAGCGCTTTCCAAATCAAACTCAACAGCAGCTAGTGCATTCACGTCTGTAGAAAATATTGATCCGCATAGTTAGTTATGAATTTTTTATAGCCACAAGTAGCCATGCAGGATAGTATACAGAACTTGTATCTGTTAAGGAACGTTCCGGAACTTACTATCTTCTTTCCGTCGAGGAGGTTGCTGATCACCATTGTACCATAAATTTATGCTGAATGTATAGGTACCCTTCGACTTAAGTGTATCTTCTTTGACACTGATATATATTCCTTGAGTAAGGACAGTTCCGACTTTCATGTCATCACCCTACATAGAAGATTATGGTAAGCTTATCTAGAACTGAGGAAAGAATAGTTGAGACTTTTTGTCTACCCTACGTATCAACCATGCCATCTGGTTATCGGCTCTCCAGATAGCCTCCGCTGGGTCCCAAATTTGATCTTTAGGGTCATGTATAGACGAGTCGAAACGAACACAAACCGATTGGCCGTAGCTATGACGCATAATGAATGAAACAAAAGTGCTCTCATCCAGGCCCCATGCAGTTGCTCCACGGCAGACAGCGCTCCAGCTAGAAATTTCTGAACATATCAATTCTGAATCTTTGGCGTGGGGCTAACATAGGTGGGTATAGTTTGGTGAAGCTTACGCGTTGTTGGTTCTCAATACTTCGATACCCTGCATTCTGTAAATCTTATCGAGTCGCGAATGCAGATAACTGGACTCTCCGAAGCCTCCGACGAGCAAAATAGCCTGAAATGGCTCTTAGTATCTATATTGTTGCTGCTGGATACATGAAAAAAACCAATATTTAAGAAATTATTGGGAAACTCACATTGACCCTCTTCCCTTTATCTCGAATTTGACTGACTTGGTTTTCTACTAACCTGTCTGTTTTCTTGCAGACTTCTTCAAAAATAACTTCAATATCGGATCTAAGCTAATTTGAGTTTTCACACAGAATCGTGGATTTTTGTATTTCGAAAATGGAGGTCCAAGAAAACTCACCCTCGGAAGTGAACGAGGTCGTCATCATCATCATCGGAGTCTTCCACATCACTGCCTAGTCCACGGAGTGTGATGCTCATCTTCTTGTTTATATTGCCATCGAATTGACGTTTGACTCTATACTCAAATTGAGACATCATCTCCTTTTTGTCCTTCTCTTTCAATGATGCGTACTTCTTCTCTCCAACTTTTTGTTTGATCATCTGCTCAAATCCAATATCTAAAAAGACGGAGCCACAGAGATCACCTATATAGGGAAACCGGAGAAAGCTTTCATCAGCAGCTGGATATCCGAGTGATCGAGTGCTTGTTGCATGTTGTTTCTGGCATGAGTATATACCTTCTCCGACCGCGCATTCTTTAAGCCGCAATGGACGTACCGCCGTAACCTCGTAAGTTATAAGATCCTAAATTGTTACAAAGTAAAAGAACTGTAAGCATGATACAGGGGAAAGGTCTCTTGAAGCCCTAATAAAAGTAATGGTAGCTAGTACTGAGAGACAAAGACTTACCACTGTACCTCCGCCCGCGTCGCAAACAACGAATATATCGCCAACCTAGCCCAAACCCTCTAATTAAAGACCTTTCCTCCAAAATTGTATAGGCTATGGGGGATTCAACACGAAGCTATACTTTTAAGTTCTTTTCCCTCTCTCTATGCAACAAAGAGTATAGAGCGCCAGCCTCAGGCTCGGAAACAAGCTTTAAGTTGGCTGGGAGATTCGCAGCCCGTGCCGCTTTTAAGGTTCGATCCTTTGCGAATGGCTCCCAAGCTGCTGGAACCGTCAAAACGACTTTGAAGTCATAAATTGATTCAAAATTGTTTCCCAGTATCCTTTTGATGTCGCTTATCCCAGTCTGCCATATCCATTTCAAGTAGTCTGATATAACATTATCGATAGTTATGTTTAGATCCTTGAGCTTCGCATTTGCATCCCGAACGTACTGGATATCTCCCGAGTAGTGTCCAGGTTGTAGAAGAATCTTGAACCACTTGAATGGATTTCCTCTAGCTTCGTATCCGTAGGAGGAAGGCTTGCGATTGCCTTTGTCATATGATATCCAAGTCCGGGTTTTATCGTGGGTAGGACTATAGTCAAACTCTGTGGTCGGCCATTTGATTACAAGTTGTATTTCTTTGGTTCCAGTAGATCTGGCCCAAGAAAACCCAGAGTATCTGTGTCATTCCGATATATATAGATTAGTTTATATGTCAAAAGTTCTGGTTTTCTGGGAGATATAGAATTTGTAAGGCAGCTTACGTAGTACCAAAGTCAATACCAACTACGATAACGGGTTTCGACATTGGAGAGCTGGGTTTCCTCAAAAATATCTTGTTTTCAAGCTATGGTTGTAATGGCGAGGGATGATTTGATGAAACGGAAGTTTGTAATTGAAGGGTCTTCAACGTCTGTGAGGTAATAATTGGTCGCTATACGATGTAAAACTTAGTTCTAATGTCTGCCTGAATCGATGCGAGGATGGTCGTCCTATTAGAAGCCAAAATAAGGATAGGTGACCATCTCTGGACGTTGAAGAGGAATTAGTAGATGAATCTATACCGGGTATACCGAAGTTTCCCATATGAGAATTCTAGTATGAGGCTGCCCCGTAAATATTCACAATTTTTCTTAATAATAAGGCGATAGCACAACCTAAGTGTATCTGACCTTTCAAGCTGGAGGATCCGAAAGCACCATGTGGATGATACAGAGATATTGAAATGACGGCTGATATATTTCAGCCAACGCATGCCCGACTTGAGACCCTATGCTATGTACAGTCGGTGACTTTGTTAATATAGTTCGATGAATGCGATCTAAAGTGGCATATGTGTAGCGCTACTTCGGGACCCATTAAATTGTGGAGCAGGGCCGACGGCGAATCCAGGGTCACAAACCCACAAAATCGATGCCACATTGATGCATAATGCATGCGCATCTCTTCAAGGTACGTATAACATGTCAACCAAAACGACATCATGCATCATGCATCAAAGAGAGTCAATGGCTAGAAGATTACCCCGCTTAGCTCCTGTCGCAAATAAGGCTTTTCCTTTTCAAAATTATCTCTTTGTCATTTCTGACTTCGCTGGACCTGGATGGCGTCTGGTTTATGAATCGCTAGGGATAATTATCGATAATTTTGAAATTTTTTACTTATAGAAGCCCGTGATTGACACGAGACCACGTACCGTTAGGTCTTGCAACTCCCGTTCAGTCACACCTGAGGCTCTGCAATGCACAACACGTGTACTTTCACATGCGCGCACTGCTATAGACACGCACGCCGTGCTACCTTTGCCACCGATACTCTGCTTCAAGTATGCACATCGAGTTTGATTTGCGTCCGTCTCGTCATACCTGCCACTTTGTACACGTAGGAACGGCCGAGGAGCAATTTACCCATTTTCGCAGAAATTATCATAACATTAATTATTAAGAGGAAATGGTCAGGTTTTAGCAACTGTTTGAGTCTGGCAAGGCTGTGTACGAACTACCCAGGTTATGAGATAAAAGGCTTCATATGGATAGTGTATAACTCAGATCTGAGAGTACAATACTGCTTAAAAGCCTCTATTAAGTTAGCTGAAAGCTCCGCAAGCGTAATTGAGAATTTTATGATTTCAACTCTCCCACATTGCACCCCTACACGCTCTATGCAATGGAAGCACGATATATTTGTGTCCTTGCCTCGGTCTAATATAACAAAGATATATTGGTTTAAGCAGTTAACTTGAAACACATGGTATACTTTCAAAGGTATGTTAAAGACGTATATGCTTTTGGATAACACAACTTAAAGAGAGTAAAAGTTCGTTGTTTTGACCGATATAACCAACCCAATCGATTCTGAATGTTGACGGTCCGATGAAAGCTTACTTCAAGACTAGTGTACTAGACGAGCCGTACCGTACCAGAAAACACGATTAAATGACTGAAACATTCCATACAGGCCTTACAGTTTGTTGGCGCCATTTTGACTGTAATCGTCTCATTCAAGAACCTCTGAGAGAATCTGAATGTCCTTGCACCCAGGGACAAATTTTCGCCCCAGATAACCGCAAACGCCTCCAGTATAGCAACATGGCGCGCCCGATATCTGGCAATCTTTGGGGTGAGACAACCGACACAACTCTCGCGTCTCAGAATGAGACAAATTCTGAGGAAGTAGATCTAGATCTAGCTTTTGGGGCCAACTCGACAGAACACAGCGGTATAACGGAGCAAAGAGGATCCTCGATAGCCGCCGACCGGCTGATTTCGAGACCAGGTCAATCTACTGTTAGGGAAAACATTTTAAATAAACCGATTTCATCACCGGTGGGAACTAACTTAGAATAGGTGGAATCACAACGCCGGGCAGAAATATTCTTCCCGTTATCAGCATACACGCAAAAGAGTTCGAATATGATACAAAAATTAAGAAATACAGCTGGCTTTGGGCCCAAAACCAACGGAGAGCTCCAAAAGGAACTAGAAAAGGTCAAAAGAGAGAGAGATGAAATGGTTGCCAAACTAACGAAGGAAAGAGATGCAGCAGAGGCTTCAAGGACTGAATATGCCAGAATATACCCAATGCTCGAGAGGGACTATAAGAGGTTAAAAATATCTATCGAAGATCATCAACGGGAGTTGCGTTTACAGAAAAACAAATATGAAATGCGAATTGAAGAAATTCAAAGGTCTATCGGCGTCCATATCGATCACATCAATGATATACAAAACAATCACGGCTCTTATAATAGCTTCCTGGTCCCTGAAAAAACTGATAATGAGTGGTGTGCAGCCTTCGAGAGCCTACGTGGAAATGTCCTGACATGGGCAAGTAACATTTCAAAAACTTTCCCCCGAGATATTAAGAAAGCACCCCCTCGAATCACACCCGAAATAGAAAATGAGATCAGGATGGTTATCTTATTACCAGATCTAAGTCTGGACCAAATATTCTCTACGATGAAGGGTAGCAAAAAACGACGCCGATTTATTCAGGGGTGGGTTCATTTAAATTTATGCAAATATGTGTTTTCTCCCAGCATCCCTACCCAACGGGCTGGCTCAGAGAAATCCGGCAGCAATTCTTCTGTTCCACCTTTAGAAACACGACCCACCGGAAAGGACCTCTGGATTCATAATAAGGCTGCGGGTGCACTACAGCAATTGGAAAGCGAGATGGCCAGCCACCGTAAGCACTCTCCTATTCTGTCAAGTAAACGTTATAAACTAATATCATAATCTAATAATGGGCTAGTGTTCGCGAAAAGCAGCAAATCTCGACATACTGAGATCGGGTTTCATAAATGGCGCTGTCTAACTTTGGGCATGCTACAATCCTTATCTCCTGTGACGGAAATCCATGAAACTTTTCAAAGCCAAATTCAGGATCGCTGCCTGGAGATGGCTAGAATAATCCAGGAGATTCAAAACCAGGAGGAAACGCCAGAGCCAGGGGTTGATGAGCTTGAGATAGATCTCTATGGAATATTCAAGGAAGCAGTTAAATTGTCTTCTGAACTTAGAGGGCAGAGGGCAGCCTTTGATATCCGGTTTCCTTCCGCCCACCCAATCCTCAGTAGCGACGATACTAGCGGTACCTCCTTTAGCAGAAGTAGCGCGCAAGAAATTCTGCGATTAGAACCCAGCTGGATGAAGGTAGAGGAAGGTTCAACTTCCGTCGTACACTATATTCTTGAACCAGCTCTTATAAAGTCAGGTAACGGCAACGGCGAGGAGTATAACATAATAGGTCCGTTGATAAAGGCTACAGTCGTTTGTTCCAGTTCACAATTGCCCATAAAGGGACAGAAAGGCAAATCAACCGATTCTACGCCCCAAAACCCGGGACCCGAGTATTACAAACCTTCGGTAGCAGAAGATAGAAGGAGTCAACAAAGTGACAAAGAAAATATTTTGGTTTAAGGACTGTAGCTTGATGGTTTGATCAGTTAGTACGGAAGCGAGGAGCTGGCTCTCCAGTGGGAAAGCCAATCTCGGGATCCCGGGACCGGTGAAAAAGCTACCTTACCTAGACAGAATGCAAAAGTATATCACAGTAAATAGCATTTCGTCGCTTTGACGAAGCTTAGATCGGTTGTCTTCCTTGTTGCATCTTTCCGCAGCCTCTTTGATCCAGCGTTTCTATTTGTCTTGTACTTGAAGTATATTAACACGCAGTATTACCGCAAATTCCGCTAGCCGGGGGGAAAGCAAGATAATCTTAAATACGAAAATATGGAGGAAACAATCTTAAAAAGATTCAAGAGTTCTTACATTTTATGGAATAAGATTTCTAGGTCTAACAGTTAGAGCTTTCGGAGTTTTTCGTCTTGTAATGCAATCCTGTCAACGTGTCCCTGCTAGCATGGCCATGGTGCATGGATAATTCCTTGATATTCCAGTATATAGCTCCCTTGAGATTCAAGTGAGTATGAAACATGAGCTTCTTCTTCCGATTTCTATTGTAAAGGGGTTTGAAACTTTGAGTTTGCATTATATGGGAATATATCTAATGAATAAAAAACCTATCTGGGCAAATGTTAACTTGCTCATCTACTGAAAAATTTGAAGTTCTAGTTTTCAAAACAAAAAGTCCTACAAAAATTGAACTAATCTATTAGATGAGCACCCAGTCCCAGTGGTTGATAGTTTTACAGAAACTTATACTTGAATTGCGTTCACTTTAATTGAGCTATGGTTATTTACCATCTCATGCCACCACAATGCTATCATTTGCAAGATCCTATCAACGTCTGGATCTCAATGATTACTGATACGATCGTGTGTGTTGTCTTTGGCTGGGAATATACAATTTATTAATATATATAGGCCCGAGACTATATAAATGGGCCCGAAATATATACGGGCCCGAAGCTACTATTCTAATAAGTTACAGGTACTGATTTCCTAGCGCCGGTTTAGTCCTGATATCGTTTCCCAGACGTATCAGGTAATCGCTGCCACGTATGCGCATGTTTTATGCCGCCAAACTGATTCGAAAACGAAGCAAAGAGATTACAAAGCCACCGCTTAAATGTATTTTTATGATTAGTTATCGACTTTTTTTTTGCCCTCTGTGAATAGCCGGAGGGAGTGGATTGGTGCGAAGATAACCCAGTTGGGACGAGACATAGCCCAGACCCCGTTGAGTAATCAACACATCGACGTCGTGCCAAAGCTCACCCCCAAATAACCCCGGTTAACCGGTTTCATTCCGAATATTTCGCATCCCTAAAGATTACGTGAAATCGAACAAACGAATGCGATGCGCTGATTTAAGCATCTGCAGAAAGATTTATCCTTGAATCCAAAAAGCTTAATTGTATGCCGAAACAATTCCAAGCCCTCGCTTTCGGCTCTCAAGCTCTTAAGGCTAATTCCGAGCAGGAGGGATATAGGGATACATGTATACAAAACAGCACCTATGCAGATACAAAGATGTGCAGTACAATGTATCGATATAGTTAGCCATGTATATTAACCAAAAACTCGAGTTCTACGCGTTTGGCTAGAAGCCATTTCGCTGATATCAGTCCATGCCAGAACAGATAGACTTTCTATGGAAGCAAAGTACTGGTTAACTTGGTTCAGCGACTTGTGTAATCGTAGATATCATAAAATCTTCATCAACCTTTACCCTAATCGAATATAGGTACGAGGTAGAGATATGTGAAACAAGTGGGTCCGCCTTCATAAATTCACCGCTGTAGCTTTTAGATTATAGTTACGCATTTTGGTCGGGACGAAACAACCAATGCATATGCAACCGCGGAGAGCTTACGTTCACCATTTCTGCCGATATCCATGAAATTTGCAAAACTGCGGCGGCGAGGTCCGAATCCAGAATTCGTGAAACTCATGACTGATTCCGCCCCTGTGATTCTCTCTAGATGGCTCTTTCTGGGCTCTGAGGTCTGTGAAGCTGAGTGTAGAAATGTATAAATAGAGGGCAATATCGACGCTGAAAAAGTTTTCATTCCCGAGTTCACCCTCACAATCAAACACATCTAAGACCATATCAAGCGCTCTTGCTAGCTCAAAAGAAATCAATCAAGTTCAAAGGTTAGCTTAACTGTCAGCTATATATTCTCCTAAACCACATCTTATATAATATTTTCTCACGTATAAGAAACTGAAATTTCTTCGTTCTTTCAGATCGTCGAATATTTGCGAATCTAGTCAATATGCAGATCAAATCCATCATCTTCGCTCTCTTCGCAAGCGGCCCTCTCGCTGCTTTCGCATCCAACTGCGCCGGATCGCCAGGACAACCAGGCGGCCAATGCGTTCAGTTTTACACTGGCGGAGGCTGTTCCGGAAACTCTATCAAGTATCAGCCGGACTGTAGTGGTGCCTGCTACAGATACGACAGTTTCACGGGCATCAAAGCTAGTGGCGATGGCTACTTCGGTACCAATTGCGCCGTTTTCTCTGATACCAACTGCCAAAACCAGATTGGATCAACCGGGAATAATGTTCTCAACGGAGGCTGCTATTCCAAGACCGGGAAGTCTATGAAATGCTACTACGCTTGTTAGACTTTGAAATGGAAGTTTTCAAATCCAACAAGACCAGCGCATCGATTCTTGGCAGAGCATATTGGAGGCGATAACGTTTGAGGCGTAGAAGTGGTTCTGTCAAGGACTGGTAGATTTTAGGGGTAAAATCAATATGGAAGGTCTTCATTCATGTAATTCCAGGGCTGTCCTAGAAGAGCATGTTCTTTCTTACTCTTCATCGGCCAACGCACAAATACTCCACAATATTTATGTATCCACTTTGTTGTTATTATTATTGTCTTTTTATACACTATAAAACAAAGATTTTATGCAAAAACCCGAGCTCAAAATACGGGCCAAATTTCACTTCGTGCTTCGTGCGTCGTGCTTCATTCTTCGTGCTACGCGGATGATGTATAAGACTAATCTCGTGGGTGAAAATCTTTATTTAAACATAACTTCACCTATCTGGCTGTGCTTTTAGGCTAGTCACCATCTCGAAGACTCGATACCTACTTAGTTGAGAAGTACTTGATCATTTTGTAATCATTAAAAACGAAAAAAAATAAAATTGATACGCTTGTAACCGTCAATGTATTGAAAAGCCATGGAATTACATTTACGTAAAACTTATAACAACAATAATGTGGTTGTCAAAGAAAGGATGCCTCGCTATCAATGCCCCTATGGCCCAGTTCTTTAATTGCTTGGTTTAACCAAACTGTTTGATTTAACCGGCCCGTTAATGCGACAGCTTTTGGGAATCTCCGCTTCTGGTTAATATTTTCTGAAAATCCATCAAATATCCACTAAATTCATGTGTACGCGAACCTTCTTGCCATGTGGAACTCAAAATTGGAACCACATCCAATGCGGCGCCCGTGGCAAAATCGCCCCATTGACAACCAAAAGAACACAATTTGCCATTTTGTTTCTGAACTGGAGGAAAAGTATGAGACTGAGGCTCTTATTTGTATCAACGAGCTTTTAGTGGCTGTTGGCATCTGTCGTTACAATCCGCCCCCTGCAACGTCGACACTGCATGCCATACCACGACAAAGCTTTGCAAAGCCTAGTCACTAATTCAATCACTTTCGTCCACCAGCACGGTCAATGTAATTCATTGTTTTCTTAATATCTTTCAACCTTAAAATACTTTTGCTGTAGACTTCTTACTATCTGACGACCGAGACTAGCTTTACTTCTTGCTTTTCCTAGATTCGCAAAATATATACCAGTACCTGAGCACAGCGATTTGATGCGAGATATATTCAACATCTCCAACGGCCGAGAATATGAATACTACGTACTACCCCTCTATATTAATCGCTAGGTTTCTTGACCACAAGACTATATATTAATGCAGCTAAAATAAAGTAAAGATATAAATCCCCAGAGTGTATAAACGGAGTTTGAAAGATTAAGCCTAAACAACCCCTGAGCTTCGAATAAAAATCAAATAAAAAATTAAATAAAAAATTATGATTGATCATTTCAGCTACACCTAACGGAAATTCCTGATACCACCTAATGCATTGTGGCTTGACAAGATCGATCAAGAGCTGCTGCCTCTATTGGGTCGGTAAATACCACACACCAACACATTCCGTCAATTACTTACTTTTGAACCCGGTCCCGAGATTGCTTTTGAACCTTGCCGTTAGAATTTTTCAAAGTATTGTTACAACGCTTACTTTAGTTTATATAAAAGGTTTGGCTGATAACTATTCGATCGTGTTTTATTCTTCATGTTAATTTAACCGTATAATATGGTAACATTGGTAAAAAATGCAATGGAACGGCATCAGAAAAGGAAAGCAATTCCGAAAGTCATAGATGTTAGACCTTGAAGAATATGTTGCTTCCGCAGATATATTGGCATTGGAAACTCTGTTCGGGTCTATAGTACACATATTCAGCGCTATTCTATCGTCTTCCGGTATGCTTTTATGATAGATATCCGCAAACACAACAAGAATACAGGATATTCATGAACAGCTTGGTATCCCTAGAGAACTCGCCGTTGCGGATCCGAGACCAACCCAGCTCCTCATCGCGTTGATGATGGACATATCTCTGTGTACCCGCGTGTATTTTCCCTGGGTCAAAGTATAACCACAAGCGGTAGCGACATAGGCTTGATCATAAGGTACTCCGAGACACCCACTTAAGGACTGACTACCGGTATACAAAGAGCAATCACTGAGACCGTCTGGAAATCCAGATGCGCCATTGTCCATAAACATGTAGCTAGATAAGATGTTTTTGATCTGCCAGTCGCCGTCAGTCCGAGTGAAGAGCTGTACCTCAAATGCCCTGTGCGTTGCGGCATTCTTATCCTTGATAAGAACCGATCCTTTATCTCCCATGTCACGGGACGAAGCTCCAGGACTGATAGTAGTTAGTGATGTTATCTCAATTAGTAAGTAGTAGCATGGGCCTATTCTTACCTCTGCTGGTCGTGGTCGTCGTTCTGAACTACGAATCTGGTAGATGGAATCACCCAAGACCCGCAGATTGGAAACTCCTGCGCAAACAAAGTCAGTCTGATTTGTGTGGTCGCGTCCGAAGTTAAGACGGCTTAGCTAACCTTTGGATAATCAGAGCTCCAAATCTTTGTCTTGTCAATATCAGCTTGCGAAAAGCCGACCGCGCTAAGTTTCGTGTTGAAATTGGTGTACCAAGACCATTCTCCTCCTCCGCAGGCAAGTAGGCTGGACTCGCCGCCAAGGATGACTTCGTGCCATGATATCCAGTCAGCAGGAAGAGTTCCACCTCCCATCTTTTGCTTGAAACGACCAAGAATTGCGGCCATATTCGTTGGGCCTATATGTTTAGCAGCATCGACTCTGAACCCGCTGAAGCCAATAGATAGGAGGTCTGTCAGATATGTCGCGATACGATCTTGGACATATGGCTTATCACTGTTCAAGTCCACCAGTCCTACAAGAGTATTAATTAGTGTGCGCGGTCTTGTGCGATAGGGAATCGTCTTACCAACGAGATAACAATCAGCCATAGTTGCACCATCTGTCCAGCTATTGAGAGCACAGTCGCAATGGAAATCACTAGGTCCATATGGAACTGCTGGAAACTCTGGAGCAGGTCTGGTTCCAGAGTAAGGATTTATTAGATAAGTGTTAGCGGCGGTGAAGTATGGCGAACCATCAGTGGCATTGTGACCGGTATAGGTGCTGCAGTCGCTATTTCGGTGATTTTGAATGTCGTTTCCGTTACCAGTCATGTGGTTAATAACCGCATCTGCATAAACACGGACACCAAGAGAACGGCATGTGTTGATCATGGCTCTGAGCTGCGCTCTGGTTCCCATGCGAGAGTGAAGACGGTAAGAAACTGGCTGGTAGAGGAAGTACCATCTAGTAGAGTCCGCTTAGTCATTTACAATGGTTAATTTGACTGCTAGGACTTACGGGCGGAACTGGTTATCCGGTTCATAATAGTTGGATCCCCAAACCTACAGCATATGTCAGTACCGTGACAGCATCTCCATACGGACAGCCTTTAACTTACGTGCTCCTGTGGCGGCCACACTTTAACACCCATATATCCTGCCTTGCTCAAGAAAGCACATTCTTTCGCAACATCACTAGCGAGATGTTCAAGTCAGGATCCACGAAGAATTATACGATAATGTAAAACCACTATATTTGCATTAAACGTACTCGTACGGCCACCCGAAAAGTTCCACAATGGCCCCCTTTTGTCCGTTATTGAAAGTACTCAGCCCTCCCGATACCGTAGGATTCTCCCATACAAACCAAATGGTGTCCAGTGTCAACAATCCTCCCGTAGAGTCAGTGACTCTGATATCGAGCCCACCAGTGTTAGAAGTATTAACTTGAATCAAGTTCGAGGCCTGTGCAACATTATTAACATAATACGTGAGCGTAGCACTTGTTTTGCTCAAGCAGTTGATGACAACCACGGCTGCGGTTCGGGCGCTGTTGTACTGAATATCAGCATAACCAACAAGCTTTCCCATAGACTGGAAAGACGATATGTATTGCGGATCAGTATCGGGAGGTGTTTGCCATCTTCGATTCTCTGAAGAGTCTGGATAGGCAATTTGGCCGGATCCACAAGAGTCCAATCCGTTAAAATTGCCACATCCCGAAGCAGACGTTGCCTGGGCTTCGAATGGTATCGATGAAGCTCTGAAAGGGGGTATTGGAGAAGGCGAAACACTTTCAGCGGATACTACAACAGTGCTAGTTGAAGTAGAGGCTCCTGTGGCTGTCTTGGTTGTAGTAATAATGGTGGTGGCTGTAGTGGTTGCTGTGGCAGTGGTAGTGGTAAGCGTTGTAGTGGTTGCTGAAGTTACTGGTACATTAACGAAATTCCCAGGGTAATAATAACTACGTCACGAATCTCAGCGGTCGCGATCAATCAACAATCGATATCAAGGTGATGGAGAAAATCTTACGATGTACCGCTAACATCGTACTCGATGTAGAATTGCGTCGCACCGACAACATTGCCCGAGAAGACCCATATTTCAGAACCAGTGCTATCTGGGCCTGTGGAATATGAAGCTACAATGGGCGAGCTTTGCCAGCTATTTCCCTGCGCCCAGTAGACAGATACTACTTTTTGGTACGCAATATTCTTGATCTGATATGAATTTCACTAAGAGTTAGCAATGACTTGATATTCGTGTCAATTGGCTATATTAGCAATATCTGATATATGTTTATAATACATACAATAATGGAACCGGACAATATATTATTCACGTATGAATAGGAGGCTAGCGTAACCTCTCCCGACCGCCGTAGGAGTACACCTGCCTGCACCGAATAGCACAAGTATGCAAGTGCAAAGCTGAAGAGCTTTATATACCGCATTTTAGGAAAGGAATTAGAAAGATGTAGGCGGGATGATGGAAATAGAGTATAGACTTTCCTTTCAACCCTGGGTAATCTACGAGTTTTATACACGGCTCTGCTTCTCAATCCAGGGAAGTTCACTCTCAGTCGTCAAGCTTGCAAGTTCGGGTTTCGGAGCATGAAAAACGCTCTACGGCCTACACGTCGGTGCTAGGGAGAAACGATCATCTACCGTCGATCGCATTCAGCCAGACTTTCTTGGTAACGCCGGCCTACCTACCGCCATAGACAAAGTCTCTTAAATTCGAACACGTCCCGTCTCTAAACCTGGTGATTTCCGTTACAGAAAATTTCGAAAAGTGGGTTTCGAAAATCAGATGAAATACGCTGTGGGGACCCCGCATTTGTGCAATCTTAATTTCTCAATTGTGGGGTTTATGGTCTGAAAGTGCGCACGCGCGCAGGGATCATGAACCCCGGCGTGCCTGACGCTCAGGCTCGCACCATCATGATATATATTTGATATTAATATTCATGACCATCTATACCCCGATTTTAGGGGTATCCTATGCCTTATCCGCAAAGCCGATCGAGACCGACGAGAAAGTTATAAAGATTCCCAAGAATCGAAACAACACTATATATACAGGGAACAGATATTATCATCCGGACTTCCACAAGCTCCTGCGGAGTCCAGCTCGCTTCTGGGCTAAATTATCCTTAGCAGTAATTGAGCCGCGGCTTAATTGATGTTTTACTACACTCACTAAAGACTTATCCAATCCGTCGAATGTACATTTCTTTGTTTCCCATGGTTCCTGAGATTCTCATGACCAGAGATAAGGCTTTAAAGTCTGCAGGGGCATTTCTAAAAGACCTGGTGACCTACACATAAATATCTCAATATTGCAGAATAAGTTAGCGCTCGTTGCATCATTTCATCCGATCCAAGTTTCATCCCTGTCTGTGAATTCGGCGCCATGAAAATAGTTGGCAGTAAAATCTCATATAGTTCATATTCCAATGGTATTAAATAATCTTGCTACGCATTTTTCGGCATAGGATTAAACGAATCTTTTTGGAATATAATATCTGTCAGTAACTGTCCATACTGATGACCGACAATTAAAATATGTACCTTCATGCTGACATTGATGTACTTGCTTTGCAAGAGGTCTGTGTATCCTCATGATTTATATTATCGACGATGGAAAGCCAATTAGAATCGGCTGTGAGCCATCAGGCTGTTTTTTTCAGGATAAATTTTTTTGTCGCCATTCAAGTCCGATATCATGGCAATCCCTTCGAAACTGTCTCGAAGCCGAGCCTAATTAATAGCGCTAATCCAGAACACAGCAAAGTACTATTGTTTTCTATTAGTACGGTCCCGCGAGCGCTAACCGCCAAGCTAAGCCCAATCCCAATGAAGCTGCAGGAGAGGTAGCTGACTAGCGTTAGCCACCGCAATGCTCATGCCGTTGTAGTATATATCAGGATATATTAATTGCAGAGGGTGTGTGCATTTGTGGAGGTGTCTGTTTCAGCTAGACGTCAGCCGAGAATTATAACTACTGAATTACGAATTTTCGAAGCTGACATGATAACTATCAAGAGAAAAGGTGCGTCGTGATGAGGAAATCCGCGAAATGCCAGGAGTACCCTCAAAAGCGGGGTAACGTAGATACAGAGAACGCCCTGAGATTTCAGTGACTAAGCAAGTATTATCCGCGAGCTTACTTGTGACTCAGTTTGTGTCCTATGCCCGACTGAATAGGAGGGTTAGAGTTGGAAAAAAAAAAAAAAAAAGATTGCCCCCGGGGATTTGGACAATGTGTTGTTTTGTCTTGGAATGTTCTATATATACTTAAGTAAGTATTTAGTATATATAAAAATTTATTGAGCTGAGATAATTTATATTTAGTTGGGCTTATATGCCCTGACTGAAAGGAAGGGACTCAATAATCCGCGGGAGGTGCCCCACCCTGCCCATCTCCCCACCACCGTTGTATGGGCTCACCGTAGAAAAAATTCGTCGTCTCTTTTAGGCCAAAATGCCAAGCCCAATATTCCCAATCTGGTAAAAACCATTACAACACAATCAGGCGCAGAGGCAAACGAGACCACACAATCAGTTTACAGCATCAGCCAATTACAATCTGCCTTTCAGTCCTCGAGTGGGTATTACCCGAGAGGACTAAAAGGCCAATTAGCTAGCCAGCCAGCCAGCCAGCCAGCCAGCCTCAGTCTTCCTTTCAGTCCCCCTCGGGGTGTGGATGGGCGAGCGAGGGGCGTTGGCCACAGGCCTCGCCTTCGCGGGGCAACGAGCGGGGACTGAAACGCAAACCAGGCCAGGTGCATCCATCAGCGTCAGTTCTGCCTTTCAGGAAGGGTTATGTGCTGCCTCCCGGCAGCCACCTTGTTTATGGAAGGGTTTTGAAGGAGAGGCTATTGTAGGTGGGCTCGACTGAGAAGTCCTGGAGCAGATATCCAGTTTGACCTTCATATGCTTGCACCAACACCTATTTTCGTATGAGAGAAACTGTGCTGCTAAAATGCTCTAAGAAGCTTTATCAAGGAAGGAATGACAAGAGCCGAAATATTTCTAGTTTTAAAGAAACGAGCAAAGTAACTAAACAATCCAATATTTCTAGGCCGTGTGTAATTTTTAGTACTTAGTAACCGTGTTGACTCATAAGGTATATGATGTTTAAGCAGTGCATATGGAGTAGATTTTTCATAGTTAACAATTGGATTCATTAAGTACATGAAATCTTAGCGAACTATTAACAACTGAAATCATATAACCATCCTACATATTCTCTTAAACAAGCACAAATGTTTCGTTTATCCTTTCGTTGTTCGTGTCCCACCCTGAAACACCAATTTGCCTCAAGTTAGGAAACCGTTCATTTGCGACCTGCGAGAGTTGCAAGACATCCTGGTAGGTATGCGGGTCGGCGTTAGTAAGCGAAAAACTCTTGAGAGAGGATGGAAGAAGGTTCGCAATACGAGTTCCGCTCGCTGTATATCCACCTCCCGTCGCCGCGAGACGACCTCTCGCCCGGAAATTCGGATAAATGGTTGATGAGTCTACTACAAGCGTTTCTAGGACCTTCATCGGTTCTAGGCTTTGCAATACATCCCGATCTTGCAGCGGGCTATCCTCTCGAATTAATGATGACATTAGATTAATGGTGACATGTCGTAAAGTGTCCTTTCGTTGTAGCAGAGCATCAGTGAAGTCGCAAGGCTTTGCCTCAGCCTCAACGTAATAGTTAGGGTCAGGCCCCGCGGCCTCGTAGGTGAACACCTCCAGAAAAGGAAAGCTGTTCATAACCGATATAAGACATCCAGCCTCCACACCAGCATATTCAAGGTGCAGTTCTCTAACAGCTTCATGACGAGGAATATCCGAAATGTTGCGAACCATATGTGTCCTCAGTACACGCAAGTTCGGTGCTGCCGTAAGAATACTATCGATACAACCTAGCGACCATCCTCCTTCTGTGTTCTCATAACGGGCGACTATTTCAGTGAGAAACTGGAAAGTATTCGGTCGATAAATATCTGGGTCCAGCTCAGGCCCGACTCTAAAATTGAGGTACTCAAGCTTCGGAAGTAACTGAAGAGTGAGGGTAAAAAAAAGTCTGCTAGTCGGATGGTCGTAGTCGGTGATGTCATATTCGCCGGTGTCGGCGTCGTCATCGTCATCAGATTCATCAAGAGAAACAAGATTCGCAAAATGTTCATCCGCGAGCCATTCCGATTCAGGTAACCGTATGCTTCCGTCCGGGTCGTATAATAGTTTGCGAGCGAGCTGCTTCACGGCTTCGCGCTCTTCGAATTCGCGCAAGTACTTGATGTCTTCAGAGTACCAGCCCCATTCTTCTATTTCGAGGCTCTTGACATGGTGTGCTAGATCTTCTCGGGCGATGAGGGTCCGGAATAGAGGGGAAAACTTTCCACATATACCAACAGAACGATATAATATGGGTGCTACAATGCGGTTGAGCAACCTGCAAGTCCTTGACAAGGCGGGAAGAGACGAGGGATAGAAGCGGAGAACAACTTCATTGCAGATCATATCCAAGATCTCGGTCGGCAGAGAAAGCAATGTTGTCATGATTCGAATGTCGCACAAGGAGGCGGTTGTTAGCTATAGTCGAGTCTATAGTAGGAAAAGCTGGCAAAAATTGGCCGTGTTGGCGAACGTTGCAGGAATGCAAGTATAAGATGGGTTGTCACTGCAGGATCAATTTAATTGACAATGTTGCAGTTGAGATACGCGTGTTACAAAACTTGTAAATTGCTTGCTCTGCGGTCTTTGAGATAATTCGGATTCAAGGTTGGAAGAGGTATGCTACTTAAGTACGAATTAGCTATATCTTTAGATTATTGATATCGATAGACATATGCCAGTGCGCATGCTCATGCAAGCTCAAGCATGACGCAGTTAGCATTCAAAGTTCAACCGACTGTGCCGCGCTTGTGCATTTAGGCAAATATCCAAATACGAGAAGCCAGCTATTCGGTCTGACTCAAATATATTTCCTCGCCTTATGTTCGCATCCGATATGCGCCTGCCCCACCGACCAGGTCTGCAATATTTCCACGGTAATATAATATATAATGAGATTGACTCACGTTCCCCAAAGACACGTCGACATGCATTCCTATGCCACTGAATACGTTCTCACGTGTTGCTTCGGATATTTCGGCTTCTTATCTATATCTAGGATGTTATTACGCCAACTGCATAACATTGAGGCGTGATATCGTGTCGCGATAGACTTTTATGCCGTTCTCGTACGAGTTCGTGCTCATTTTTTAGAGCCATGCCGCGTCGCGCCCGGTTTCTCGGTATAATATATCGTACAATTACGTGATCTCGGAGACGTTCCGAGGCAATCGCGTGATTCCACTGCACCCTCGAGGTATCTATTGTGCAGGATGTAATTTGTTGAATTTTAATATACCTCAACCGATAACACGATTTTATAGTGCACAATCCGATACAGCTGCAGGAAGAGACGGATTTTCGAGTCTTCTCCGATGTGGTGGAGTTTTTTCTAATGTGGTCGGCGGACGTGGCCATGGCCACATACCCTTGTGCGGATATCGACACCCCAGGGCGTAGGTCACCTGGGAGACAATGATTCGCACCGCCCAATAGCAGGCCGGTTTGCTGACCATTCTGCATTGCGATCGCTGCGCCTGAGGCAGTTGATGTAAATTACTTTGGTGTGGTACACGTTGTGGGAGTCAGGCTTGTCCCCCCCGCTCAAAACTCAAAATATCTTAATTTATTATCTATTAATATGACCGATTGATTTGTATACTCGATTTGATATAGTCCAGACATCTTTTAAAGTGCTTAGTGGCTTGATCGAGCGCTAAACAGAGCGCATAGCTCAATTCAAAGGATAAATACGTAGCATATATATACAAATCAATATAGATTACAATATTAAAAACGGAAGACGCGCTATGCTAGTTTTGATTATCGTATGAGGAACAACCGCATTTTCATCCAAGCATTTTGCATCAATCATCAGACTCAGCAACCCTCAAGCACGATGAAATCAAGTTGAGATTCCCAAAGTTCAGCTAAGCTTAGTAAACATCACATCATCTATTTGTACCTCTTTCTGGGTACCAAGATTTCCCGTATACGTAACTGAAAGACGCAGGACATAGTTACTCTTAGTAGCGATGAACATATCGGAGGGATTAGGCCCCGCGGCTACAAATGAGGTGGAACTGACGACACCTCCAACATATTGTGTATCGTCAATGTACAGTAATGCCGTGATCGTACCAGCCGATGTGATCCGTCGCGCAACGAAGGACACCTGATAGGTACTTCCGGGACAAACAACGATGCTTTGCAAAACGTGCTGCGGGAGATTCTGGTTACCGGAGTTGATACGCACTCGGAGTGCGTAGTTGTTATCAGGGGTGCTGCTGATGCTGGTACGCTCGATATCGCTGTCGCCGCCGTAGATGGGTATCCAGTTACCGGTGAGTGACTCTTCGAATCCTCCGTTGATGACGGGATCTCCGGTGGGACAAGTTTGTACGGCTGAAGTAACCGTAGTAGATTGAGTTATCGTAGTAGATTGAGTTACTGTGGTAGGTTGAATTACCGTTGTTGAATCCGTGATAGTCGTTGGGGTGGTAACAGGTGTTGTAGTAATACTGGTTATCGTCATGGTATCTGTAATGGTGGTGATTATTATGAAACTATCGATCTCAGTAGTGGTCTTCGTGATAACTAGAGTGCTAACGCTAGTAGTGGACTCCGTGGTTGTAGATATAGTGGCAGCGGTTGTCGTTAGGGTATCCGTTTTAGTGGTCGTTGTTGTGATAGTATTAGTTTCAGTGGTGGCATCCGTGGTTATACTTGTAATTACCGTCGTCGCCGTTGTTGTGAATGACTCTGTAATTGTAACCGTAGTCCCTTGCCCAGGAAAAGTAATAGTAGTAGGAACAGTGAATGTAGTTTCTCCTCCAGGAAGAATAACCGTGGTTAGAATCGTAACTGTTGTCTCCTCTCCAGGTATGGTGATTGTGGTAGGAACGGTAAATGTCGTTTCATCTCCGGGGAAAGTAACGGTAGTAGGGACAGTAATTGTTGTTTCTTCTTCAGACAACCTAATAGTAGTGGGAATAGTAACTGTTGTTTCCTCGCCGGGTAAGGTAATGGTGGTGGGAATAGTAATCGTGGTTTTCTCCCCTGGCAAGGTAACAATCATTCCTTCTCCGGGCAGGGTCACAGTCGTAAGAATAATAACAGTCGTTTCCTCTCCAGG
Organism: Arthrobotrys entomopaga; assembly: GCA_012184315.1. NCBI lineage: Eukaryota > Fungi > Ascomycota > Orbiliomycetes > Orbiliales > Orbiliaceae > Arthrobotrys > Arthrobotrys entomopaga. The sequence goes on from LDDX01000187.1 coordinate 74,394, forward strand.
TAAGTTAATAGTAGTAGGAATAATAATGGTAGTCTCTGGCAATGTGATTGAGTCTGTCACAGTTTCGATAACACCGGCGAGCGTCAAAGTAGTTAGTTCGGTGAACGTTGTTCCTGCTTTCGATACCGTCACCGTGGTGGTAAATTCATCTCCAGGCAAGGTAATAGTAGTGGGAATAGTAACTGTTGTTTCTTCTCCAGGCAAGGTAATTGTAGTAGGAACAGTAATGGTGGCGTCCCGTAGTGTGATTGAGTCTGTTACAGTTTTTATACCACCACCTGTGACTGTTAAAGTAGTAGATTTGGTAATAATTGTTCCAGACCCCGGTACAATCACTGTAGTGGCGACCTCGTCCCCAGGCAAGGTTATGGTGGTAGGAACTGTAATGGTAACGATCTTGCCATCTGCTGACTGAGTAATTGTTGTTGACTCTGTAACAATGGCCGTTGAACCATTTATGGTAATAGTCTGAGGATCCAAGCTTTTGATTTTGGTAAGAGTTCGAGTCACCGTTTTCGACCTCGTTGCGGTTTTACATTTCGTCCTAGTAATCGTCCGAGTTATCGTTTTGGTGATTTTGGAGAGACTTTCATATAATCGATGGCATTAGTAGATCTACATAGACCAAATTTCCAAAACTTTCGGTTGTCTCAATTATACAAGGAAGAACATACCCAACCGTCTTCGTAGTCGTCAAAATTTTGGTGGAAGTGTAGATTTTGGTCGACTTGACTAATGTTAGTGTCTCGATATGAGGATAGAAGGACACCGGTCCAGACTAACTGTCTTCGTGATTGTAGGTGCATCGTGCTTTATAATTGTAGAAGGACAATGGCGGTCCCATTTATCCCACTTCTTCCAACAGTAGTCATCCTCATTAGTCGGCGCATAATTATAATAGCCAGCGAAGGCAGTAGAGGCGAAAAGAGTGTAGAGAAGTATTAATTTCATGATGGTGCCTTTACCAGCGGTTGCTGCGATCTGTGCAACAATCGAGAAAGATAATCGGGATCTATCTTCCTCAAATTAATAGACTCCCATGGGGCTTATTTTGGTGTTAATTTCCATCTCAATATTAATTTCCATATCAAGAGGGAGGAATACAATTCTTTTAGCCCTTAAGGCTTTGTTCGATCAGGCCAAGCGCCAAGAAACGCTATGAGGTGCACTCTAGTCCTTTCAAATTATCGGCAATAAATGATTTATTGTTTTAAACTTGACAGTTTCCTTTTTTTGAACGGCGACAGGCGTGCGGCTGATATACTCATTGGTGCAACTTTCAAGCGAGATCAAGATCGCGATATATCAATATCGAGACATATATGCATATATCGAAGAATCATTAGCACATCATCCGGATCCGCATCTACGGATAAGACTATTATGAATCAAGGCCCGATCGATGCAATGTCGAAACGATAGGATGATATTTCCAAGTTAGTAGTTCTCGGGTTTTCCTGTCGACACCGTTCCTGCGTCTGCGCTCACATGATAAATCCATGGTTATGGCTCTATAGATCTAGCCTCTTGGCTCTAGCGACAGCCCTATCGCAAGTTGGCTCTCGCCATTTAAATTTCTTCGCATTGCGTTGGGTAATTACCTCGCCTAGATGGCATTTGCCTCGGTCTTCCCGCGTCGGTGCTCTTCTGCTTTCGGTAATCTGTCTTTGTCCAACAAGCTTTGTCAGCCAAACTCAGCGCCTTGCGTTGGACGAGCAGCGCCAAGCGCATGATCTCAGAGAACGTAACACCCGCAACACAAATATCCCTCAATCGCAGAGGAGAGTGGGTATTTCGCCTGGTCTCGAGGCTATGCTGGTATGCCGACAGAGACTTCATGTTGACTGAATTGAAATTCAATTCAAGCTAGCTTAAGCTAAGACACCCAAAATGTATATAGAATAAAACATCTGATCTCGCACGAAATTGCATCTATGATTTGATATTCGTCTAGTTACCACTATTATGGTACTAATATACACACTGATAAACGCATCGATTATAATTACGCAGCTCTGAAGGCGAACTGGGTATCATACTGGCCAGCGCAATCATCATTAAAGTACAAAAGATTTTGACCTTCGGCCGTCGCTTGAAAGAAATAAGCAGAGGGATCTTCACTCCCATCCTCGTTCCAACCCTTCAGAGTCGGCAGGGGAGCTGCAAATTTGATGTGGAAATAAATATTATCGTTATCGCCAGGGTCCGGTATGATAGAGAGCTTCAGCGCCTGTGGGTTAATAAAGGCACCAAACTCACCATTCGCATTTACTCCCGTGTTTGGACAGTTGGAGTCGGTCGGAACCACCATGTGGTCGCCGTACCACGAGTCGTAGATTTTATCACTACACACCCAGATTCCGATATCGATAAACCCATTCGTGACTCCGTTGTAGTCATACTCACTGCCGGAAGGTTCGGTCGTCTTGAATCTGATAAAGTAGTTTCCATTACCGCTATCTCGAAACAGAAACGGCGCGCCGTCCAAGTCCGTGCTATCGGTACATCGAGTTGCATCGAGTCCGATCATATCCGTACCCGCTCCGTAGAAAATGATGCCTCTTCTGATTCTGACTCCCCAGCCATTGCTTCGGTCCCAGAAGACGTTCAGGCTACCTTCGCCACTATCGACTAGTAACCCTTGTGCCATATTATATATTATGGAGGGGATGACCGTTCTTGACCCGGTTTCCAGAACAGTGTCCCAAGTCTGTACCTTTTCTTCAAGACTATTCGCCATTTGCATCTCGGGACAGCTTGCGATTTGTTGCGCCCTAGTCGCGTCCGCAGGAATACTTGGATCCGTGTATGCGAGATACTTGAAGAGACTAGCAGCACGACCTATCGCCTGTTGGTATTGTAGCGAGAACTTTTTCATCGCCGTGTAGAGTTCAATAGGGTCTGATATTGCACTTGACGAGCCGAAAAACGTATTCCATTGTTCAATAAGAAAGCCACCAGGACCAGTTGGCTCATCTGGTGGATATAAACCTTGGTATATGTCGTTTGCCAATTTTTCCACTTCCCCGACGATGACCCTTTGACGCAGTTCATTCATCGCGGTCACGTAAGCCATTGGATTGTCCATAGCCGAAGCAGATTGGATTAGAGTTTCAACCATGGCATTGTAAAGGGTATTGATGGGCTTTATAGCCTTAAAGATGACCTGGTTCGCAATGGCAGGGTTGAGCTCATCTAGTTGCTGGGTAATGGTGTCAAGTGTTGGCTTTACACTAGTTAATGCTGCCATTGTCGCCGAGTCACAGCTACCAAGTGGTAGGAATGTGACAATGACATTGTCAACTGCTTGTCCGCCAATTCCAGCGAGAATGACCTGGCCAGTGTTTTTCAGTGTACTGCCTCCTAAAGACGTAAAAGTGTTTGTTCCAGTTCCACTCATTCTGAGATATATAGTCGCAGCGAATGATATTTGTGTCGAGTTAGGAGATTGTGAAGGAATATAGAAAGTTTTAGCCAGAAATTGATAGGATTGTGATTTTATGAATATAGGGCAACAATGCTAAAGTGATGGGAAAGCATGGCTATTTTTATACTTTTGGTGGAAAATTAGAACCATGATCCTCTCTCCACACATGTACATGTGATTATTCAGCTTGGACTCTCCATCCTTGCGTGAAAAAAAAAATATCTTTCTGGAAATATATTTAAGTAACAATTGGTTACTGAACGGCATGGCGTTTTCAGCTCGGCTTTCAGCTCTGCTGCGAATCTTGGTCATCACCGCAACTCGAAGGCAAACTGGCGACCGAGACCAGTTCTTTCCCGTTTTCGGTACATCCCAGCCAATCAGCTTTTGCCTTCTGTTGCGACAACACACCTATGAGGCTTCACGCCGTATGCTACTCCAGGCTAGCTTCACGCCTCTATGCATGGCAGCAAGACTCTATCGTAAATCGGAGCTCCTTGCCGACATCAACATTTTTGGGGTTCAAGACGCCCGCCACATGCCAGCGCAACAAATATCAGTGCCACACCGCTCACTCAACTAGTCTGGCTTCGTATATAAGGCTATCGAAGGAATGATATGCCATTAATATATTATATTGATCGATTGGTTGAGTATATTGTGGGTTTACATATAATTATATAATATACTAGTTTACGAGGCAGGTAGTATTATAATATACAAACAGAAGGTCCCCCCGCTATGAGGTTCCGCATACTAACTACATTGCACCGACATTGTCGATTGCAAGTCTTGGTATTGGCTCAGTTCTTCAAGTAGCCTTGCTGCTTCATACATGTTAACCAGTCCGCACGACATGGGTCTCCATATTCATAAGCAGAATAGTCTTGACGGCCCATCAAATTCCCACGCTTGAGATTCTGGATTCTGTCCATCTTTCGCTTTTGCATTAAACTTTGAGAGCATTTAATGTGCGCATCATCACAGATTTTACGGTCCCCAGCTGTCGGACTTGGCCTGCTGGCTTGCTGCGTGGTGGTAGGCCGGGGGTTTCCGTAATTTGGATTTCCGTAGTTCGGGTTTCCGTAGGTTGGATTAGTCGGGTACCCATTGTTATTATTGCTTTTGGTTGGAGCTGGGGATTGAACGAGCGTGGATGTCGGATATCGAGCTGGAGTTGGTGATGGTTGCTGTGTGGGAGCAGCCTTCGTACTACTCGGCTGAGGATAATTATTGTACGGATTACGAGCCGGAGCAGAATAACCCGAATAGAAAGCTTTGAATTTGTTGATATCCGTGTTTGTGAGCGGTCTTTCACCCCCCAGAGGGCGAACAGCCGGTGCCATGATTGCGTTCGCGTCGAAGGCGTGACCGAGACCCATCACGTGGCCAAACTCGTGAAGAAACATGTCGTGAAAAAGTGTCGGGTTCCATCTGTTACTTCCAGTGCTGGTATCATTCAGTCTAACGTAACCAGTAAGTTGACCGCTTCTACCGTCGGGACCAACACCAGAGTAGCCCAATGTGAAGGGATTACTGAAATTAGGCTCCTCGCCGTCTCTTTTGATAACTGAGATTGTCACATTTGGGTTGCTGTTGTCCTTTGTATACGTGAAATTGCTAAGGCCGCCCCATTTTTCAAGTGCTCTAGCGATTCCGGCTTCCATGGTGGCTTGATCCAGCCCTCTGATGGTGCCATTCAGTTGCCAACGGAATGCGAAGCCTTCGGGCCACTTTTGGGTTGCATCTGGGGAGGCTTGACGTTTACCAAGGTCTCCCGAGGGGATCATTGAAGCGTGGCCACATGCTAATCCCATGGTGTATGAGTAAATCCAGTGAACTCAAATACAAGTTCAAATATATTATATATCAACTCAGTTGATAGAATGAGATGCTTGAATTTTGTGGTAGAACTACCAAATAAAATTGCAGAAAGCCCGGCTTTTCTGTATAGAAAGGTAACAAAACCAAGAGAAAACGAAAGTAGGGGGAAATTTTGTTTGCTCTGCAATCAAACCTAGGACCTATGCATCATCGAAAGCCACAACGAAGCCTTATATAAGTGATTACAAGTCATCGTTCAGCCTCTAAAATTTTGCTCGCTAGACGACTCAAAGCCGGACCTGGGCTCCTGTTGTATTTCCATTTTGGGGCTATCAACCAAAGCGGCCTGTCGTTTCGAAATGTGTTGAGTTCGATTCGAAACGTCCAGCCACTTTCCCGTTAAAGTAGCCGACGGGAAAAGGAGATATATTTACTCGCCGGCCGCTAATTTTTGAGCAGGTGGATGGGAAGCCTTATACAGAGAGCCTCGTATTCTGGCTGGGGCTTGTTTGGTGTTACGAGACCTCATATTGTAAGGAGCAGTTTGTGGCTCCTAAGTCGATATCGCGATTTCGAAGATGGAAAGTGGAGATTCGGTATAACCGAGGACCACGGCAAGTCTTTCCTCGTTTCAAACTCTCGATCGATCGATCGATCGTATCTAATTTCGTTAAATGTATCCTGATCAATTAATATTAATTTGATCATTTGAGACGACATCCCATGGTTGATCTGAAACGTGGAAAGCAGTTAGGCGGTAGAGCTATCCTATTATAGTCATATTATTAATAACAAGTGCCTGAATTTCCAGAATCCTAAATTTCTTTCTAGAACATCGGTGCTGATGTCATGGAACGCTTGGCGAGTAGTTTTGAATATATTATTTTCTTCTAGCTGACCAGCAGGTTGGCCCCCTTTCTTAACAACCGCAGCTTACCGCCAAATGGCAGGTGTTCCGGGCTATAAGCTTTGCCGGGATATATTGTTTGATGATTTCAATGTTACCATAGACTGCAAAGGCCTAGGTCGGAAATATCAACCGCTACTGACATTAAATTGGTGGCTTAGTCTTGCACAGGAGCTCAGCTGCCGTGTCACTCCGTCTATCCCTGTGTTGACGTGTTGTAAAAAGCTTTAAAAGGTGATCCCAAAAGAGCAAAGTGTGGATTTCGTTCAACTGGCGCGCCCAATGCGAAGGTCTAGATGCTTCACGTTGACAATTCGGACACGGATTCGCACACGTTCTGCGTGTACGTACTTTATGCTTCACTTTCGTTGAATTCACAGAATCGCTTGCAAGTTCTTAGAACAAGACTAACATTTCATAACGCGACAAATTGCTAATTACGATTCTGATGGACTAAAAATAATTGTGAACAACAAAATGATTGTCTTTGGCACTCCGCTCTGCAAGTGTTATGTCGAATGCATGCTTCTTAATACACGGCCCTTGATCTTGGGTATGCCGTCTCAAAATGATCAAGCCTCCTTGATACATAGCCCGTAGGGACGGATATCAGCATCCGCGGGGCTAACCCAATAATCAATGTTGGGAATCTTGTTAAGACTATCCGGATTTACACGATTCTGAAAAATGATTTTGTACCGTTTCCCTTGATATGGAAAGTCTTTCGCGTATGCTTCGGCAATGCTATGACTTGGCGAAGAATATATTCCCACGCCGTGGACGAAATTATAGCTTTTTGCCAACTTGTAGCCTTCTTCAGCGATGGATTCCGCGTTACGCAGACCAGTTCCGTGGTACGAGACTGGCCATTCACCTCTGGCGTCCGAAGAACCCAACCAAACATCGGAACCATACTTTCCGTTCACTTTCAGTGCATAGCGCTTCCATCCGCAAGGACGGACGTACTTCTCTCCACCACGTGAGAAGGAGGCGGCGCCGTCTTTGGTGGTTGTAAAATCCCAATCATATGCTGGATCGAGGTAGTCTGGGGGGAGGTACATCGCCGTGGCGCCGCCGAGGATTCGCAGGGCTAAATGAATAGTCGAGGTATCTGAAATGCCATAGAAGTGAAGATTATACTGGTCTTCGAGCTCTTTACCGGCATACACGAGTCGTTGATCCTCAGGTGGTACGTCCGCTTTTTCGGCGATCTCCTCTTTGAGCGTAGCGACCGTGTCGCTTAGGTTGGCTGTAATGGTAACGGTTCTGCCTGATAGCGTTCGCACAAAAACCGTAATCAAACGATCCGTGAACAAGGGTTCTGCTTGGTTTGAGCGCCGCGTTATTAACGCTCCTGTCAGATAACCCAGAAGAAAACCTCGTCCATTGTTGCTGGTGGAAGGTCCTGAAGACGCAGAGTCCATCAGCAACCGCGATGGCGGCGCAACCAGGACCGACTTGTGAAATGCCTCAACATCCAGCGGCTGAAAGCGCTTTGGGTTGCGGAGGTGCTCATCGTATGTAACAACACGACAGCCGACAAGGGCACCAATAGCCGCAGTGAGCAGGCTTGCATCGGCGGTCATATTTTAGTAAACTGTTAAATCTGGACGATACAAACTCGATAATAGGTCGATTGGCTTTGAGGATTACTATATGACTGTTTACAACTATAACTTATAATTAAGGTGCGGGGTAGGACGAGTTGCGGAGTACCGGAGTAACAAATATGAGCTTCGCAAATTGCATATATAAAAGCCGTCGATGAAAATGAGCAGCCTTTTTTTTCGTTGGGGCTAAAAACAGCCAAGCCTCCTCTAAGAAAATAGAAGGCTGTGAAATTTAAAATATTGACGTATAAAAAATGATATCAATAAGGGCCTAGAGGTTTTTCCATATGTTCCATTTGATAGATTCTTTTTTCTTTTAATTTTCTCTATGATACTCTAGAGCTCTCAATAGAGTGCTAGGAAGGGATCCTAAGCTTACCACTGCGACGTGATAATTTAGGGGGAAAATAATAGTGCTGGAAGTGATAGTTAACTTGGCATGCGAGACCACTATTTTGATAATAAGTTCAGCGAGCCTCCAGCTTTAGAGTTTTCTAAGTCTTGAGATTATATAAGACAAGATAACACATCATGATCTTCTAGATCTGGATTGTTCCTATGTTCCTACCCATGTATGGCACAGTACCACTCCAAAACCGGTGATTCAGCAAGGTGCCGGAAGAGCCCCAACGTCGGTTGGAGTATTTGCAAGGGCCACCTCAGCTGCGCGACGTCGCACAAGCCCAGGAAGAACGACGCCACCACCTTTATTCCACAGTGGAAGCTCGTCTCGAATAACCGTGACCGGATCTTCCCCTCTATTGAGACGTTCAAGGAGAGATGACGTCCTAACGGCACCGCATCCAACATTGAAAGTCCAGCTGACCAACGCACCGTATTGATTTTCATTCAAGGTTACGGGATCAGCAGTGGCTAGTGTGATACATTGCTGTGCGGTCTTAGAGAGAAGGCAGTTTATTAGTTTCGCTTGGTCTGTAAGCTGCGGTTTTGGCGTACACTACCTTCAAATCGCTAGCTAATATCGCCTTGCCATTCTCGATCGAAAGAGGTTTGGGGTATGGGACGTCCGAACAAACGCTATCGCCGCAGCGATGGCCATAGCCGATAGTGGTAAGACCAACAGGGTCTAAGTCTATTATCGTAGTTAGGTTATTCTATTTCCTGGGTCCTTCTTTAAGGAATATTTGATGCTTACAAGGGTTTGGAACGAATCCTTCGAACTTAGCAACCAGGTCGATAGTTGCTTGGTTCACTGCGGGCCCGATGCAATCCCTTGGATTTAGTGCTGGGCGGCCAGAGACGCTATCCGCGCCGACAATGGCAGTGGATAAGTAAAAAAAAGTGGACAAGATCATTTGTGGGTTGTTTGGAAGTCGAGAAGAAAATATTGTGGTCCTATAATAGAGAGTGGTTGACAGTATTTTGAAATGGACGTATAGAGATCTATTAAACCAGTAGGATTATATTATGCCTTTCATGAAGTATTTATACACTTTTCTATAACTCCTGTAATGAGATGATTGCTTTTATAACCAAAAAAAAAAAAATGAATTCATATTTTATATAATATAACGTTAGCGAAATCATATCATGATAGATCACCATATGACGATACGACGTGACAAATTCCATAACGACATCAATTAGCAAACTAGGTGATTTGAGGTCCGCGAGTGTTCCTTGTAACATTCCTTCGAGGTAGCACAACCTGCCTTGACGCTTCGTGTTTCCTTATAGGGCTAAGATATAACAATCCAACGATCTGATCGACGGTCATGTTGTTCAAAGCGGAGTATTTATTAATATGCATTCCATCCCCTTACCTTTGTCTTCGGTCGAAGGCCGCGCGAACTCTGCTGCCTAAGCTTGGTGACTAATCTCGGATTATTTTATAAGTCAAGAAATACTTTTCCTTGATCATCAGGGTACAGTATATCACTTGATCCCGTTAGCCAGCTTTAACTGATCTACAAGTTGGAAATCTAGCGCCTGGCCAGTAATTAGTAATTAGTTGCGAAATTTGAGCATTCAGGAAATTCGAGGGAGAGACGTTTAGGCTGCAAAATGTATGGGAGGACAAACTCTTACAAACCCACTTAATGGAATGTCATTCGCTTTATCATCCTTGATCAAAGACAAATTCTAATATATTAATACGCAGCAGATTCAACGACTCAACTTCGGATAGTGACAACACAACGTAGTTAGCTTGGTCTGCCCCAGCGAGTCTAGACAGGGGATATTCTTTTGGTGTGCGCGGATGAACCTTTGATTTTCGCTTCAAAAATGCAACAAATAGGTCCCACAGTTTCCGACTGGTTTTCAGTTTGTGGGGGAAAGAGATGGCGTCTGGTTCACCTTGATAGAATCATCATTTACATTCTAAGAGTAATACGTTACTCAAAAATACTTCGGTGTCAGATTTTCTGGGGGGTGATATATTAATCACATAATGGTAGCACATATATTATAGGTTAGAATATTCGTATATTCAACGATGGGTGGCGCTACGAGGTTTGGTCCATTTTCTCTTGATGATTTTTTTGTTTTTCGGTCGGGTTGGACCCTAGCATTGAACTTATCAGCCCTTATACTATGACACGTGGGCTCGGGAGCATAGGCCCATAGGACCGCGACCCTATATCGCGTGTATGTTCGAGACTCAGTTCTTATTACTAGCTGGAAAGCTAGCCTCGTTGCCCTGGAAAGTCCTCACTAAGGAGCAGGGATTGCATGCATATGTCCTCGCCGTAGTATTTGCATTGCATGCACTCCGTACATCGGGCTCATACACAATTTCGGTCTTTAAAAAAAAATCCGCAAAGACAAGGCCATAAATACGTAGCGCAAGATGGTTGGTTTAATTCAAGCTCGCAGTGTAGCGTCCCCGAGACTAAGGTATGATAAGTATAATTGGTACTGATAAATATTCTCGAGATTGTGGATTGAATCGAGCGTTCGGGTATCGGGATACTCGTTTTAATCGGATTTTGGATTTCGCGAGCGCAAGTCATTGAAGTAGACTGGGTAGATAGGCATTCAGACAAACCTCCTTCTCATCGAAAATTACACTTCATGCTTTTGAATTGACTCTTCGTCCTTCGCTTATTGGCGTACGCGTTGTGCTGAATAGTAAATTGGCGTTCATGCTGTGGGGGAGCTCTAGCGATATGTGATTAGATCCTTCAAGTGTGCAAGAATATCTGAGTACTCGAGTGCTTTGGCTTGCATAAAAAGAAAAAATTTCTGCCGGCATTTCTACCCATAGAGCTGAAAATTTCCTAGTGGGGCGCTTCAGCAACAACGAACGCCTCTAGTCCGCTTGTGAGGTTCACACCCTAATATATCGTAAATTTCTATTTCTGTCGTTATCACTGATTATGAGATCTCCTTTCCTAGCGAAGCACTCGGCTGTGGGCGGGCACGAAGTGCTTCGTCAAAGCTACATATTAACTTTGATCGATATCAGCCTTGCGGAAGTCCGGAAATCAGTCAGGAAAATATAAAATATAAAACATTTTTAATCGATCGGGGCAAAAATTTCATTTAGGGGAGACCCCAACTAGCGCTCCCGCACCCTTCCCCTTTCGCGTGTTGCGACCGCGACCGCGATGCCAAAGAGTCGCTGGAACGAACGAGACCAGCTGGAACTGGATCCTCGTGTGTCTTTTGGAGGATTTGGTGTCGAGACCAATCCTCGCTGATGCTTCGGTGCCATTGCATTGCAGCCTTCAGGTGATAAAACACAGAGTCAGCCACGTGGAGCCGGCATTGTTGTACCAACGCGTTAACGACGGCCAAAGTATCAGTTACATATCATATATATTTAGTACCCTCAGCTAAGGCTTATGTCTCCTGTCTACTCGCGCCTGGTCTCGAGGCTAGGACTATAGCTTAGATCGATTCACGTTCGAAGCTTTCCACTAGAAGGGTCCTACGGACCACTTAAACCTGACTGTTTCTCGGTCGAGCCTACCTGGTGGTGGCCTCTCCCTCAAAACAGCCAGGTACATGTACTTGCTTGCTTACTTGCTTACTTGTTATACTTACTATATTTAACATATATTTAAGTACTTACTATTGTATTATACTATTATACTTGCTATTCTATTTTATGCATATTTATTGTGTCTTTTTAATACTAGATCATATGAGAAGGTGTGATTTTTGAGTTAATAAAAATGCTTGATTGATTTTTAGAAAATGATTGATTTGCTGTGCCGGCCTTGCGAAGCGGCCTCCTGAAAGTGAAATCCTGAATGTAGAACAGTCAGGCATGGATTCGGATAACTATGATGAAGATCTCTCCTTTATATTATTCCAAAAAATCCAGCCATTCCCAAGGATTGTATTTGTCTTCATACTTGTCCTCAGATTGCAACTCCCATTTTTCTGAAAACCTCTCATTATGGGATGACCAAATATGACCTAAAAGCCCATAAGCGGACTTGAACTCGACGGACACAGGAGTGTCGTAGCAAGGCGTTACGCCATTCCAATCTTCTCCCCACTCCTCTTTGATCCCAAAACCCCCCCGACCACAGAACGGACATTCCGAAGGACAATAACGTGCCATATTCTCCGTTGAGCCGAACCGTCCGGTATGATATTCATGAATGAATTCCAACAAACAATCTCCCAAGATTTCCCACGGTGAATCGTCATCAAATTCGGCCTCTGTGTCAGTTGAAATGTCGAAGGCCATGTTCAGCATCGTTTGACACTTTCTGTGTATATATTTGTATCTGCTGTCCTTCTCAGGTGCTATGCCATCATACTCGGTGGACGTCATATCGGGATCCGATTCGCACAATATATCCCATATTCTAGGGTGATCTTTCGTGATTCGATCAATGCTGCGTACTTTATAGGCCATTTGGAGGATAACCTCCGAGATTGGAGAATTATCGACTAATCTCGAGATCCTTAAAGGCAAGTTTTTTAAAAATCCTGGGCCCGGGTTGAACGAAGCCTCGATGAGGTGCTCTTCTAGATATACTCTAAATGCCCTCGGCGATTTAAGCTTGTGGTACGCCGCATATTCTGGCATGGTATATATGTCGTCGACTATGATGCCTATGAATTCTGAAACAACCTGTTCTAGTCCCTTCACATCCAACTTGCTCCACCCCCCCTTGGGATCACAATTTATTCGAAACTTAAGGGAACGCCGCCATTTGTGTACAAAGCGAGTCGCCGGTAATAGGGCATCAAGAGGAAACTCCCGTTTCAAGACAGTTATAGCGTCCTCGCGGTGTATAAAGCGGTTACTAATTTTATAGAGCGGTGCTTCCGGAACGATGTCGGCGTATTCTGTGTCTTCCGAAGTTTTACTCACAATGGCGTAGAAGGCATATCTTGAGGGAACCCCGGCGATGTGCCAGAAGGCCTGGAACCTTGGTATCGCTGGAGAATTAAAAGTATCAACATATATCTCATAGTTAGGCGTACAAAAAACTTACGAAAATAGAATCGTAACTCACACCAAAAGTATTTCTCCTGACATGCGCAGCAATATGTTCGGTATACAAGCCCGGCTTGACTCGAATCCAAGGAGCTGCCAATATTCCTGTCCAGAATCATGTCTCGGAGAAAGTACGGCGAGAGACAGTCGAAGCATCCTTGCTGCTTTCTATTCAAAATATCCATTACTTTCGCATAGTAGCGATTCTCTTTGTCAAATATTTCGGCGTCTTTGGTACGACAGAATTCTTCTGCCGTCGGCAATGGCTTGATTCCATCAGGTAGCCCGGTTTCCCAATGTAGTAATAGGGATTTCATATGAAGGCAGAGAGGATAGCTAGTCCGAGGAAGGATATTTAAAAACTTAAACCAAAGTAATTCATTCGACGTTATAAGATCGAACTGGAGCTTCCGGCAAGTCGTCGCGAGAGATTTCACGTCTCGGGGATGAAGGGCGAGTGCTATCTGCATGAGAACTTCTAGGGGAAACTGTAGAAGAATAGAAAGTGGCGAGCTTTGAGATTCTGCAGACATATTGAGGACTTTTTTCCAGGAGGATAGAAGCTGGATAAGCCTGGTGAATTGATCCGTGTCTTATTTTCTTCGAACAGTTCTCTAGCTTGACCTCAGATGCGTGTGCTGAACCGTTCCTTCTTCGCGTCGCGACAGCTCAAAGGATCCATACCCCAAATATTCAGGTGTTGTTAAAATCTGGTCTCGAGTCCCAAATAAAATCCAACATCTACAACACTACTTTACCCTCTGAGCTGAGATTCTTCGTGCATACCCACTTCCAACCGGCCTTGTAATTATATCGATTACTATTCGCCTTTCTGGTATCAATGAACATTTTGATGCTTGGAGTCCTCCATTATTTCATACTTAGTTTTGGCCTTTGCAACGCCTGAGTCTGGCAACACCGCGAGACCACTTTTGGCCAAGTATCCGATATTTGGAGGGTTTGTATGCTGCCATAATCAAAGTGCAAAATATCGAAGCCTCGTCGGCCGAATTACCATTGTGCACTCAGTGTAACCGGAGCCAATCAAAGTCAACACATTCGCCCATACTATCTCTCTTGCAACTGGATCCTGCAGGCTCAAGTCTGCCTTGGTCTCCATGAAAATCCAAAAAAGCGAGCCGCTCCAGTGGACAGAGGCTTAGCAGAGAGTCCATGAGCAAGGCGATTCTCCCGTCTTAGCATATACTTTTTAATTTCGCCCTAGCGTATGAGCATATGAGAGCCACATCAGATTGTTGTTGCACCGGAAACCCTCATAATGCTTTAACGCTGATTACCCTGCGCTGTCAACCAGCCTACCTCTAAATACTTCCAGTGGTGTTATATTTATTTTTTTAAACAATTTCTTACTATTGTTTAAAAAGTGTTCTCCAGCATCCTACAGATATCTAGCGGTGAATAACTTCACAATTTCTCCGAGATTTTAATGCTGCCCGCCTATGTGTCGAGTCTTGCATGAAACCCCGCTTTTCAGTTTGACAAGATCAAAACCGCCAGCCTCGAGGCCTCGAGTACCCCCAAAAATTACTTCCAAGTAGCCGACACGGATCTCAAGGAGCGCCACAGAAAACAAACATATATATAATACATACGCATATCTAATTCCATAAAAGTAGCTATTATATAGAATATCGGTGGTACCATAACAATGTCGTCTTCAGCTCCCGAAACCAAATGCAGAACCCACAAAGAATACACAATTGGATGGGTCTGCGCGCTCCCTAAAGAACTAACAGCGGCCATCGCGATGCTCGATAGAGAGCATCCAGACCTCGAAACGCCAGCTACGGATCAGAATTGTTACATTCTAGGATCAATTGGCGAACACAACATCGTCATAGCAACTCTACCCAAGGGCCAGATTGGTACGAATAGTGCCGCCGCGGTCGCAGTAGATATGGTCAGGACCTTCCCTAACATCAAATTCGGGCTCATGGTGGGAATTGGGGGTGGGGTTCCACCAAAAGTCAGACTCGGCGATGTCGTTGTCAGCCTCCCGAGGGGTACCCACCCCGGTGTGGCCCAGTGGGACTTTGGTAAGGCGGTTGAGGGCGGCACCGGGTTTGTGAGGACGGGGACGTTGAATAATCCTCCACGATCGCTTCTAGCGGCGATTTCAAAGGTTGAGGCAAAGCATGACTTGGGTGTTTTCAAAGTACCACAGCACCTTGCAGAACTGAAGGAAAGGTACCCCAGCCTAGCATCAAAATATTTGAAAAGTGAGGGACTGAAAGATGTGGCATTTAAGTCGAATGTCCCGCACGTTGAAAAGAGTATAAAAGTAAAAGACCAAGATGAAGAGGAGGAAGAGGAGGAAGAAGAAGAAGAAGAAGAAGAAGAAAATGAATGTCAGTTTTGTGATAAAACAAAAAGCTTCAAGGAAAACACCAGAGGGATGACCGTTCACTTTGGCTTGATCGCATCAGGAAACAAAGTCGTCAAAAACGCGAAAGTGCGAAATGAAATAAATAAAGAGTTGGGTGGGATGGTTCTCTGTTTGGAAACGGAGGCTGCGGGCCTCTCAAACGTTTTCCCCTGTCTCGTTATTCGCGGCATCTGCGACTACGCTGACGCACATAAAAACAACATCTGGCAAGAGCACGCCGCTGCTGCCGCCGCCGCCTTTGCGAAGGAACTCCTAGGATATGTACAAGGAAGTCAAGTTGAACAGGAGAAAGCGGTGAAGGATCTATCCAATCAAAGTTAGTTTAGCAATCTTATAAGCCTCTGCTCCGAAAGGATATTTCTCTGATGTGAAGTTTTAGTTAGTGAGAGCGTATCTAAGATCGAAGGGCAAGTTACGGCATTGAAATCCAACTGGGACCGAAAGGAAAATCATGAAATTCTCCAATGGCTTACAGAAACCGACTATGGGCCGATCCAAAGTGATAAGGTTAGAGAAAAGCAAACGGGAACTGGTCAATGGTTCCTGGAGTCGCCCCAATTTCAAGAATGGTACCATAAGGATGGACAAACACTCTTCTGCCCGGGTCGCCCGGGAGCAGGCAAAACAATCATTACCGCTACCGTAATCGAAAGGATCATGAATCTTCATGGGCAAGATGATCATATAGGGATCGCATACGTCTATTTTAATTTTAAAAATGTCGATGAGCAGAAGACAGAAAAGGTGTTTGCCAGCTTTTTGAAGCAACTGACCCAAAAGCTACCTGAGCTGCCAGCTTATGTGAAAGAATTGCACGAACGGCATAAAAAAACTAAGACTCACCCAACCATAGAGGAATACTTAGAAACTCTGCAATCAGTTGCTTCTTTATATTCAAAGATTTTCATTCTCATTGATGCGCTTGATGAATGTGACCCAAGTCGTCGAGAAACTATTCTATCTAAAGTCCTGGCCTTCCAGTCGAAAAGTCACACCAGCATTCTTGTAACCTCAAGGTTCCTACCTGATATTGAAAATTTTTTTATAGATAAGCCGCGGCTGGAGATTTATGGGAGCGAAGACGACCTTCAGAAATACATGGAAGAGAACTCCCAACAAGTGCTTAGATTTATGACCGATAAAACGGATTTATGGGAAGTAGTTAAAAGTAAAACGATAGAAGCTGCCAACGGAATGTACGTCTCAAATACCCCCTCTTTCATTCCTTGTGAGACGCGTATTGCTGATATAGCTACTCTAGCTTCCTACTTGTAAAACTTCGACTCGACGCCCTCAGCAGTATGATATCCGAGAATGAGATCCGCAAGATGGTCGAAAAGAGTCCAGGTGTGGGGTTCGATAACGTTTATGATAATGCTTATGACGAAGTCATGAACAGAATCCACGATCAGCCTAAACGTTCTTCACAGCACGCTATTAGAGCATTATCATGGGTAACCGGTTCAAGGAGACCGCTAACTACCGTCGAGTTCCGGCACGCCCTCGGGATACAAATTGGGCAATCGAAATTCGACGAAAGGGATATACCACACTTGGGACGGCTGATCTCACTTTGCTGCGGGTTGCTTATGGTCGATCAAGAAAGTGATGTGATACGCCTAGTTCACTATACTGCGCAAGAATATCTGGTGAAGATGCAACAAAGATGGTTACCACACATGGAAACCGAGCTCGCACAGAGTTACATCACTTACCTCTCATACGATGTTTTTAAAGAAGAGGGGATTTGTGCAACCGATGAAGATTACACGCGGAGACTGGACTGTAACCCCGTGTATTCTCACGCCGCAAAGAGCTGGGGATACCATGCTCGCGAAGCCGCTATCGAGGACAAACCGTTGGCCCTGAGTCTTCTTGCAAGCCAGACTGTGGTGTCAGCTTGCAGCCAAATTTTGGTTCGAAGTTACGGAGACTCGGGTTGGACATGGTTGCATCTTGCGGCATTTTTTGGCATGCACAAGTCAATAAAAGTTATGATGTCCGACAAAACCGAGCTTGATATGCTAGACATGAAGGGGCGAACGCCATTATCGATAGCGGCAAAAAGGGGGCACATCGAAGTTGTGAGGATCCTCGTCGAAAACGGGGCTCACTTGGAAGTACAGAATTTTTCTCGCCGTAAAAAACTAGCACTAGCATGTGCAGTAAACGGAGGCCATCAAGAGGTTACAAGGTTTCTTGTCGAAAGAGGTGCCAATTTAGAATCGACAAGAGGTCGTGAGGGTATAACACCGTTGATATATGCAGTGAAGAGAAAGGATGAAGCAATTGTCAAATATCTCTTGGAAAAGGGGGCGAATTCAAATGCCATGGACGAATACAAATGCCACGCTTTGATGTTCGCGCTCGAAACCAAAGACGAAGCAATTGTAAGACTGTTGGTGGAGAAGGGCGCGAATGTGCACGGTACATGGCAAGACAGGCCTCTAACAAGAATGATCCAGAGAGGAGACGAAGCAATGGTTAGGGTACTTGTTGAGGTTGGCGCGGAATTAGAACTGGCAGACAAGTTTGGCTCAACACCGCTAATGACTGCGATAGAACTCAGGAGAGAAGCTATTACAAAATTTTTAATAGAGAAGGGAGCTGATGTGAATCCCAAGAAGATTGACTCATTTCAACGAAGACCTCTATTCTGGGCGGCACATTATCGGCAAGTTGATCTTGTTAGACGGTTGCTAGAGTGTGGCGCCGATCCGGATTCCAAGGGTATGATATTTTTACCGCCGTTGTCGGAAGCGGCAAGACGGGGATACGAAGAAGTGGTGAGATGCTTGCTAGAAAGTGGTGCGGACATAGAATCGAGAGATATGATTTGCCATCGGACGCCCTTATCATGGGCTGTGGAAATAGGTGATGAGGCTGTTGTGAAGCTCCTACTGGAGAATGGTGCAAATATCAGCGCGGTTGATTTTGCTAGAGAAACACCGCTATCAAAGGCGCTACGGAACGGACGAGAGGCGACCGCAATATTGCTGATTGAGAAAGGTGCCGACGTAGAAGCGAGGGATAAATGTGGTTATACACCTCTGATATCGGCGGCACTAGGCGGACACGAAGCGGCTGCAAAGCTGCTAATAGAAAAGGGTGCGGACTTGGAATCCGGGTACCCAAATGTTTCCGGTCCCCTTCGATCGCGAACGGCACTGTTGTGGGCAGCAAAACAAGGGCAAGAAGCGTTGGTCAGATTGCTCGTCGA
The DNA here is from genome assembly GCA_012184315.1 of Arthrobotrys entomopaga. Classification (NCBI taxonomy): domain Eukaryota; kingdom Fungi; phylum Ascomycota; class Orbiliomycetes; order Orbiliales; family Orbiliaceae; genus Arthrobotrys; species Arthrobotrys entomopaga. The sequence goes on from LDDX01000187.1 coordinate 93,214, forward strand.
GCAGGGCGCCAATATAGCGGCGACTGACTACTGGAACCATACCCCATTAGCCCTGGCAACCGAACAAGGACACGATATGATTGTAAAGTTCTTGGTGGAAAAGGGAGCATCAATCGGCCGGTAGTATCACATAAACATCAGGAACGGTTCATTATATGTTTGTTTTACATTAATGTCTTCTAATTCCACTTGAGCTAGTTTCAGATAGCAATATAGGTAATAAGTATAAAAGAAAAGTTTCGAGAAAATTACAGAACCCCAGGTGAGGAATTATAAAATTTAATACCAATAAGCCAACTACCACAAGAAAATAATTGGTTAGATCACTAAATTGCCGTCAAACCGAAATAATATTTGTTTACACTTTAATTCGAAATCATGTATATATGTACATAGATATTGCAATACATACGTGTATGCATGCTAGCTTTGACAATTCTTAAGTTGGATCCTGCTCAAAATAGAATGGTCATATGGTGGGACTTAACTCCAAGCATGGGGATTTCTAAGGCTTTTAATAGAATTTTTGAGCTGCTTTATCGCCTGTACTGGAGACAAATAGCAGTCCTTGTAAAGATGTTTTGGGAAATCGAGTAGATTTTGTTATCTACACCTACCCACTCATTTAAATTTGGAAAACGCTCAATACGGCAGCATGGTCTGAAGTCCACTCATTATTCCTATGCTTTCCGAACGGCTGAGGATTCCCGACTACTAAAATTTTCGAGTCCATGACCTTGATATTTCCTTTATAATAGACAAAATCGATACGATCCTGAGGTTCTGGCTGACCTGTTACACCTCCTTCGTCATTTAGTGGATGGAGAGGCGACCATGTCGTTCCTGGAACAGCGGCTGGATCAGGGTGAGCGGCGCGAAAGGAATCGATCAGCCCAGCCTCAATCGGCTTCATGGATGTTGGCCATGGCACTCCAGCGTACCCGCAATTTTTCTTCCGGAGTGCTTCAGTCCAATCTAAATGAGACGGAGCATTGGTATCTCCAACAAGAAAAGTGGGAAACTTGCTATTCTTCGACGAGCTAGACATTGACTGCAAAATATCCGTAATCTGCTGCGTGCGAGTAGATTCCTTCTCACGCTGGAGAACCTGATTTACGGTCATATTTTTAAAGCAAAAGTCATAGGGTCCGTAAGGCGTCCATTCTAGATGCATAGTCCAAAAGTGAACTTGGGAGGTATTACCGTCGAGCGCAACACGAATACCACCCGAGGTACCAACAGTTCCGTATTCTTGGACAATAGGATATCTGCTGATTATGCCGACATTTCCCTTTGTCGGTTGCCAATGATACCAGCCTAGAGCGTCAGCTAACCTTTTCGGGTGTCCTCCACTGGTATCTTGCATACCAACGATATCCGCATTTGATTCGGCGATGAAACGGACTTGCTTTCTGTGGGAATCTTTGACCTGGGTACCACCGAGCCATAGATTGAATGACATCACACGAAGCTCAGGTACTAGCGTGGTTCCTGCCTTTTGAACTGGGATTTTGACTTTGAGGTCGGCAGTCGAATTATCGGATGAGAGGGCTCTGATTACGATTTCCGCATCCTTGGCGTCTTTTGGGGTACCAGATATTATTCCGTCTTTGCTGGCTTGCGCCCAACCGTCACCAGAGAAAATCTGATAAGTGACGCGAGATTCCTTGGGATTATTTATAAGACCACCAATTTTCGCCGTATAGAGTTCACCCACACGAGCATTCCTGAGTGTGATGTTGCTAACGATAAATGCAAACGGAGTAAGGGGGGCTTTAATCGTTACTTTGGCCGGTTTCGCGAGGTGTTTGTAGCCTTCACGAGCTAGAAAGCAGGCCAAGTAGTCTCCAGGTGGAATAGTTTCTACATCCAGTTGAACTGTCCCCGTAGCATTGGGAGCATATTTCCAACTCAACGCGCCCGTATCGGGTTTTTCATTGTTGACCGGACTGACAGAGGCTGGATATAGAGCGACCCAATTTGTTGAGAAGGGATCTGCGGTATGATACGATAGCGTGAGAAGCTCGCCGTCTGTCACCGCGATTGAACCATCGAATTCTTGCGTTGGAGCTGCTGCGGCTAAATTAAATAAAGTGAAGAGAAAAGCGGATATGACCGCGTATTTAAATGAAAAGAGCATTTTGTGATTTGGATTTTTGTATATAAAAGAATATTGATAGTAATATACAGTGGTTTGATCCTAAATTGAAGTTGCAAATACCACTCTCTTTATATATACCTTGAACCTGAAGAAATACTGATATCACATCTGAACCACCATCTTAACAAGGAGGTAGCATAGTTACACAAATGCGACTTCCTGAGTAGGCGAAACCTTCTAACCCAATTTGCATATAGAATAATCTAGAAATCAAGCTTGGCGAACAGTCCCTTCCTGTATCAGTTGGTTTTAAACCCTTTTCCGGAAGGTACGTATATATGTTGAGGTGTTGGAAAATGAAACCACACTTGCGTTGTGACCTCTTCAAGGAGCACTACACTGCAATGCACTGTTCTCACATATTCGAATATATTCGATTTGTTACTATAAAGCAGTGATAAGGTGGTAATACTATCTCAATTAAGACTTCTCATAGTTGTCAAGGAGGCTCTTGGGGAATTTCATCGAATTCGTTTGATGAACTTCTGCCGCATCACTTCCCATATATCTCGGTGTGCTAACACTGTAAGCAAAGTCAGTGTAATGCTCATATAGATACGGTCAGTAGCACCTACTCCCAACTGACAAGTCCTACAACCAGGTCGAGATAGGCCTGAGCGAGTTTTGAGACATCCCTATCGATATCTTTGTTCCACTTTGGTATCTTTTCAATTTGCTTTCCCCATTGTTCATAGCATTCATCGAGAAGGCCGGCGACGGTATCCATTGACTTTTGCATACTATCGCCTTCTCTCATGCGCATAATGATGAGGTTACTCTCTTCACCAGTTTCCTATAATCGCGTAGTAATCATTAGGTCAATGACACGAAAATTGCAGACATGTGTTGATAATAGTGAGATACCATATCTTTCTTGACCGAGCATATATCGTTCCAACTGTGGTATCATTAGCAAGAATTTTATCTTCAGCCATCTTCATTTGATTTACACTTACAGCCATGCAACGTCGCTTAGAATGTCGCCCAGAACTTCTATAGAAGGATGGTCTACGACATGGTCCGGAAGATTTATCGAATGCTGCCACCTAAAATCTTTATTAATAAGATTTCTATGATTAAGGGTGGCGTTTACACATATACATCCAAGAGCCACACAGTTAGAGAAAGAATAACTTACTCGCAAAACGGAAGCAGAGGGTAGATGGCGACCGTTCCTCGTCTAGTTTCTCTGTATTGATCAAGGCTTGCATATCCACAGCCGTATCCAGCCCATTGTATTTGTTTAACTAATCCCATCATGTAAGCTCGGTTGCCTCTTTTGTACCGATGTCGCTGCTCTGCAAGGTTTATCAGCTTTCTACTCCTAGATAACTCTAACGCTCATCTAGGGATACGAGTTTGACAAACCTTTTGAAGTATTCTGTCTCGAGCAATAAATGTTAGTTTTCATCAAGCGCTAGCAGTAAGGTATAGGGAAGCTCGCCTACCGTGCTGAATCTCTTCCATATATCTTGGAAGACGTGCCGAAGAGGGTTTTCTTCAGCCGTGACCATAGGATGATCATCGTCGAGGATTGCAAGCGTCTCAAGAATTTCATTCGTTGCTCCAATCAGATCGTCTTTAAGTTCGCCGTCATCCATGCCTTTGAGTTGTATTAGCTATGATCTATCTTCAAGTCTCGGATCATATAAACTTACGATCATCAAAAATAAGCAACCAGTAGACGTAATCAATGAAAACCTCAAGTTGATATTCCGTTGCATGCGGAAAGAGTATAGCCGCCACTAACGGGATATCTATCTTAAGTAATTTTTTTGATACCTCCTCGCTCAACCCTAAGATCTTAGATATACGTAGATGCCTTTGTGTCTTGGCTGTGTCGTAAAACTTGTTTACGGGCGGACTTTTAGCTTCCGCTAAGATCGATTTGAAAAGTTCTGGTATCCTAATAGAGACGACTTCGCCATCATTCGCACCTTTCGGTCCTGGTGGTTGGATATTTTGCCGTTGGGAGCCTTTCGTTCCTTTTGCAGGTCGCAAAAGGTGGATTATGTGGGTGAGAACCGAGGTCGTCATTCTAAAGTGACTTGAGTGATCCTTGAATTGCTGTTCAAAATCGAGGTTGTGCGAGACGGAAATTTCAGTGCTCGTGTTGTATAACCTTATAAAATCTGATATAAAACTGAAAGCAATGATATTTGCTGATGCCAGCTTAACATGTGGCTATGCGCTACGAAAGCGGAAATCACTTGACCTTTATATGAATCGGAGTAAAAGAAATTTTACATTTATATTCAAATATGGTATATTACAATGATATGCTGTCATACCTACCGGTGAATACCTATCTTTGAGTTGAATGATTCGATGCAGCTCTTAAGATCTTATTCACTTGGGCGGCCGTTGAGAATCAGCAGATTTGCCAACGCGATATTCGTGAGTTGCAACCAGGAATGTTGCAGCCTATTGATAGCCTGTCACAACCCAACCTTGTCTCGTAAACCAGCCGCGCAGCACGAAGACCCGACCTCCAAAATGCTACCGACTATCGATTCTTAATTTGGAGGAATTTTATCTACTCAGTCACACTTTATAGCGTTACCACCCCTTAAGGCCTTGCACTTGCATGCATATTCTGCACGCACTACTTTCCCTGGTCGTATATGTGTTGCCCTTGATATCTGTCACCATTAAAGTCTAGACCTCAGTTGCAAGTTGTTCATTTCTTAGTTCTATGATAGCGTCAATACTTCGTATCAAATCGAATATATATATATTCCAAGAACATGCCGTTAACCGGTCCATATCACATCGCTCAGTGGAAAACTTGTCATGTAAATTAGCCAGGAGACTAAGACAACCAGGAGCCACTGAGAAGCTATGCATCATAGTAGAGTGAATATAATGGAAAAACATACGTAGATAGGCATACCATCGCCATAAGTCGTTCACTCACATATCCATTCAAAGAGGTCAACTGATCCGGTTAACGGTTCATTCATGTTCGTCCGTCAAGATGGCAATCGATGGTTCATTAACATACCTGAAGAATTAGAAAGCCTCTGTAGCTCTAGATTTAGTATTGACGTACTTGATATTCGCCGTATACGCCGTTCACCGTCATTCGACGTATTTATTCCACAATCTCGAAGTATTAAAGAAGCAGATACTCCACTTAATCTTAAAAATAGGGATAATCTCATACAATTGTTCTAAGCGCTTTCGGCACAAATGAAGAGTTTCTTGACACTCCTCGATTTTATCAAAATAAAGATATGATTTTTCTTAAGATATTTACTCTCTCGTTGATTGAGTCTTATTTTTTGGTTCGCTTCTCTTCTATTACCTCTTCGATACCTTGGGAGCTCTCTTCCTCTTGGTATCCTGTGAGTGTAGTACTTTTGACATTATTCCAAGTTGTCGGATATGGTGTGTATTACTGGCTCATCTATCCTAATTTCGTTAGCCCTTTGAGAGGTCTACCCGGGCCTAAGGTACGTGCAATCTTCCCTCCATATATCATATTGTTTAGGATGTAGATATGGGAAAATTAACCATGGTTGTTTATATAGGCTACGAGTTGGTGGAATGGCCATGGTGCGAAAACTGATAAAGAGAGAAGCGGCGAACAGAAGAGAGCTTGGGCTAAGCAAATACCCAATAGTGGCTTACTTAGATATAAGGTTGGTTGGTTGGATCTTTACTAGGAGTCAGGCATGATGGTCTAATACAACTGTAGGGCATACTAAACGCCGAGCGCTTGGTACCCACTGATCCAAAGGTCCTCGCCGAGGTTCTCAACAAGACATACAGCTTTGTCAAGCCTAATATCTTACAGTTATCACTTGGGCGTGTCCTAGGTAACGGTATTATCATGTCAGAGGGAGATGAACACAAACACCAGCGGAGAACTTTAGTAAAGGCCTTTACTCCTCGGATCTTACGAACATTTTCTACAACCTTTCTCGACAAAGCTAAAGACATGGTAAAGCTTGTCGTACGAGAGATCAACCAATCAGGTTTGGAAAATCCAGTGATTGATATTAACTCCTGGAGTTCACGCTGCACTTTGGATATCATCGGGCAAACCACAGCAGGCATCAACTTTAATGCGATGGTGGATCCTTCTAACGATCTGCTGGAAGCATATGATAAAGTTTTCCTATTGGCACCTAGCAAGAGAAAGTCCTGGCTTAACGCATTAAACATGTTTGCGCCATTATGGATCATGAAGCGACTACCGTCAAAGACTTTGAAGGATATCACCGCATCGAGTAACCTCATCCAAAACTTCTGTGATGATGTGATCCGACATAAAAGAGTCGAGGCGGAGAAGGGAATACAAAAGAATTCTGGTAGGTACTTACAGATGCTCCAGATTTCTGATCTGACAGAACTAATACACGCACTTTTATAAAATAGACATGTTGTCGATAATAATGGCACAAGATTCCTTATCGGATACGGACTTGAGACATCAGCTCATGAACCTTATAGCCGCCGGCCACGAGACGATATCTGCTGCTGTCTCCTGGGCGGCATACGAGCTCTCTCGCCACCCCGAAGTCGCAACACGTTTACGCATCGCTATCCATGGGGCCATTCCATCCTTCGAAGAGGTAACCACACAAGATATTGAAAATATACCCTATCTTCGCAGTTTCTGCAACGAAGTATTAAGGCTACATCCCTCCATTCCGGTTACCATCCGCGAGTCTGCTATCGACGAAACTATCAATGGACAATTCATCCCAAAGGGAACTAAAGTCATGCTCTTCGTAGCCTTCGCCAATCTCTCAGAGGAGCTATGGGGTTCTGACGCCGAAGAATTCAATCCAGATAGATGGGAGAAGTCCGAAAATATCAATACTTCAAAATACGCGAATTTGACATTTTCGATGGGACCGAGGATGTGTCTCGGACAAAGATTTGCAATGATCGAATTCAAGACAATTATCACCTGTTTGGCCGGGGTGTTTTCGTTTGAAGAGGAAACTAAAGATATGATTATAAATATTGAAGGGAAGATTACGCAGAGACCGGTACGGGATGGTAAACTGCCGTTGAAGACTAGCGTTGTAGCTGGGTGGTAATGTTTGTTCTATTTGAAGAATTTATCTGCACGTTTCGCTCATTTGTTAAGTTGTGTGTATATTATATATCGATGCGAGTTTTATATCATTTTTGATTCTGATCGATGGAAATTGCTATCACAAGTTCTTCCAGAATCCATCCTCTTATCCTCTCTGACATATCACACGTAGCCTCTCTCATATGTAACGTTCGAGAGGAGAAATCCATGGTGGATTCTAAAATCGAGCAATATTGCTCAGTAAGGCCGTGGCGGGCTTGTAGGCTGCCGCGCAATATCGAGACAATTTTTCTCCACCATGTGCATTCCTCGAGCCTCGACCTCATGTCGTTCAACACATTTCCAATAACAATACCACACAGCGTCGATGCACGTCAGAACATAGCAATAAGTTTGGTAACAAGTCAATACGTTCATGAAATGTATTGGCAATTATTTTTTTTATACTTTCTACTAGGACTCCCAAACTGGACATCATCCTATGAAATCCTCTTTTTAGATAAACCAACTCCAACCACCGAGCTCGACAACGAACCATGGAGCAGATACGACCACATCGTAAATTGTGCACAAATACCACCGGGCCTCAGAGACGACGATTCCGTAAGCCAGATCTCCCTTCGAATCGGTATGCAAGATAAAAACGTCCCCAAAGCGATGGTATTCTATTTTTCCGAATATCATGCAGACCCAGTTTTAAATTCCCCGGGACCTCCACCCTGCAACGACAAAAGCGCCAGGCTGATAATAAAATGGTATCCCGCCCGTGGCTTCGCGCAAAGCCAAACGTTGACCAAAACCGTCTTGACCCATTTCACCGAGATTGCAGAAGGCAGCGAGTTGTGGAACAAGGCCAGACTGCCAGAGTTGCAAGAGACGGATGTCCTATTCTGGGACCCATCCGGTATATGGAAACTCTATCGTAACGACCCCACGATGACAATCCCAAAGGGCGGTGCGGATAATAATCTATCCCTCGACGATAGATTCAACGGCCTGAGTCCGGCGGCGTTACAGGAACTTCGCGATTTCGCGGCAAATTCTCCGGAAATGTGGAACGACCTGGTACGGTATTTTGCCGAGAGAAGGAGGGAGTTCATGGCGGAGAGGTATACATATCTACCCATCCCACCGGGACTTTTCACACAATACAACGAACAACAGTTAGAAGAGTTAGGGTTGCCGGTAAATCCGGCTAAAGAAATTGTCGCGTGGAACCATATTGCACAACAGAGGGCGTCTCCTGGCGGGTGGGATGAAGATATTCCATATCCTTGGTTTGGCCTAGAAGGGAGAGATGTCGAATCTACCAAGAATTTAATCGAGACCGTGCGGAGAACATGGGAATTTGAAGAGGGACGGGAAAACGCATGGGAACCTAAAACTCCGCCGCGTCATCCCACTGATGAAGTCATAGCTGAGATGAATGACCAGTTGGCCCAATTTGACAATTATCCCGGCGAGGGATCACCGGCTGTGCCTGAGCATTTACCTCTTCGCGGGAACCCAGAAGAGCGTTTCGCCGACATGGCAGCCGATCTAGCGGGTTTCGAAAATTACCCTGGTCAGGACTCACCGGCTCAGCTCGATAATATACCTTTCCCTTTGGCGCAAGACAATCAATTAGGCGACATCTCATACGACCTAGCGAGCTTTGCAAGTTACCCTACAGATTCTGAAGGATGGGTGCCTTCACGGGACGCGTGGTCTACTTCCAACCAGGTAGCTAGCTCTCTTAACCAGCTTTCTCTATATTCTGGAGCATCCTTCTCGATGGAGGAAGAGCCAACAGGGTATGAATGTGACGCTAATGGTAATTGTTTGAGTGATATTGAAGAGGAAGAAGACGATATTGATATGTAATATTCATAAGGGTTTCGTCAATGTACTGCATCAAGCAGGATGAAGGCTTGCTATTGTTTGATAAATGCCGGCCAAGGTAGAACTGCGGGCCAGGATAAACCGCTATAAACATAAATATAGTATACATCCAACTATCAACATTTGTAGATATATTAAAAGAAGACCAAATTTGCATCCCAATAAACTCCAGATGTCATCTAAATTTCGAAACGAAAGAAAAGAACTTTGTGGGTATCAATAATAATAACAGCTTTACTCCATACAATACACTGCGAGACCAATACAATATGTGTTCCTGTGGTATTTCAAAATGTGTTGCACCTACACCGCACCTTCAATCCTCGAAAACAAACGCACAACGTCATTCGATGTAACCAAAGGCCCCCATTGCCATTTCTGAACGCTCATACCAAACTTTTCGTTATCGAGCTGGCCAGCGTTGCTTTCGACAAAGGTGAATGATGAGACCCTCGAACTAGAATTCGGCCGATGATTGACCTCGTTCTCGTTTTTCTCGTCTCCTTTGCCTTTACTTTCCTCCTGTTCCTTCTCTTCTCCATTTCGGTTGGTGTCTGGCGGGGATCGCGTTTTCTCCATCTCTGGAGCACCTTTGTTGGTGTCTGTGGAAAGAGGCAGCCGAAGACCAGACAACGCAGAAACAGGCTCGGTCTGTGGTATTTGGGGTTCCCGACTCCAAAGTAGAATCAGTTCGAGCAACATCCTTCGTTTATCATCCGATATCCACGGCTGCCCTGGGTTGACACAAAGTAGACTCTTACAGGCATGTAAGAGCATCGAAGTAGGGCTGCCATGCCAAATCTTGGTGGTATAGTACCCGATAATCTCCCGAGCACCCCTCTTTCTTTCTCTCGGCGACGTTAAAAAGTCACCTCTCAAGTGAACTTCGTATACCCCTCCCGGACACTCCAAGTCCAATTCGTATTCAGGTCTGTTCTTTAATGTTTCTGGTCTCTTACTCGCTAAATGTGCCCGATACATCTCCGCTGTCGGGACCAAACGTCGTCTATCGATTCCTTGGAGGAGACACTCCTCTCGTTGTCGAAAGTCCGCCCGCTCAAACTCGAGAAACCATTCGAGATCCACGGGTAATATGATGAACAAGGGATGCTGCTTGTCGAAATGAGCGTGGCACCTTTTACAGAACGGGATCGCGTTGCTGGCATCGTTGACCTTTGGGAACGGGAGAATGCCTCTATCAAACATCAACTGGAACTAAGATTGTAAGGGTTATCAGCTACCAAAGTTACTCTTCGTTGAATAGCGGGGGACCCTACCTCAGCATCGGCTTTTGCGTAAACGTGAGCAGCATCCAATATATGTCCACTGTATGCATCCTCACACAGCCAGCAAACATTCTGGTATAACTTTCTTAACGATAGTTTTAAATTATCGCTAAACGCTAGGTTACTACCACCCGGTAATACCGACGCCGAACCATTCGAAGAGGAATTCCGGCTGCTCGACCGACTGCTACTCTGACTTCCCGTCGCCGTCCTACTTCTCCGCTTTCGAGGAGACGGCGACCGAGAGATAGGTTGTGAAAACGAAAACGACCCGATCGTGATGCTTCTTTCTTCCTCTTCTTCGAATCCTCCTTCTTCCTCTTCGATAACAAGGGTTTCCAGTCGGCGTGTTGAGTTGTTGACTGAGAAGGATAGGCTGCGGATGCTTTGCTCGCCGGTAGACACCTCTCTTTCCGCGATGGATCGTTTGTTCGGTCGGGGTGTTACATCTAAGTCGTCTATAAAATCCATTTTAGAAGCATTTGTTTTTTGCAGGCTGTCGGTGGATGAGTACTCAATCTTAGATGTTTGTCCATCATGATGTTCGTTCAGATGGTTTCGCGCTAAGTTTGTTTACACGAAGTTGTTGACATGAGTTACCGCCAAGAAAGTTCGGCTCTCCGCATGGCAACCCCCGCAACACTTTGGTGGTCTTATTCCTCGCAACCAAAAATCCACGCCAGCTCGTTGTGCAGGTGTTGCGTCCCCCAAACTAACGCCAGCTGGCAGTCTTTTAACCGTCTTGTAACCAAACTAGCCGGCTGGGTGGCCGGCGGGACTAGTCTCGACTCTTGTAGCCAGACGCTGTTGGGCCAAAGGTTGCAGCGGGACCAGCTAATGCAGTATAAACTCATACGAGACCTCTTTTGAATACACTTCAAGATTGCTGCTGAAGCATCAATACAAGGCTAAATGCAAGATGAGCATATGCAAACAAGCTTAGACTTTCTGGCAGTCAATAGTGTTCGTCGCTCTTTCTGCCCTCACTAGTGAAAACGTTTAAAACCCACCCGTGCACCCCAACATTGTATTAGTTGCTACTTTATAAGCTTTATGGCAAACCCTAGAGACATTATGCTTTTGGAATTCTTTGCTAGAATCTAAGGACAAAGGCAGGCTGGTTATCGTATCTCGAGACTTCGCGTCTGGAAATAAATCTGCTCTTCAATATCACAGAATTCATGGAATCGATGATCATTAATGAGAGCTGTTTAAGTAATTACCATAAAATCGAGCCGGCCTTGGGACCCGGATAACCCGAGTCCTTCAAAAGCTTTGAGTTTATAAGACTGCAGTATTGCCAATTAAAAAATTCGCCCGTTTTGTCGCCCCGTGTCGCCGCTTTCTAGAGTTTCCCTTAGTCAAGGAGTTTTTCCAACTTCGTACAAATATTTCGACAGGGTCCATTACTCTTGTCTCGTGAACTAGAGGCTCAACGCATTCTCTGCAATTGATTTTATCAGCAACCAAAATAAATAAGTAAATAAAAAAGAAAACTCTTGTACGTACGGAGCATGCAAAACAACCAAATAGTAAATACCTACCCTTGATAGCTATCGATATCTATAGTCCATCGGCCATCCAAGTTCCATCAAAGCCGCTATACCATCTCCACACTGTACTTAGGATAGGCAATCGATGCAACGAAATAGAAATGGAGTCTCGCTTGACGCATCTCACCTCAACTCGGTTGTTTATAGTCGGCACGGTATATATATAGCTTTACAGATGTGAGGTAATGACTTTGGTGATTACAAATGAGGCTAGTGAGTTAAGTCCGGTAAATCTACTTGTTCTTTCTTATATCCACCCCCTAGCACTAGGTAAGAGCTCAGGTTATCTTTTTCCCATATTAAGATCCCGTCCGATTGTCACTAATCCGGAGCCAAAATTCTGAATGCCCATCTCTTGAGAATAGGATCTAGATCTTAGAGCTCGTCGTCTGCTCCTGCTCTTGCTCGAGGACGCTACGTCTGCCGAATTGCTCGCGAAATTGAGATAAGAAATCATTACTTTGGTTGTTGCAGCGGCCGTTGCAGCTGCATAATACTGCCAGTCGTCATTCTTATGGGAATCCGCATAATCAGCTATGCCTCTGATTGCGATACAAGGTGTCCGCGCAGCTACTCCAGCATCTTCCATCGCGAAGCAAATAATATCGCCAACATTTCCAATGATGCTATTTCTCAGTTCTACATCCTTCATGACCGTATTTCCCGAACCGATAAGCCCGTGGTGTATCACCGGGTTACTGTATCTACGAGGATTTCTGGCTTGGATCTTTGTCGGATCGCAGTCCGAACATGTGCTTTTGCCGGGGATGTGGAGATAATCTTCGGCGAATAAGTCGTCAGACTTGTCTGACGGTCGATTATATTCAGCAAGCCACTCTTCCTTTTCTGCCATCTCTGATACGATCCTATTCAACCTCATATCTACTCGATCGGATTTCATCGCTAGTGCGATATTTCTTAATATGGCGGGAGCGGGATTCGTGAAACCTTTGAGTTGATAGCCGCTTTGAGTAGCTCTCCCCGAGTCATATTGGGTTATACCAGTATAGCCATCAACGGGCATGCCGATAACCACGTCCCCTAACCGTATGTCGTGTTTATCAGAAGGCACCCCGCCTCCGATACCGATAACGAAGAGCCATTCGATGGAAGGGAACGTGCGGCGCATATCCGTGACAGTGCTGCTAGATTCATTATTTCCTTGGGTGCCGGGCAGACAAACTAGGACTACATTGTGGCGGTTGAGCTTTCCCAAGGTGTACAAATTGGAGTCGCCCGGTTGCAGCGGCAGACGCTCGTGCTCGTCGTCGAGCATATATCGAATGGCGGTCATCTCGAGTTCTAGGGTAGTAACTACCGCGACGGTGTAATGTTTATAGGAATACGACTTTCTGAACGACATTTTTGTGGTTATCGATTATTTTGTTGGTTATTTCTTCCGGTGCGAACAATACGCCTGCGGGGTAATATATAATACCGGCCAATATTTCTCTTTGCCCTGTCAGCAAATGTTGAAATCTCGTAGCCTTGGTGTATATTCTTTCATGCATGGAATTCAGCTGCGGTCTTGGCAATCTGGATCCTGCACCAACCACAAGCTAAGCGCCGCCTTCGAATTCAAATAGCATACATCTACATTTTGTTTATATTTGCGTAACTTCAGACTCGCCTTGCACAAGTTCAATTTTCAGTGCCCACAGCTTGGATTTCGCCATGCAGGCCAGCCGTAAGCGTCGGGCAAGCGAACTAGAACCGCTCGTTGGAACAAGGGAAAAGAGCTCCCGACGGCGGTCACTAACGCCCGAATTCTCCGACGACGAGCATACAGCCCGGTATATCATCCAGGGCCAGGGAATCCAGAACTTTGGTGCAGGCAATATCTCGGCGGGGAGGGATATAATTATTGGTACGATCTTCCAGGTCAAAAATCCTTAAGGATCCTTGGGCCAACCGTTGTTATAACATTATATCGTACCACCAGGGAACGCAAATACTCGCGACGAAAATGCACGTTGCTTAGCCGCTCTGTCGAAAACAGACCCTCGTGATGATAAAGCCCGAATCGTGGACACAAAAGGCGGGTTGGTCGTGGAATCCTACATCTGGATTCTGAACAATGCTGAGTTCCAGCGATGGCAGGACGAGAAAGAGAACTGCCTCCTCTGGATCAAAGGAGACCCTGGCAAGGGCAAGACGATGCTTCTCTGCGGTATCATTGACGAGTTGACAAAGTCAGAAAATGTCATAATCTCATTCTTCTTTTGCCAAGCTACCGATGCTCGCATAAACAATGCGACGGCTGTCCTGCAAGGCTTGTTATACCTGCTTGTGCGCCAACAGCCGACACTTACCTCACATTTGCGTGAGAGGCTCGATGACACGAATGAGAACCCTTTCAGCGGTGCCAACGCTTGGTGGGTGTTGACTGGCATCTTTGCTAAAATCTTACAAGACCCAGATCTAAAAAACACGTGTTTCATCATCGACGCTCTAGATGAATGCACTATAGACCTGCCCAAACTTCTTCAATTCATAGTTTCACAGTCCTCAGCAAGCTCTCGCATCAAGTGGATTGTCTCCAGTCGGAACTGGCCGAGCATCGAAGCCGACCTTGATGGGACGACGCAGCAGATAAGATTATGTCTTGAGTTGAATGAGACCTCCATTTCCACCGCTGTCGCAAACTACATAGATCATAAGGTTAATATACTGGCGAAACGAAACAAGTACAGCAATGATTTACGCGACGAAGTTCTACGGTATCTTTCGTCAAATGCAGACAATACGTTTCTCTGGGTTGCGTTGGTCTGCCAGGAACTTCATCGAGTCAATATGAGGAACGTTCGCAGAAAATTAAGAGAGTTTTCACCTTCGCTAGAAGGCCTCTACGGCCGAATGATTAGTCAGATCCAAGACTCAGACGATGTTGAGCTCTACAAAAACATATTGGGGGTCGTCTCAATTGTGAAGCGACCAATCACGCTCGTAGACCTAGCATCCCTTATAGATGTCGACCGCGACCGCGACCTCGATGCTTATTTATCCCTAGCAGATGCCGTTGGCGAATGCGGTTCTTTTCTAACGCTTCGAGAAGATACGATTTTATTTGTTCATCAATCAGCAAAGGACTACCTTGTCAAGCACGCAAGAAATTCGATATTTCCTGGTGGTTGCGTAAGAGAACAGCAACGTCGGGTGGTATTGCAATCGCTTGATATTCTAGACAAGGTACTCCGAAGAAATGTCTATGACTTGCCGAATCTTGACTGTTTGGTCGACGAAATAAGCGTACCAGACATAGATCCTCTCGCTCCGATTCTCTACATCTCCATCTACTGGATTGACCATCTTTGTGAGACCGGAAGCGGTCATCACATAGAACTTCTTTGCAGTAACGGCAGGGTGGATGCCTTTTTAAGGAAGCACTTCCTTCACTGGCTAGAAGCTTTAAGCCTCACAGAAACTCTCTCAAAAGGCACCCTAGCCATTATCAAGCTCAATGATTTACTCGCGGTTAGTCGCCATTACCTAGTGAACCTCGAATAATAATAGCAATGATACTGATAGGAATAGAAAATTCCGATGGACTCCCAACTCCCCGCTCTAGTCCATGATGCGTATCGATTTCTTTTATCTTGGATGAAAATAATTGAAGATTATCCATTACAGGTCTATATCTCCGCGCTGGTGTTCAGTCCCGCACGTAGTTTAATACGAGAGGTCTTTCATAAAGAAATAGATTGGATCGAAATACGCCCTGATATAAGTATCAATTGGGGTGCAGATATACAAACAATCCGTGGCCATAGCGATATAGTATCTTCAGTAGTCTTGTCGACAGACAGTGCACTCATAGCATCGGGATCTGAGGATAAAACAATCAAGATCTGGGACGCTAACACCGGCGCCTGCCTTCGGACACTGAACGGCCATGACGATTCGGTTTCTTCGGTCGCCTTTTTATATGATGGACGGATAGCGTCGGGGTCATTGGACCAGTCAATCAAGATTTGGGATATCAATTCTGGCACATGTCTGAAGACACTCTACGGCCATGATGGTGCGGTGAACTCTATCGCTTTTTCAAAGGATGTTGCAATATTAGCATCAGGGTCAGTTGATGGGGCTCTCAAAATTTGGGATATTAGCGGCGATGACAACCCTAAAACACTCCTCTCACACTCCGGCCCTGTTAATACCGTCGCTTTTTCAAATGACGGGACTCTCTTAGCTTCAGGATCGGACGATGAAACGATTAAAATATGGGATACTGGTACGGACGGCTGCCTCAAAACACTCAGGAACCACGAGAAGAAGGTTAATTCAGTCGCTTTTTCAAATGACCTCACACAGCTAGTCTCAGGGTCGGATGATGGGGCTATTGTCATCTGGGATATTAGTACCGGTAGCTCTCTGAAAAAGCTTCGACATCCCGCACGCATCCACAGTGGTCCAGTAGAATCCGTCGCTTTCTTGAACGATAGACAAGTAATATCGGGCTCACATTTTGCGACTACATTTGGAGCGATCAAAATTTGGGATACAAACTCTGGTGCGTGTCTTCAAGTATTTTACGGTCATGATGGTACTGTCGGCTCGATAGCGGTTTCAAATACTGGACGGATAATATCTGGCTCAAGCGACGATACAATTAAGATTTGGGATACGAACATCGGCATCAGCTCCGAGGCACCCTATGAAATGGGTAGTTGGGTTACTTCAATCGCTCTCTCTCATGATGGCCGGGTCGTAACAGGATCAATCGTTGGAAGGCTTATAGTTTGGGACACGACTGGCGCCTTGTTAGAAACGCTTGATGATCACCTTGGCTGGGTTACCTCTGTCGCCTTCTCGAGTGACGGCCGGATCGCATCAGCGTCGGACGACAGTACCATAAAAATCTGGGAGAATAATGGAGTTGGATTTCGCAATATATTCACCCATCACTGTACGGAGCAGATCGATGATATAGCGTTCCATGATGATGATAAAAAAATCATCGCTAACAATGGTAACATTTTATTTGACCTCCCTCCGCCTTCAAACGGGGTAGTTTCTATGCCAGGTTCGAAAAAATCACAGCGTTTTAGTTATGGGCTCGATGACGACTGGATTACTTGGAACGGACAGAATATTATCTTAATACCATTGGATTACCAGCCAAGATGTTCTGCTGTTGGGATGGATATTATAGCCATGGGTTGTATGCAAAAGCGGATGATAAGATTCAAGTTTTTGGCTGAGCCACCTTTGAAGCGCTTCAACCGTTAAAATACAGCCATTAAATTAACAATCCCAGAAAGTGCTCTTGCTGCCATTTTTTCTTTTCGAAACTGATCAAATACCCGAGCAACGCACGCTACTTTCGTTGACATAGCTAACTTATTCTGCGCAGAATTTATGATCTTATACGTAGACGTACCACTAAATGTCCACATGCAAGGATACGCCGGTTACAAGACTGGGATACTTGCCATATACAATTCTAGCTACCACCAAGAAATGAAACTCGCAAGCTAGCCGGCGTGTTAGTTTTGCTGATCGCCAAGCCCTCGTTCGGATATTAAATTCTTCTGTCATGATCATGTTAACTGCTGTCGTATATTTCGGACTTTCTTTTCGCGAAAAGCCCCTTCCGATTCTGGACACAATAGGTAGCTGATTAATTTTTTTTTTTTTCAACTGTTTTCGAGAGCTCAAGATCTCCAAATTAGGAAGCTCACCATGGAACAACTCTGTATGTATGAACATCAAGAGAGTGCTATAAAATCGGTCCTCATCTGATGTACCTATAGTTTATGATTTTCCAAGAGATCTCCTATCTTCAAACAATCCGCTTGAATCATTTGTTTACAATCTAAACTGTTTTCGCTTCGATCTCCCAAATCATGAGATTCACAAATACTATCCTCTCTTTGTTCGCTCTCGCGGCAGTTTCCAGCGCTGCTCCAATCGATGCTCCGCCAACGATTCAAGTCAATCTCACTGTCCCAGAAGATGGCCCACTTGTCGCTGCCTACTTATACTTTGAACCCTCTGGCAAACTGTCAGGTTTTCTAGAGGTATTTACATACCAAACATCGTTAAATTTTATAGTCGAAGGCCTGACACGTATCATCCCTCATTCTAGATTGAAAATAGATGCGCAGGAGAGCCCCCAAAGTTCAACCCATGGGTCGAAAACAGCACTCCGTTCGAAGTTACAAAGGCAAATGTTACATCGTCGGATACCACTTGGAACTTCTCAGGTATATCACCATTTTTTAAATAATTTTACTGGAAATCTGTGATTCGCTAATATATGCTGAATATGAAGGAAATGCGGGAGACTCGGAGCTTCTAACTTGGGGTGTTCCGTGTCCCGGCGATAAGATGTTCCCTCATTGGTTGGCTGGTTTTAAACTGGAGAAGGGCAAAGCCATCAAAGCGGATCGACAGTAACTCATCATGCGGCTTTATGATTTTATATTTATAGGCCTGCAGCCGCGTTCGCTGTATGTACAATCAAGAGTTTTGGAATATTAAAAGCCTCGAAGGCTTGTCGTCGATTATGGTACCGATTAGCCGATACCGGGTTCTAAGTCATTCTATATGTATATTTTTCAACTTCACGTGCATGTAAATACTGGCTATATCTCTTTAATTGATATTTTCATCGAAGTTTATCATATAAGTTGATCTTGTGACGCTTCCAAGCAAAAACCGATTCAAGTTCATATAGTATCTATCGTCGGAGATCGAATAATATGATCATCACTTCGACGTGCGTCGGACGACATTTAACAGTTGATTCGATTTAGCCTTTAAAAAAGTACTTTAAGCCAGTTGTATAATATATAACTATTCCGAATCCAACCATCCTAATTGGAGCACAACTCGGAGTCTGGCAATACGACTTCGATAAGCCCGACTTGACTTCTTGTCTTCCAAAACCTATTGAGGTGCAACCCAGCCCTTTCGATAAGATTCCGGAATTCTGTCGGCTTTCGCTCAATACCATTCATAAATGCCATCAACTCCAAGTCTCGTACATGTGAATATCTTGCTGCATATCCATAGTTTGCTGGAAGAAGACTCGGCGCCGGTTCCAGTTGCGGATCGCCGTTTGTAGTATTCATAACTTGGTCACTGTATTACGATTGTCAACATTGACCTTTTCCTCGAAATGTAGTGTGGATGACGTACCATATAAGTAGCTTGCTGTTGGGACCCATTCCAGCTTTGATTCCCTTTAGTATCTTGATGCAATAGTCATCAGCCCAGTCATGGAGAATATAGCGCATCCAGTAGATATCGGCTCCTTTAGTTGGATTCTCTTGAAAGAAATCGTGCTTTAAAAAGTCGACGCGGCCTTCTTGAAGAGCGGTAGGGTTTTCTCGAGGCCAAACTTCCATTTCTGCCTTCTTAACGATTTGCTCCCTATCTTGAATTACAAAGCTAAGGCTTGGATAGAGACGAGAAAGCTCAAGACAGAATCCGCCTACATTTAACCCTGTTAGAGATAATTTGTATAAATGCAATAGTAAGTGCAAAACATACCTAATCCTCCACCTACATCTACGACAGTAGCTTTGCCAAGCGAAGCCCATGGAAAGTCTGTTGAAAGAGTGAGTTTAGAATTTTTGAGTAGTGGAGTGACGCTGTGAACCGTACCATACAAATGAGCTTCTCCTAATACCTTTCCACCACCGATCATGGCAAAACCAAATGCCGCAAGTTCTGGGCGAGGAATGCATCTCTGATCATCCTGCTTGGCGTTCGCTTCTTTGACAAGCTGTTGCAATTCATCTCCAAAAACTCCTGGATACGCGCTGTAAGTACCATCGGACCCGTTACGACCTTCTAGAACATCTCGAACTTTAGTGGGCTCTTCTAGCCAGTTCCACATTGACGACTTGGTCCCCATTGCATCTTGGAAAGCGCAAACATCGACAGAGTAGGAAGGTCCTTTGACGGGGTTGGTGAGAAGTCGCGGTAGATGGTCTGCAGCTGTGTATCCGCATTGGCCACTATTTTATCGAATAACGGAGGTTAGCTAATTAGCTGGCGGGCGAGAATTAGCAACTGCGGAAAGTAACTTACCACATCAAGACGTAGGATCGTAAGGGTTCGTTCTTTACGAGCGCTGCTGAAATTCTATTATTTGCAAAAACATCTTCGGCTAATTCGCGAAATATATGGATGGAACAAAGGCATCGCATGAGACGTGCTGGACAGTCAATTAATGCAATTAGCTTTATGAAAACCAGACGGCCAGGTTGGACGAGGGATAGTACAGAGCTTTCGCGATTCAATACCCACTCGGGCAGCAAGATCTGTGACATGGCAACCAGACTCGCCATGTTCGGCTAGAATATCGGGAATCCGTAGAGATACTGCTATATGTACCGGTCGACTTTCGTAATTCTGTAGTGAAACTTCCATTATCCTCAACCTCGGATCGCTGACCAGCTCTGTGATCATTCCAGCCGCGGATAGCAAGGTCCTCTGAGCTTCGAATAACGCATGCGATGGGAGAGACCCTTCCTCTCTTTCGACTTTCACATCTTTGGCAGCGACATAGTCTGCTATCGTGTTCTGAATGAGCTGACTTAGCTGGAGCAGCCGGAGAGTCTGCTCGTCTCTTGCAGTGGCACCGTGCATCGTTTTTCAGAGTTCGCTCCCGGGTGATATTAGTATTAGGTGTAGGGCTATAGAATATATAAATTGTGGGTCAATAATATTTGTGGGATCGAGCGGATCATATGAATGATTTATGTACAAATTGTAAGTCTTTTTTCCCTTCCGCTTTATGACCGAGAGCTCATTTGTTAAATAAGTTGGAGTTTCATGATCTCCTGTTTATCACAATGGCAACAACCTTTTTGCGGGACCAGGATGGTATCTGGCTTGCGAGACAAGCAACAACCGTTCAAACAGCTAGGTACTACATAGCCGTATCGGTCTCCAGATTGATCTTGTCAATTCAATATGCGTGTGCTCAGCCGCACATATGAACTTACCAAGGGAAAGAAGCTGGTCAAGGAGTTTAGGCACAAACTGTTAGCTAACTTTGGTCTTTAATGGTCTTTTTGGTTTTCTATGCGTAATTGAGAACTCACATTTGAGTCTCCCCTTGCCAATAGTCTCATTTGACGGTTCGTGCCGCCTATAAGCGGGGATCGATATGGTCGCATGCCAATTACAACCAACTTCAAGCTGACACACTGACTCCTTTGAACGATTTTAATTTATTTGACCTCAAGATCTCTCCCCTAGTAGTCGATCGAGCTTAAGAATAGCTCCTGCGAAACGAATTGTCTTAATCTATCAACATAACTTCAAAGCATTGTATCAATATTGCAAAAAGTATTTCATGTGAGGAATACTGCCTATCCCTAGCTGCAACAATTCAATTGGGCCTTGCAAGCTCTTATGTGAGATTTAAGATATCACACTTTGAGAGCTAGGTTGCAGGATGTACACTAAAACTGCTCGAACCGGAATTCCGTGGTCTCGCAACGGTTACACAGTAAGCCAGGACTGGGCTCTCGAGCGCTCTCCAATCAGCGGAGAACGCCAAGTTGGATCAAGGATCGCATTCGCGTATACTTAGTCACCGGATTGCTACACGCTAAACGGGAATAGGATGAGACTCGGTGAAATGGCTCACAAGCTCGCAGGGTAGCGTCCCCCGGACTAAATGGCTCACGCCATCGGGTTCCAAGTCTAATTCCTTTGGTCACAGAATGTACGGCAAATATTTAAATGCCATTTAACAATTTCAATTCTCCGCAGAACGCTTGGCTTAGGGATCAAAACGTTTGCTCATGTTTGACTGATTATATCCAGTGGGGGAAACACATAAACAGGGACTTGTGTGGGTTGATTTGATTGCGATAGCTATATCTTTCATATTCTCAACTGCCCAGCTTTACTCTAAGTAACATATAAGCGTCGCCCTCACGGAGATATGATGTCGTTTTGAGCATGATGTTTAACTAACTTTCGATGGAAACGTAGAATCGAGGCTGCCGGCTGACGGTATTAATATTACATTCTTGGTCGGGTATCTAAAGATACACAATGAAACTGCATTAATTGTACCATTTCGATGAAGTCCTGTAATCCGCTGATGTTCACACGAAGAAGCACCACATGTGGTTGAAAGGAATATTAAATTGAAGAAAAGACGTCTAGAGTCCCTAAGAACTTTTTTACTCCGGCCAACCAGCGTCTTGTTCTACACCAACCGCGTCGATCGACATCTAGATACCTGCGAGTTAACGTTGGAGTAGTTCGGGCGCACCAAAGAGGGCTTGATATAAGCTGATCTCGTACCCAAAAGGTCCATCAGTACGCGCCTCGTCTTATGACCCATGCATACGCTTTATGCTTAGGTAATATTCAACATTGGTCAAATGCTTCTTATATTCTAGATGTTGGAGCTTAATTATCGTCGACGTCATATGATCATGAGATCTGAATCGTCCATCTCTGTCTATCCCTCTTAAGATCTTCGAGTTTCACAGAGCTTGCGCTTGCGCAACGCAATACTGAAGTCAACCCAAGCTCGAGACCACCCGAATTATAACCAAGACCTAGGTATCACCGCATGGATTTGATAAGCTCGTCCTCCTCGACCTGGGCTGGACCTAGAGGGGTGCCCTATTCTAAACGAGAGGGCGTGAGCACTGCGCCTCAAAATTCAGTCTCTAGACTTTCTAGATCCGGCCGGGTGCACGCGGTGGGCCACTGATTGCCAAAAAAAAAAAAATTTGGAAAATCAATCGGCAAAGCGTGCTCTAAAGCTATCCTTTCAGACAAGAACTTATCCACCGGGGAAATGGAAGATTTTGACCATTGAAGATTATGAGCTAGCGGCGGTACGATACAGAATGTGTTGGCGTGTTGAAGCTAGGAGGCCGGAGATATCTAGTTCGGTCGGGTTTAGCCCAGCGAGACCAGTTTAACCCCGGAGTTTGAGGCGTCTAGAGAGACCATTAACTGTCAAAACTTTCGCTCCCAAGTATAGTGATGACTCGGTGAAGAAAAAGAATGTTCGAACAGATAGATTGGTAACAAAGGTTGGGTTTCGTGGCTCTTAAGGTCTCGAGGCTCTTGTGTTGTTTTTGTGATATTTTCGCCACCCCAGCAAGTATACTTACGCACTTAGTAAGTATAGCCAATTGAGAACCACCTTAACATGCGACGACATGTCGTTACCATATCGATATTGGGTTTCCTTGGATTCATTCAATATTTGCCGATCATCCGAATAATATCATATCGCCTAGGCGCCTTTGGATCGTCGAAAGTGAGAAAGTGAGAATGCGAACGTCAAACCATGCTAAATACTTAAGTAGTCGCGGATGGTTTCTCGAAACTCGATCTTGTTTGGCAACCGGAAGCGGGTCTCTCTATACTCTTGCGAGATCTCGGCCGCGCCCCAAGCCACCGACGCGCCAAAACGGAAAGCATTCATTTAGTCTGGTCCGGTAATACGAGTAAACCAATATCGCATCCAGGGTGAGCAGGTAATTTGCGCCGCTCCCTGTAAGCCATGCGGGTCATGCCGGCCATGTAACTTGTAGCTAGGTACCTAGCTAGACGTTGGTCTCGTTCCCTCCTCACAATACAAATTTCTTAACAAAAAGATAGGATTCTAACACCACAAAATTACAGAATATAATAAATGCAAGAATTGATGATTTTATTTGCTGATCTATCTATATCGTTGATCGATGCCTGGGTATTGTCTTGTCGTTTCTAATTTGTTTGGCTAGAAACGCCAACCAACTAGTGCCAACCAGACTCTTATTTGAGCGTCTAGACCAATGCACGCTCGGTCGAGAGTTTCGCAAGGTACCAGCCCTTTCACTTGTGGCGCAAAAGGCCGGAACCTAACGGGTTGGCATTCTTATTATGGTCTAAGTCATCGAAAGGGGGTCACTGCTAGCCGATACCCCGATTCTCCGCGTTATCGGGGGATCCGAGTTTAACAGCCTCTACCTTTCTACCACGAAGGGAGTTGAGTAGCGCGCTCAAACGTTATAATATTGACGCTTATGGAAACGGCTTTTACTTATTATTAATACACATAATAGTGTTTTAAAATTTGCATTCGGTTCGCAATACAAGTCCAAATAATTTGTAAACAGAGTAGCTATGCATGTTTACAGCATTGAATTAATCGAAGCTGCCTTCTCCCGTGAATAGAAGTAAGCGCGGTAATGGTTTAATGGATGCGAGATCGTCCGTTGAAAAGTCAGTAAATTCACCGTTCTTCGCCTAACTTATGTGGATAGAGCATCCGAAATATCGAATGTGGGCGGCACCATGTACCGGATTCCCACGGACATCATTCTCCCCATACAGCCCTCGCCACGCACGTTTTCGCATTCGACATATGTACAAGTGGAGTCTCGGACGGAATTTTTATATCATGTCCATTGAATATCTTTTATATATCAGACGCGATTTCGGAGCTTTCATTTAAACCCTTGTACCAAAGTTTTGTCAGAGATCGACTGCAGTGTTGCGACGACATCAGCGATGTTACTCAAGGCATTCATTCATGCGCTGCTTTTCAGTGTCGTGTTTGGATCATCCTGCCGGAAACCTGAAGCAAGTTGCAAGGCGATATTCACAAAGTCGGCGATATCTTCAAGTTGTTCACGGTTATTCCATACAAATGCGATTAAAACTTCAACTTGCACCAGCGTTCTCACTAAGGCATGTCCGACGACCACGAGATATATCAAAAAAGGGAAAGCTACGTCAACAAGATGGAAAACAGGATATACAACTAAAACTATCAACACGAGCAAGAAGACCGTTACGGTTCCTAAAACCATCACCAAAGTGTCCTGCAAGACGGTTCGAGAGACTCGCACCGAATTACTTACCGTTAGGACGACTTCTACTTCGTAAGTTGCTACACAACTGTTTTTTCTCTAAGTCCTCGCAATATTCATTGAGTTGAAACGAATACTAATTCTATTAAACAGTTTGCAAACCAAGACTAAAACATCTACCACAACTATAACGGTTTCGGCTTCAGCGGGCGATACCGGGGCGACTCGGCGCTTTGTTCCTCGGGAAGCTTGCAAGATTCCGCAACCATGCTGTAAGTTGCCCTAATTGTCTTTTCAAATGGTGCTAATGTAGCATTTTATCGATATGCACAGTGTGCTTTATCACGAAAACCAAAGTATCGACGAAAACGCCTACCAGAAAAACAAAAACAAAGATTATTCCCACCTCGACGGTTCACATCTGGAAAACAGCTCAAGTAACAAAGACGAAATACTTAGCGACAGCGAAAGTCACCCACTATTCGACACGGACAATAAAATGCACCAGCACCCATTACTTGGAAACCACAAAAGTGATCAGAATAACCCACACCAACGTGGTTCACTCGACGAAATGGAAAACTGTTACAAAGACGGTGACCACAACAGCGACTGGCGGGCAGCAAACTGGTGGCCCGAGTGGTGGCGATGGGAGTACGACAGTGACGGAAATTGATGGTTCTTCTACAATTGTTAAAATCCTGCGACCGGCTACTGGGGCCGCCTACGCTACTACTATTTTCCCAACATCTCCTGGGGGGCCCCTAACCATAATTGAATACACGACATCTGGCCCTCTTAGTAATAGTCAGACATCAAATACAGCGAGCTCTCAAACGACAGATAGTCCTATCACTGGTGTCCGGACGATTACTCTGATTAACGTGTCACAAACAATAGTTCAGATAGAGCGCCCTGCTACCGGTACTGCGACTACAACTTCAACGGTAACAATCCATCCTACGAATCCGAACGACCCTCTAACAGAGATTATATACCTTCCAATTTCCGGTATTCCAAAGTCGTCGACAAACTCCGATGGAAGCAAAACCCAGACGATCATCAAAATTAACCGACCTCTTCCGGGTACCGCGACAACAACTTCCACGACGACTATTTTTCCGGCTAATTCAACTGATCCTCTTACAATTATCGTTTTTACACCGGTTTCAGCGACGAGTGGGCCTGCGAATGGCGGTAGTACAGAAACCATTGTTAGAATAATCCGTCCCATGACCGGCGCGGGAACAGTCGCTTATACTACTACCCTGCCTCACTCGAACTCGAAAGATCCTTTTACTGAGATAGTGTATTTCTCCAATCCTTCGAACTCTGGCGATGGGGAAGGCAGTACGACCACAATAATTGAGAGTTCAAAAACGATCATTCGAATTGTTAAACCAGGCTCTGGATCAGTCACAGTGACTACAACGCTACCTAATACCAATCCTAACGGCCCTTTCACTGTAATCATCTACAGAACTTCCACAAGTAATGGAAGCGGAGGAAATACCGTAACGTCAATCGACAGCTCTGGTGAAACAATAATTCGCATCAATCGACCGGGAACGGGTACCGCACCATCAACGACGACTTTACCCCATACAAATCCGAATGATGCTATCACAGTGATAATTTACACGCCCACTTCCACTCCTATAAGCGATGGAGGAGGAATTACAGTCACTTCTATCGATAGTGCTGGAGAGACAATCATAAATATTAGAAAACCGGGTACAGCGTTGACACCGATCACTACCACCCTCCCTCATACGAATACCAAAGATCCTATTACTATTATCGTCTACAATCCTGTTGTTACTTCTGATCTTGGTGGTACATCTAGCTCCTCTACTTCTGATAGTGGAATTGGAAATACAATCACCTCAATCGATAGTTCAGGTGTCACAATTATCCGAATCGAGCGTCCTGGTACTGGTAGCACTACCTCGACTACTACGCTCCCGCATACCCCCAATGGCCCTGTTACCGTCATTTTATACACACCGATGCCGTTATCCAGTAGCTCCTCTACGGGCAGTAGAAATGTTGACAATGGTGGCGGCACCCCAGTGACAGTTGTTAGAATTAATAAGCCTGGTACCGGTACAGCAACATCCACCGTGACTCTTCCTCACACCGACCCGAATGCTCCTTGGACAGTGGTAATTTATACTCCTATCGTATCTACTCTCAGTAGTGACAATGGCGGCAATGGTGGAAATAGTGGTCCTGTAACGATTCTTAGGATTCAAAGACCTGGGACAGGATCAATTACTTACACCTCAACTCTTCCGCACACGGATCCGAACGCTCCATGGACCGTTCTGATTTTTACACCAACTGTCAAACCGACAAGTAATAACAATGGACCCCAAACGATAGTTAGAATTCGGGAGCCTTGGACCGGGTCTTTTACTTCTACTTCAACTTTGCCTCATACGAACTTAAATGATGCTATAACCGTTATAATTCTGACGCCCATTTCCACTACAAGTAGTAGCCTATCAACTTTGACTACAATTTCAAGCACTAGTTCGAGTAGTAGTTCAACATCTAGCTCAACATCGTCGACGACATCCAGGTCGAGCACCACCACCACTTCCAGTTCTACAACATCCAGTTCAAGCTCTAGTTCAACATCCAGTTGGACATCTATTTCGCGTGAGACGGAGACAGTGAGCCTTCCAGTCGTTGGTACCGTGACAGCTCCTTTCACGACTACTCTTATCCCGTCGAATCCCACTGATCCTGTTACTGTGATAAAATATGTAAATCTCGAAACCACGTATACAAGCCTAGTTGGACCTTCTAGCTATGAAACGACGATTTATCCCACAAACTCTGCCGGCTCGACAGTCGTAGGAACTGCTACTATTATTGATTACTTACCCCAGTCAGTTACAACAATAACGAGAGTCACATCTGCGACGGGTGTCACTACAATATATCCCACAGATTCCAATGGTTCTACAATTACAGATTTATCTGGCACAAAAACAGTGATTACGTTCGTCACGCAGCCTCAGACTCTAATTACTAGAGTTGGGTCTTCAACGGGTTTGACGACTCTTTTGCCTTCGGATACCACTGGAACAGAGACCGTCATAACTTTTATCCTCCAGCCGATTATCACCAAAACCCAGGTTGCCTCTACCACAGGTCTGACGACTATACTACCATCAGATACCACCGGAACGGAAACGATAATAACCTATATAGTTCAATCAGTTACTACAATAACAAGAGTCGGATCTGCGACTGGCATTTCCACCTTTTTCCCTACAGACTCGGCAGGCTTGACGATAACCGATCAGCCGGGGACGCAAACGGTAATCACATATATAACGCAGCCAGCAACAACGGTTGTCGCAGTCGGTAGCAGTGTTTCTACTACCACGATTTCTCCTAATCCTACGGATATCTCTGGTACTATCTCAGTTATTGATTATGTCACTCAGCCGGTGACAACAATACGATCTCTCGCATCCACGGCATCCGCTACCACCATATATCCGGAGCCAACCGATGTAACAGGGACAATCACTGTTATTCAGTATTTTACACAGCCTTTCACAACGATCACAACTGTGGGAAGTTCGGCTTTTACATCTACTCTAACAGCTACTAATAGTGCTGGAGTTTCGATTACGGATGGCTCGGTTCCTTACACAGTAGTCGTCGGTGTCACCCAACAATATACTACTATCCGAAGTGTGGCAAGTTCTGCGTTCACTTCTACCATTTATCCAACAGTGACGGATGGATCTGCTCCCGCCACTGTAGTCATTGGGGTTGTCCAAAGTTATACTACCATAACTTTCGTTGGAAGTTCTGCTTTCACATCGACGCAATTGGCGACTGATAGCGCTGGAGTTCCAATTACGGATGGATCAGCCCCGGAAACCATAATCATTGGAGTCATTCAATCTTACACAACTATTCGAACAGTTGCCTCTACTGCTTTCACGTCAACAATATTTCCAACGGATTCTACGGGAAATACCATCGAATCTGCGCCGGCTACTATTATAATCGGGCAGGTTGTGTCTATGATTACAAGAGCCGATTCTAGTGCTCATGTATCGACTGTTTATCCTACAAACAGTGGCGGATCTCAAATCACGGATGATGTTCCTACACTTACTGTCATTACATATGTTTCTGTACCTCAGACGACAATCACGACCACCATAGCGGGGGCTACAGAATTCTCCACGACGGTTTTCCCTACTTTTAACTCTGATAGTCCTTTCACGAGCACTACCGCCACAATTTCGATTATCTATTATCAGACTCCTATACCCACCGTCACGATTACGCGTGTGGATACTACTCCCCATACGACAACAGTATTTCCAACTAATGGCAGCGGTCAAACCGTCACGACAGGTTCTGTTACTATAACAGAGATTATTTACGTCACGCAACCAAAAACCACTATAATTACAATAGGAACGAGTGCTTTTACGTCTACACAATTCCCAACGGATACAATTTCGGATACTACGGATACTATATCCGTTATTATAGGTGTAGTGAGGGCCACCACTACTGTAACAACAATAGCGAGCGCTCCTTTCACAAGCACAGCCTATCCGACAGATTCAGCTGCCAGCACAGATCCTTCCATCCCAGCGACGGTAATTATCGGTGTTACTCAAGCTTTCACTACGTTAACTATCGTAGCAACAACTGAATACGTTACTACCGAGTCTCCGGCTTCGGCTTTTGATACAATTACGGTCATTGAATACGTAACGCAACCTATCGTTACCGTTGTAGAAACTGCGAGTTCCACCGGGTTAACGACCTTGTTCCCCACGAATAGCGCAGGTTCAACTATTACTGATGGTAGTGGTACCATATCTGTGATAACATTCGTTGCGCAGTCGAGAACGACTGTGATCACGACAGGCCCAGCCGCTGGGACCACTACTCAGCTACCTGTAGATGGCAATGGTTCAACCATCACGGATGGATCTGGCGGTACTGTAACTGTTCAGATTACAGAGCCCGTGGTTATAGTAACCAGAACTGGCACGGCAGCTTCTGAAACTACCATCTACCCAACCGATACTGGAACGGTTACGATTATTACTTATCTTCCTCAGCCAACAGTAACTATCACAAGAACCGCGATTAGTGAATACACGACTACTGAATATCCCACAAACGCCGGGGGCAGCACCATTACAGACTCGGACACCGTCACGGTGATTGATTATATAACACAACCCATCGTGACAATTACGCAATTCGGAACTGCCACTTCTCTAACCACGGAATATCCAACCAACAACGCAGGAAGCACTATCACAGACGGCTCGGGAACGATCACAGTCGTTGAGGTGGATACTCTGCCTACAGTTACAGTTACACGCGTCACAAATAGTGCATTCTACACGACGGTATCTCCTACGAACAGCGCGGGCAGCCTGACGTCAGGCGGAGTCTTCACAGTCATCGACTATATCATTTTTTCGACTACCACCTTAACCAGCGTAACAACTAGTGCTTTCTTTACGACGGTATACCCAACAGACAGCGCGGGCAGCACCATAAGCGATCACCCTGGAACTGTGACTGTTATTGATTATTTGCTTTGGAACTTCACGACGATCACAGTCGCTGGCTCGACCAATACAGTCTCGACGCACTATCCCACCGATAGTGCTGGATCCACCATAGCTGATGGAA
This sequence comes from Arthrobotrys entomopaga, assembly GCA_012184315.1. Taxonomy (NCBI): domain Eukaryota; kingdom Fungi; phylum Ascomycota; class Orbiliomycetes; order Orbiliales; family Orbiliaceae; genus Arthrobotrys; species Arthrobotrys entomopaga. Next base: position 123,645 of record LDDX01000187.1, read on the forward strand.
GCGCTTCCGCGACGGTATTTAACGTTGTAGCTCCTCCAGAGTCCGTCACATCGACAGGTCCATTTTTCGATCGTCCTACCGATCTATTTCTTATCAATACTTACAATTTCTCCCAAATTGACATAGAAAATGGAGAAGTAGATACTATGACCCTCGCCATTTCTGGCACCGGGGGAGCTCTGGGGTACAACACATTAGATGGGTATTTCTATATAAAACAAAATTCGGGCTATTATTGGCGTCTGGCCGCCAATGGGAACACGACACAGGTTGGGTATCAAGGAGTAACATCGCTCGCGCAAGGTGGGGATTTCGATTCCAACGGACAGTTTTGGATTATCAATGCTGGGGGGGTTTGGTATCAAATCAATCTGAATCCATATAATGGCACTTACTGCGCACTCATCGATCGGAAGCCCGTAGGTTCTCCCGTTCAATGGGGCTCGCCAACGAATCCTTATGGCATACTCGATTGGTCATATATTCCTTCTACGGGCTATTTCTGGGGGATGTTACAAGCCGATGCCACCGCAAATATGAACACCAGTTTGATCGTAAACCCTGTGTTGGTATCTTTCGATCCGGTCTCCCACGACTGGACGATGGTCAAAACCTTCACTTCCATGAACGGAAAAGTTGGAATTGGCGGAACATGGACGACTGATAACGGAGATTTCTACTATTTGAATACAACTGCGAACGAGATATTGAAGACAAATGTCTTCACTCTCGAGGACCCGGTTCCGATTACGGATCTAAATTTTACTTATGCAGGCGGCGGGCCTGATGGCGCTGGGTTTGTTTTTAGAGGGTTATTTTGAGCTTTTAGATTAAAGATCTTTCAATATTGTATATTATATTAGTCATCTACTCTTTTGTCCTTGTTGCCTCGAGCTTAATTTGTTAATTAAAAATTGACCAAAACGTGTCAACATATGTTTCTCAATTTTAAATATCATTATGATACTTTCATCTTGATACTTGAGCTATCGAGTTATGGCTCTTAATGGAAGAGAAACTGTAATATCAGATCGATGGGCGCGGCCGTGCTATTCGCATCTTCCCCAAGCCTTCCAATTTTGGTGGACGTGCGTAGTGGTGGCGTCGCTCAACACGTTGCCATTCGTTGTCTACTATTTTCAATAGGACATTAGCGAAATTCTTAGTCTCGATACCAAGCAGAAAATCATTCAAAATCTGTGCATTCGTATCTAAAGGTATATTGGCTATCCGAGGGTGCTTCCTCTGTAGCCTACAATATCGATGGCGGCGCTGCTCCGCTGTGTTCTGCGGAGACTCAAACTTGTTTGACAACGCACCAGAGTCTAGTGCCGAGACTGCTGCTCCGCATTCTTGCGTTGTACTCGCAAAATACAACAATGATCCCCCCGCACGCCCACAACTTCAGATGTATCTAGCCTCGATACCCTTGCCTCGAGCGCCTAGATTCGAGGCTACCTCGACACCATGTGCTGGGCGGATTGAACGCATGTCCTTTGATATTATGACGTACTTTGTCATCATCCTTCAAAGAAATACAGAGAACCCAAGTTCTCTCCTGCAACACCAATCTACTTGACAAATTTGGAAACTTCCAATTGATAAACAAAAATTCCGAGAACTTTCCAAGCCTCGATAGCAGAAACTTTCCATGCTCGGGCTTTGATCATGATTGCACGCAATTGCATAGATAACTGACCGATAATCGATGAGTTTCCATAACTTCAAATCCAGGCTCCAGGAGTTTGCACGTTGGCAACGTTTAGTTCTATAGGCCAAATACAGCGTCGAATTGAGAAAGCTAGCCGAAATCCTAATGATACACCTGGATTGGAGGCGATTGTTACACAAACCCAAACTCCGAAAGCCAGCTTTTGCACGAAAATAGCACACAACCCAAACCACATTACATAACAACAAGTACACAATCTCACTCCAGCTCCGGCTTCCCCTCGAGCGCCCGGGTTCGAGCTTAGAGTTTCCGGGAGCTCCCATCAACTGGGACGCACGCATACGAAAGGCGCCCGGGGATCAAGGTTAGCAAACAGACGATCAGAAAGCATAAAGTAATTGGGTATTATTGCAGGGTTGTCAAGCCTGATCAGGAAATGTGGTTCTGCTTGGGAGGTGCTTCATGCTTCAGTCTTGTGAGAAGGGATTGATATTTGGTACCGGTGGAATTCCAGGTAGAGACGGCTACGGATAACGACGGGCAGGAAGCAAGGATGAAGAAAGAAGATATAACGGGAGGAGCGCAGGACCAGAGGAGCGAGGAATATAATAGAAGGAAGATTGTATCAACACAAACCCTCTACTGAATAGACGCTTGCTATAATCGATTCTCGATGGAATTAGTACCGCCATTCTCGTTACCCGTTAAAAGGTATCAGAACCATCACCATGTCAATATACTAGGATTATTGTTCAAGGCGTCGTTGCCGTGATCTCGGCGGTCTCTACGTTGCTAAGAGCAGATCAGATTATAAGTAAAATATAAATAAAGACATATATAGTCCGGTTTCTGTCAGCTTAAAAAAACATTTCTCCCACAAACCTAGCCTCGAAACTAGTCTCGTTGCCAGACGCTGACTTGGCCTCGAAACCAGGCGGACAGGAGACAGAGCCACAAACCTACCAGCTCAATTTTCTTCCCATTTCATTCTCTTCCTTCTTTCTTCTACCCTCATCTCCATTCATCCTCTCTAACGTTGCGTCGTACCTCCCTCATTTCTCTAAATACTACAACAATCTTCCCCGCGAATATACTCATATTTATCCGTCCTGACCTACCAACCTTCCTTACCTACGCATTCTCTCAACCTTCTATACGGACAAACGGCCTCCCAAACTCTATTATATCGCTCAAAGGCCTCTATTTTGATATAGTGAACGACGTAGGGGATGAGATTCCTTTTGCGGAAGGCTATATCTATAACTTCGGGTGCCAATTAGCTTGGACGAAGAAATTGGGGAAGGTTAAAGGTACCCAAAAGAAGGGTATTTGGGGTCCCCTGAAAACCCGAGCGTATCTTCTTCTCTTTTCTACAATGTATTTGGGGATCCTCCGAAGAGGACCAACACGAGCCAGTATTTTATGAGTACGGGTTTGAGAACTCGGAGCCGTCGTTGAGTGGGGCGAATAAGTTGCAAGCTAAAGAATGAGAAACATTATTACACTGATGTGAGTATACCTTTGTGAACCTCTTTGCACCACCTAGTTTGTGACTAACCCATGTGCATTAGTTGTCAATCAAAAATCTTCTTTCGCGATCTATTAATTATACCCACTTTCTAATGTCATTCGGTATTCATCGAAATTGTCGAGAGAAGAGCAAGCGCTTGCGTTAATATCACATGGAAGTAAGTATCTACCTTGGCGGGCCTTGTTTTTATCATTTAAAATGTCTTTCTGATAGCTATACCGTTTCTTAAATTCTATCAAGTCATGGGCACTAATCCTGGACTGATAGAGAGATAGGTGCTCTTGCTATCAACTGCCAGAGCCAAAATCATCAAGACTAGTCTTCAAAGAGAAAGACCGACCGGGATGAAGCCGCAAGAATTCAGAGAGCGGCCACAGGGATGCAACAAGCGATTGTACAGGTGCTGGGGGTGCTGGAGCTGGGTAATGGTGTCTTTGCTGAGAGGAGCTTTAAACTGATAGTAAAACAGGGCACAAGATTAATGGACACTGCTTATTTTATGTATCTAAAGATCTAAATATATTGACACGGCCACATATAGTCATTTACACATATTGACATGGGGTTACTTACACTTACACTCATGAATTTTCCTCGTACGAATTCTCCGATTTAACTTATATTGACATCTCATGCGAAATTCATGCCCTCATAGGACTACTTCTCAAAATTCTTCTTTACAGCTAGCCAAAAAATCGTATTTTTCTTGAGGGCCATGGAGACAGACCGGGTTTAGAATAGTTATACGGCTAGAATTCCGATTGACTCTTTAAAAGCAGCTAATCAACTGTTCCCGTGATTGCTAACCAACCACCTTTCAAGAATTAGAATATCACAAAAGCAACGCAAGGATTGTGACGAAGTCTTAGAAGTCGAAAAGAATTGTAAGAAAAATGAAAACAATCAGAATCCCGTTTCAGTTTAGTGACCCTAAAATAAACCAAATGTAAATATAAGTTTTCAGTAGAATGGACTGCAATCTGTAGCTCTGAGAATGTGATTCCCGAAAAGCACCCGGTCAATTTAAAAAGAAACGAAATCGTCAAATTTAAAGTCATAAAGTAGTCCACGGTATTGCTAAACGCATGTATATCAGTACTAAAAAAGAAAGAAAGAAGGGACAGAAAGAAAAATAAAACATGATATAGACTGCTGGAAGTTGGGTAAAATTATTCGAGGACCCGACGCGAGGGCTTTTCGACTTGTCAGCCTCCCGCATGAACCTAAGGTCGGAGTTGAGTTCATCAACCCGATCCTTAGGAGCCCGAGAGGCCAATTAGAGGCGAGCAAGAATAACGAAGGACTTCTGCGCAAACAACTCACAATTGACAATCTGTCCTCCTTCCGGTAAGTTCGAGCACCCTCGCGTCAACCTCCTTGACAGCAGTGGCAGCAGTTGAAACAGCAGGAGAGGTAAAGGTGGAAGTGGAAGGGTAACGAAGATGAGGCCGGAGATGACATTGGGGAACAGAACGACAGTGGTGACAATGACAAAGAGAGCTGGAGGTATGAAATGAGAAACGACATCTAAAAGCACCGTTAACGACAACTTGATGACGCATTTGCAGGGAAAAAAATCCGATACGCACCTAGTACATCCCTGATTACCAGTTGACCATCTACTAACCAGAAGAACCATGCCCAAACGGCGGGCTTTCTTCGAACTGATCCTGAAACCCAAGCAACAAGGTTACTCAAATCGTTTCGGGTCGCGATGTGGAATTGTTCTAGGCAATTAACGAAACCCTCATATTGAAGGAGAATGAAAACGAGATGGTATATCACCTCTCCGTTCTCACAAGGAGGCCCTGAAAGTTCCCAGAAAGTTTTGAACATCTCATACTTAATTTTGGTTGGTTGAAGTAAAATAAGCTTTTGCTTTTGTACGTTTTGATATAACCCCATTGTGTCTCCGTGATCGGAGCACGATGGCTGAGCAATAAGGATTTTCCCTTAGGATCGGTTTCCAGGAGCGCGTCCCGCAACTCCACCTCCCTCTGGACGTCGTAGCAAGGACCATTCTAATGACTTTGGCCCCTCGGGCCGCCTTCTGCCTTTAGGCTGTCCTTAGGGAGGAAGCCGAGTCGGAAGAGGAGGGCAAATGGTCTTGCCTACCTTTCAACAGGGCGTTTCGTCTTGGGAGGGCTGCAGCACAGTCTAGGTAACCAGGAATTAGTCCGCGCTGAGCTTCTTACCCCAAGACTAGAATTAGTCCACCTGACTGTATCGTTTCATACGAGAAAGTAGCACGCACTTATAAACGATCCGGATAGATGTTTTTCCCTACTAAACATACAAATGAGAACACAACAATAAGACTCGAAAAGAAGTCTGATTGATATCTATTTAATTGAAAATATTTGATTAGCTATAGGCGGATGAATACCCTGGAAAAGCATATACATACAGTGTGATATAGATATTGTGAGAGAAGGAAGTGTTTGTAAGTGTGTGCGCTTGTATTTATAGATATAAGTTTTTAGATACTTAGAGAGATGGGGAGATGCAACGCAAGGATAGAAAGAGGACCTTTGAGATGAAGGAGGTTGTAGGATGGATGAAGGAGAAGACAGGAAGCAGTTTGAAGAAGAGAGGCAAAGGAGGTTTATAACCCTTTTAGGCCAATACATACAAATCCATGTCACCACAGTCTGATTTTGTCTCGGCAACGTAGAAGCACCGCTGAGACTACGGCAACGTCCGTTGTTCGAAACAGGACCTGATATTTTCTACTATCTTGGCGAGAAGAATTCGGTTTACGAGAAAGGTGTTGCACAGATCGATCTGCAAATTATGTATATTGCAGATCAAAGATGATCAATCCATTTGCGATCACTGTTCAACATTCAGTCTTAGGAATTCCATGTGCATATTTTATATGAGCTCAGCGCTACAAGGACAGATACCATTACCATCCCTCTGAAAGCCACAAACATTTTCGCTAAAGAGAATAAAAAAAAAGACAGAAAGCTATATTTAGCAGTCGACTCACTTGGTAACTCATTAATCAGAAGAAAATCGATTTCACTAATCCCACAACATTGCATTATTGTCACGTGATACATGTTGGTTAGGAAATAAAGACTCTACTCTATTTTTAACTAAGAAAATAAAGAAGTTTATTATTAAATAATAAATAAAATAAATAATATAAATAATATATATTTAAATAAAGAATTTAA